>OX246741.1:27947581-28002581 GCA_945910005.1 Isoperla grammatica
GGGTGTTACTGATATTTCAAACGTAAAGTTCTCGTATTTTGGGAACGAAAATAGACAATCACATGGCTGATATTATTGAAAATGTAATCAAAATCTGATGCAGATGAAAACCAAACAAAGTACGGTTATAAATTTCTCAGGTGGGCAACAGTTTTTAAAATAATTCCAAAAAAGGAAGAGTAAATTAATCATAAATTGTATTTTGAGATTAAAAAAAAAGAAATGCAAAATTTGTGTAAATATTGACTGCCGAAAAATAAAATTTATAAATTTGGTATCGCCTACGAAATGGCGAGTGTCGGTCCGCGAAGACCAGGCAACGTGACCTACACAACTGCGATGCGGGTCGCCTAGTTAAATCGATAGTAGGCGCAACGTGGAAGTTTGCGATCGGGGCCCAGAAGGACGTCTCGTTTCCACCCGACATTTACATACTAGACTAGAGTCTAACTAGAGCCGTGCATGTAAATATATTCAACACCTCCACATTCCGAAGCTGAAAACCGAAGGCCGTCGAGTTCGGATCGCTATTTCTTTAAAAAGTCGAGCCTGCTCGTTTCATTTTTGCTTTAAACTCCGAAATTTTTAAATCCGTCTCCGAAGGTCGAAAGATTAATCAGCGTCTAACGCCGGTACGGTTTCGCATTTTCGAAAAACATGCACACGATTTTGTAAACCCTTCTGAAGAAAATTATAATAATATATTTCCTATTTTTACAAGACATTTTCGGTTTTCAAACAAAATCGAACTTTCAAGGTTTGACCACAAATTATAACTAGCAATAATTTTTAAAAATAAACCGGCAAAAGTACCCTTTAAGTAGGCCTACGTAGGCAATGCCTAATTGTGGTAAAAGTATAACTCAGGGTTGTTAGCATTAAATAATTAAATAATTAATTAGGCATCCAACTTTTATTGTATGTGTGTATAACCAATTATTCCACAGGCTAGAATGTGTTTGCCCAGTGAAATCAGCCGTATTTGGTAAATGGCGCCACGCGAACGAGGAAATACAAAGTCTTATCATTGATTAAATAAAACAATGTCTTTAAACACGCAACTCGCGTTCAGCCTATGCTCATCATGAATATTCACATACTACACGTATACAATCATTTCATTTCGTCCAACTCGACGAGTAGGCCTAGAGTGTAACCGCGAAATTCATCACTCATTTTGAAATAATAACGATCAGTTTGTTCTATTCTATCTCAACACGCGTTTGACCACGCGGGTCAATATATTTCTAAACGATAGTGTTCAGGTTTGGTTAGAAAACGGAAAGCACCGTGCTCACACACACACACGAAATCAATGATGATAACAAAATTCATTTAAATCTATTTTAAAATTATACAAAGTAAGTCCGACTCACCTGTTTTGTGTAATCTAGCTTCTCGTTTCAGACATTTTGGAATGACAGACGGAATATTCGCCTCTAGTTGTGTTGGTCGTCGCCCTTGCGTGTTAGCTGGGTTGTTGCATCATGCCCTCCGTCCTGACACCGGCGTGGAAAAGGAGCCATAAGGACTGCGGCGTTGATGTTTTATGTTACATTGGCGATACCGTATGCGGATACGACGTCGACGTCGGACGGAAATGTCGGACGATTGCCAACTGTTGGAGATTTACAACACTAGGTTTATGCTGGCTACACTTCAGCGGCTGCACTGTTTGTTTTTTTCGAACGGGTTGGCGGGAATAACCGCGGGGGGGGGGAGGGGGGAGAATTAAAATGTTTTGTATGTATACAACAGTCATACTGTCGCGATTTCGATTCTAGACATCATGAATCTAAAAAATGTGTTTTTAGATTTTCTTGTCATATAGTCAATACAATGGTGTATAAATATTAAAAAATATTTGTTCGTAACAACCTGACTAAAAGGAGGCTATTCCTGAAAGTTGACAATACTCACTTAACGTGATATCTACGTGGAAAACATTCAAACAGCCAATAGCAAGTGATAACCACGTAGATATTAGTTAGCAGCCCCCAGGGTCAACAATCTGCCCACCTTCACGGGGTGAGGAGGATCCAAGGGTTATTTTATAGCAACACCTTTTGACTGTGGATAACCTTGGAGAAAATATTTGCGAAAATCTAACAAAAATCGTATTGTATTCCCATCCATGACAAATAATGAGACACTGTACCGACCGGTATGTAAAAAAAGTTCCTACCCCAAAGAGAAGCAAGGAAAAATGAACGAAATCGTATACATATTTTCGTCTAGCTGCTCAGCAATTATTTTTATTATGGTAATTATCATTTATGTGTGATTTTCACCCTTGAGCAACAAGACAAAGTAAAGTAAATTGAAATAATTGCGTCTTTGATCTTCTTCTTGCCAAACATGTAACTGCCATTGAAACACCATTCCCGCCGAGCGTTGAGGCTACTCACCAATACTTATGGCCTCTCCAAACAAACTATAACCGCTCGGGGGAAAGCGGTCAACTGCCGCGGTAACACTATTATAGCCGACAATCTAACTCGTTCGCCGAGGCTCAAAATAATATGTCAAGTACTGAAGTCTTCAAAAATATCTTGACACATGAACAACACAAGAAGTTGATATTTCTCCCAATACATGAACCTACAAGCACTTAATATAAAGTTTGTAATTTGCTCAAAAGTGCTTTGTATATCATCTTATAGACAACTGTGATATTTTGTAGTAGGTAGCTGTTTGCCATCAAACGGGGGGGGGGGGGGGGGGTAATTCCCCGGTAAATTCAATGGATAATAGTAATACACCCTTTTCCCCCTATAACACACCACTGACATTGCTAGGAGAAAGCGCAACCTATATCGTTCCGTTGTCTGTGGCTGTGCCCAACTGAAGTTCAATGTTAGATAATTTAGTTAGTTACTAGGTTAGTTACATTTTAGCAAGGTTGGCAGCAGAAGGGTGAGATTGGGAGGAATCGAATTCGAGCGGGAAAATTAGCGTGGGTAAGCGTAGGGTGCAGAGTAGAGAGGATGGCATGAGAGATTGTGGAGTCGTAGAGTGAAGGCAAGGCAGCAGTTTTTGTGAGTGGAAAAGATCGTGTGTGATAGTGAGAGCAGGGGTGTGGACTGTGGGTAAGTAGGAGTTTGTAATTTGTAGTTTTCCAGTAGGAGTTTGGATTGGAGAATGGATAGTCTTATCAAGGAATGCCTCCCCCGGGAATAGCGTTGCAACCAACATTTTTCAAATTGTTCAGCAGAGTGATTAATGTATAGTTTTATTTTAACTATTAAAAACCATCGAATGAGATGAAACTTATATGGACTTATGTTCACTTGCCATATCATAATTTTATTTTTAGCATCCTATTTTATCAGGTTTTTCTGAGCTACAGCCTCGATCGTAAATGAACATCTTGGTGGAAGAACGTTGCATATTATGCATAAACTGGAACCGAAATAGATTAGGAGACTACAACTACAGTGTAAACATTGCATTTACAACGTTATTCAACTCATTACATTAGGGTCTAGTGTATCAACTCTATGAGATTTTAACGTCTTGTGTGGGCCTCTTTACAATTTCTTTAATATTTATTATCTTTACATTCAGAGTAGGCCTAATTTACTTGACGCGTTTTGCACTTATTTGCACGATTAAGTGAAGCCAGGGAGGGAGATCTGAGCGACATGGTCGTCCGCCATGTTTCTCTGCATGTGCAACGTTCTTCCACGAAGCACACATTTTAGATCGCTGCTACAGTGGTGAAAGATCGACTTTTTCCAGTACGTTGTAGCACATGTTACGTGCTACTTCTGCATAAGCAACGTTTTTCCACCTAAAAGTCAATTTACTAAAAATGTTGGTTGCAACGTTTTCGGGGGAGGCATTCATTAACATTTATCAGTAACTAGTAAGAACATTGTGTGTGTTGTTCTGAGTAGGCCCTAGGTAATAATGTCCTTACTCCTACAAATTCAAGTACCTGTTCAACAATAATTTACAGCAAAACATTACTTTTGTTCTAACCTTCATGTCACTGTCACCAAAATGCATCGTTTCTTCCTATAATGCCATATAGTACTTTTGAAACTACAGTAGTAATCTTTGAAGTAATGTCACTACCAGTACTTAGTTTGAAAGTAATTTGCTTGCCATGACGTTGGTCGTGTATATGGCTTTAAAAAATTAATAAATCAAGTTTAAAAGAAAATAATTATTCTAGTATTATTTTCATCAGAATATTCTATAGGTACATTTAAAAGACAAAAATATCCATATTTAGCACATATTAAACTAAAAGCTCAAAAGGGTACAAAGAACACAACATAATCCAAATTGTGATACATGAAATTACAAGGAACATGAAATAAATCTAGCTGAACTTCTTGGTACTATTTTGAGCAACATGAATTATCTGGTTTATAGGTTCATAAATCAGCCAGCTGATCCCCTCCCCCCCTCCCTACATCCAAGAGATACACACTACACAGTACCCTTTTCTACACTAATTGAGAGGCCACACACAGCAAATTGTCACATTTTAGAAGTTTATTTTTAAATGTGCTTTCTATGACCACTAATTACTTCTCTAAGACAGTAAATGCAAAGGGAAGGCACATCTCAACTACAAGTATGGACTAAATAATATTAGTCTGATAACTCGCTGCCGCCATAGAAGTCACTTTAATTATTCATCATTGTTGTTTTAGCATCTATTTAGGTGACCTGTTTACCATATTGCATCTTGTGCTCTTATAAAATTCCAAGTTTAAAAAGATTGTTGATTCTGTATCAAGCAGAAATAGGAAGGAAAAATGTATGAAGATCAGGGTTGAGTAAATGAAGTCAAAAAAATTTGGAAAAGTTTTGCGTTTGCAAACATTATAATATTTGTATTTGTCAACCTTTTTTAAGAGCTATTTACAGGATAAATACAGTATAGTCCTCCCAACGAAACTATTCTCATGCTTTCATCACAGGCCATGTCCAGAATGGCAACTTAACTTGTCATACCTCCGTGTGCTTGATGGAAGATTGCGTCGGATTGTTCTCAGTTCGGGAGTTGGCCAACTTGTCCGACGTTGATAAATGGTAATTCTCTCATTTGTGTAAGTTGCTATTAATAATATTACACGACAAATATTTTAAAAAATTAAATACAAATATAAGTTTGTAGTAACAAAACCAATAAATCCTATTTGAAGAGAAGTGATAATTGAAAATAGATCACGGGAACCCAGCCATTCACAGCTTTCGATACCAAGAAATGGCGAAAACGCCGATGTTTAAACAACTTATTTCATAAAACTAAAGTAGGACGGACTATACCTTTACAGTTTAGACCTACCTCTAGAACACAGTGGAATATTATAATAAATACTTGCTGCAAGTAGTTACTTTATGGATCTACGCAGTTAAGTGTGAATTTTGATACATTTTGACAGGCTTTCAATAAAAACAAAATACTGCCAATGTTGCTCACAGCTTGCTGGATTTTGATAGTTCCTGTGAACTTCTTCGAATTCTCGAACTCACATTGGCTACACAACAAGGTCTACTTGATCTCCACCTAGCGGAGGCTCGTCGAACTCCCGAGTTCGACCAGCCTCCGCCAGGAAAATTACGTGATTGCAGTGCAGGAGCTGCTAATTTCGTCGAGCGCCATCTTAGTATTCGGCAATAGTGCGCGCATGAACACAGGCAGTAAACCGAGGCCTCAGGGGTTATGACGAAAGCATGAGAATAGTTTCGTTGGGAGGACTATAGAATGAAAATGAACACATTACCACCATAGTTAACTTTGAAGTGTAAATAAACAATAACAGTACATACAAATTGAAATAAGTCATGTAAATGAAATGAAAACAGTTTGGTTTAACATTCATGAATGGCAATTTCTGCAACATGTAGAGTTGTCTGAAGATGCTCGAAATTCACAGGTTTCGCTCCGAGTTTTCTGAGTCATGCATCATGCATCATGCATCATGCATCATACATGTCTTCAAGTGGGTTAAGACTCTCAAGGGTGTACGCACACTCGACATCATTCCGCTGGTTGTTTCTCAGCTGTCGAAGCTTTCTTAAACGACGAAACTAGCGATTTGATTTTTGGAACTTCTTCAATCAGTGCCTTCCTTATTTCTTCTTGATCCTGGTTGCCTTCCCCTGAGCCTTTAGCTTCGGCAGCCAACAGTTTCATCACCATGTCTAGAAAAATCAACCAACCACTGAATTAATAGGACTGTATAACAAAATTAAACTTAGCAGCTTAACTAATTGTCAATTATGCAAGCCATAAACCACATAATATGTTTTAACATTCAACTACAATGAATTTAAAAGCATTCAAATATTTTTTCAATTTTTCTATTTTTAGTTCTGTAATCATTCAATAATTTTAAATTTATAAACTAATTGATAAGGCTACAGAAATACAAAAACAAACCATACACATTATACAATATTTGAAAGAGCTCATACAAAACCAACGTTTGAGTAGGAATCACTTTTTAACATCTTGAAGCAGTCTGAAGAGATCAATCAAATTAACTAAGCAGCACCCAAAGACGCATCTACATAGACGTCTATAAACTTTGAATTTGTGATTAACAATTTATTTTATTGTTTAGGTTGATGGTACACTAAAAAATTAAAATTTAAAAACTTGGATGAAGAAGAGACACTTTATGGAGCTATCTGACAAATCTACAGCCTACTTTAAACTTGAATAGTAGTTTTGTACAGGCGGGAAATACTTCGGTTCATTTGTATGTGATTTTTATTTGCCAAATTGATTTTTATTACATATGGAATTTTGATTGTTTTGATTTGTTTAGTACTTCTCTTGACCGTGGTGTTCTACTGACCTGAAGCCTAAGAAAGAAGCTTATTCGACCCCCTGTTTTCACTCGTGAACTAAGAATTTTTGATTAGAGTTGAAAGTTGGTCAACTCTCTTAGAGAAGTAACAAGACTGACGCGTCTTTAATTGTTAGGGTGAACTGGTGAACACACGTGTTTTGTATACGTTTCAACTTCGTTAATCACAAATTTTAAGTTAAAAAATCTTAAAATCTAAATCTTAAGCATCTACATAGACCAGCCTTTACCCTAAAGGCCTACAGAATACGAAGCACTTAATAAATTCAAAGTTGTTCTGAATGGGCCTTGTTGATTCTGGCATTTTGTTTGCACCATCCAACCTATTTTTTCATATTTAAAATATCGATCTTTGGTTGGTTATCGCTCGCTCGTCGATGGTGTTCGGAGCCTGCAGGGTTGGCTTACTCGCTTTAAATTAAGTCCCACACAGAAAATCAGTTATGTCACCGAGTGAGTAGACTCTCTAAACGTAAGTAGGGCTGAGTCGTGTTAACGTTTAAACGTTTAAATGTCCGCGAGAAAATATACGTGTACAAACATTCATACACGTTTAACCGTGCCGAAACCCAATTCACAGATTTGTCCGATGTAATAGTTCTTCGACTAGCCGACGAGGCATAGCTTAGTGTGTGGAGTCAAAATGGCTGCCGACATTTGGACACAACGGTGGGGAATATAATCAACAATGAATATTATAATAAATCAACCGTGTTATTTCGTTGAACATGTTTTTCGCAACATTATTACTCACTTTTTTGTTATCATTTTGTGAACTGGATGGGTGTTACGTTTAAACGCGAAAAATTCGGAAAAATAAACGCTTACAAAATTAACCGTTTTCTCCCAGCCCTAAACGTAAGTATTTATTCCTTTATTATTTTTTTTAAATTTTTAGACCAGAAAAGAAAGCCATTTTATATTAGATAATTAGACAGAAGAATGGCTGAAAAAGCCATCTTGGCACAAGAGGAACATTTTTTTAGTAGTTATGCCTACCGTGGAAGTTGTGCAGTGTGGCGTAGACGTCAGCGGGCAGGCTGGGCTTGACGTGTGTCAACACCTGCATGACGAACCTGCCCGACACGTGTAACATGGTCTGCGTGACGGTCTGGTAGACGGCGACCGCGGCGAGGTGCAGCACGAGAGAAGGATCCTCGGTCGACTGTAGACGCTCCACGAGGGCTGCGCGGTGGGCGAACGCGAGGTTCTTCTCGCGCTTCTTGTCCTGCTTGCGTAGCGTCATCTCGCACGCGACCATCGCCGGCTCGCAAGCGTCGACAAAGTCGTCGGCAGAGTCGGACGTCAGCGACTTGTGCAGACGCAGCAGGGCTTCCTTCGCTTCGTTGCGCAGCTCGCCGACTATCTTCATGCGCGCCTGCGGGCGGGGGAGACGTGGTTAGTGTTTTCCAGAAAGGATGATTTTTTTAAAATTTATTTATATTGGATTTTTTTATTTCTTATTTAGGCCTAAAGCAGATTTTTAATTATTTAAATCAACAATAAGAAGTGTTTCACACAACGTAGAATCAACTGGAAAATTGCAATTGCCACAAAAAAATAACTCCAGTGTACTACAAATTACAATTTACTTGTAGGCCCTATAGATAGTTGGAAAGGGCAATGCAATAGACAAATTATTTTTCATACATAGAGAGACAAGTGGATGAATCAGATCAAAGACAGTGTGGAGAATATAGGAAGATCATGGAACGAAGTTGAAGCACAAAGACTATGGGGAAAACCGTGAGAGATGGAGGGAACTACTAAACAGCCCTCTGGTAACGGAAGAAGTGATCGAGAAAGAGGTTGAGGAGGTGGTTGTGTCAGGCCTGGCTAGCCGGCAACGAAGACATTAGCCCAAGAAATGGAGTAGGCCTACTTTGCTACTCCCCCCTACCCGATAATTAATGTTGGAAACGGGGTCAAGATATATATATATATAGGCTTAATATGGGATTATGGTCTTCCAGGAAAATTGAAAATTAGATAAAAATGTTTGCTGCCGTTTGCAAACATTGAAATCTTACCTCCCCCGATAACTCCTTCGTGTGGTCATACTGTATCATGTTCTCCTGGGCGACGAATCCGAATATATCGTTGGCGATCTCCGTGCACAACGTCTTGAGAAGGTACTTGGAGAGCTGCTGCTGCGTTTCCTTGTTCGCGAAGTTCTTGACGCCCTTCTCGAACTGTCGCACGTTGACTACCATCGTGTTGAGTTTCTCTTGCAGGTCGCTGTGGGTCTTGCGACGGAGTTGGGCGCTAGACGCCATCGAAATCTCGTACGCTGCCTCGGTTGCCGCAAGCGCAGTCTTGTTCAGAGTTCTAACGAGGGAAAAGAATCGGTGTGTATTATTATTGTTTATTTTAAATGTACACAACAGAATATAAAATTCGAAATTCCTCTAGTGGGATTTATTTAATAAACAGTTCAAACTAAAAATATAAAATTATGACATCAAGTGACAAACAAAACATGACCAACTGGGGAAAAAACTAAATACATAGAATGCAAATTATAACTTTAAAGTTTAAATGCGATTTTGTTAAAGATTCTAGCAATAACATAAAAACAAACTTAATTAGGCTATATGATAAAGTGACTCATTTCCGGTAGGTAAACTGGATCAAAAACATCAGACTAGGCCTACTTACGGATATAAATAACTGGCAATCTCCGTCACCAGCTCCACTAGATCGTCCTCCTGTAGTAAATTTTCTTCTTCGATCACTTCTTTGACATCTTTAATTGTTAGGAGCTCAAACTTTTTTGACGCTTGTTTCGAAGTCTTGCCCGTCGATTGGGGTGTATCGGAATCCGAGTCTCCGCCTGCGTTTTTCCCCCGATTGTATTTCTTCTTTGTCGACTTGGTCTTTGTTTCACGGCCTTGAGTACCTAGAAAATAAGGACATCTTTGTAAGCACTTTAACTTATAGTACAGGAAAAATTTCCTTCATTGCTACATGGAAATAGAAGCCTTTTTTTTGGTCAAAAACGTGCACTCTTTTTGTGTGACTACTCACCTCCACCGCCCTTGCCACCAGTAGCCTTTTTCCTTCGCTCTTCTCTTTTATCCCCCTTTCCACTCGACTCATCCTCCATGCCTTTATTGTTTAGTAGTTTACAATCCGCTTGAAACTGGGCGTAGACCCCTGAGGTAACAACGCTCTGCGCCTTCTCCTTCACAACCTCGTCAAAGAGCTTCGTAAGGCGCTGGATGAAGTGGTCGGTTACGGCAATTGTGCCGCAGAAGATGTGAATGTTGTGACTTGTGTTTTTCGTCTGACTTCGTTTTAATATTTCTCTGAGAATTTCCTCTGCATCTTCTGGCTCGAACACGGATGGCAGTATTGGCTGGAATTAAGTAGCTAAATTAAAAACTAATAAGCTGTTATTTTTGAGAAATCTGCTGGAAGAAAACAAAACAATACCAATGCCAAGGATTAAGTGCCAGAAAGCCTGAAATAGGCTAACCCGCTAAACTAAGACTACAGACAGTGACAGATACATACGTATTTTGTAAGTTAAAACATGCTGATTACAAGGCAAGTTCAGACTAATTATCTTCTTCTTACCATATGCGCACATTTGGTACATCAATTCAATTAATTTTATTTAGATATTTCAGGGACACATTATATCATGTCACACCACAAATTTATCATCAATAATACGGTAATGTACAATGCCCTTACAGTTATTAATATTTTCTTTAATTATCATGCTATTACAGTGAAACTTCTTTATAAAGAACGTCTTTATAACAAAATGATCTACATAACAAACTGTTTTTGAGGTCCCAAAAGGTTCTTATGCATGTTAAGGTACCCTCTTTATAAAGAAATGTTCTTTATAACAAAATAATAATCAAGCCCCCAAGAGTTCGTTATAAAGAAGTTTTACTAGTTGAAATAAGTCTGAGACGTTAAAATAAATACCTACTAATGACATTTAAAATGTACAGTGTACCTAAACACTTTACTACGATTTGTTTCCGAACAATGATGACAATATGTACTGGTAGTGGCCCTGTGTGCCTATAGACCTACTCTCAAGATTAATTTTTTGAAATCTTTTTTGTTTTGTTTTAAGTAGCCGACGAAAGTCGGTCAACGTTTAGTGAAACTCCATCAAATAGAGGTTTTTAAGTATAGGCCTACATACGTCTATGTTACGTAACTAGATATGGAATTTGAAGGCTCATTGATTCCTTCAAATGCTAAACATGTAAATGCTTCCGACATTTGAACATATCAATGTTTTCAGAACTCAGCCATAGTAATGACAATAATATTGAGTCAATTAGATAGTAAATACTAAATTGGCAATTAGCATCACAATTGCAATACTAGCCAGCTTAGGTTAAAACATGTTACAATTTGAAAGATCCCGTCGTTAGTGTAGGGTTCAACTATGCAAGTTAGGTATATAAAACCTGTGAATTACAAACACTTAGGGAAGGAATCGTACCATAATGTCTACAAAGCTACACGTTGCCGTGGCCTCCTCGACAGCAGCTTCCACCTGATCGAATATCTGCGGACCGACGGCGCAGGAAGAAAGCTGCATCAGCTTCTCGTTTGGAAAGTGCTTGCGGACAAACAGGTGTGCGTCTGATATACCCAGTCTAGTAAGAGCGTCGTACTCTGAAAAACAAGTTTTAGTATTTTTTTTACAAAGAATAGAGTCTAGATAGATCAATGCAGTACTTAAACATACCCTATGTATCTTTCACATGACAAAGGCACATGTGACAAATCTCTCTCAGGATAAAAAGTCCTCGATGACATTTCAACAACTAGGCTACACTGTTACTAAACTTCAGGTTTTAGCCAGCTACTTGTTCTCTTTTGGGAGGCTTGTCCAGATGGCATTTGAAAATACTTTTTATCCAAAGTTACCGATTTTTTTTAAATTGGACCCTAGCCATTGGACCATATAGGCTAGCCTATATATTATGTAATATTAATATGGAATCAGTGAGATTTCAAGGTATTGGATTACAGTATTGTAGTTGATATATACCTAAATATCCATTTTGTTTATAGAAATTGTTGACCCAGTCATTTTGTGATTTGGAATAAATTGTTGGAATATACATTCCGTTTCCTCCTTGTTTTCCTGTAATAACACCGTGCACCTCCTTTGCTTCAATCAAACTATCAATCAATGCTGGAAAAATCAAAATTATTGTTGTTAGAGCCATATCTCTGCAGACCATTTCATACTTCAAATGTCTTACTTACACAAATGTGTCTCAATTAAGTTTGCTACTTAACAGGCTAGGCCTAGGGTAGCTAAATGGAGATGACCTGTTACTTAAAATACTGCACTCACATAAAGGGTGTGGCCTGATTATTGTTGATAGGCCTAGTACCAATTAAATCAAACAACATGAATGCTGAATAACATCCCACTAGGATAATTATACAGCCTCATCTTCGTAGCTAAGTGTAGACCTAAGATTCTTTCGGAGGATTATATTAAATATTAGGTAACAAATAGAATAGATAAGGGAGAGTTATATGTTCTTAGTGAGATCAGTAAGGCACATGGGCTATACATTTAATAATAAATACATTGTCAAGTGACGTACAATAGAAAAGCCTTTCTGGAACGCCACATTGAGCAAGAAGAGCCGTTATGTTAATGGGTTTTGTAATTGCGGCCAATGCTCCACGAATGCACGCTCGATTCCGTGAGACAAACGCTTCTGTGAAAAAGAGTCTGGGATTTGTCTTGTCTTGTTTCCCACGAATAAGTTTACCCAGCTGCTTTTCTACAACCTGAAAACACACAAACATGGGCACATAAACTAACTTTCAGGTTTCTCGATGTTGAATTAATTCTCGTAGCATGATCATGTAGGATCTATTATGGCCCTATAGGCCTAGCAAGTTCTAGTGGGGGAGCATATTATAAAAGAATCCGCAAAGTAATTCTAATCCACTATGAATAGGCCTACTTTTGTTAAATGTTTGCTGCATTTTCAAAAATGTTTTCAACAAGTTTCGGACCGTAGCCCCTAATGAGGGTAGGCCTACTAGGCCTAGGCCTAGATTAAGCCTACCTACGATGACACAGAACTGTGAATTGTGATCAAAATATTAGGCCTATTATTTATCTTACCGACTGAAGAAAATCTCCTGGCAAGTCATAATGTCGCGTCAGGTCACCGATGCTAATTTGACCGTGTTGCGACAAACGTTCATTGATCTCCAACGCAATCTGTTTCAAGTACGTTTTATCGATGAGTTGACCAAGTATAATAGTAGTCCCTGAATCGGTGCGTTGAATCTCTGCAGCCTTCTCAGCAACATGGCTAAGATCTATGTTTAGAAGCTTTGCCAATTCCACAAGATTGATACGGCCACCATGGACATACAGTTCGTCGCGTATCTCTCGGATGAGCTGGTCAGGAGTGACATATTCCTTTCCGTCGACGGTGAATATGACATGAAGGAGTTTAGACTCGAGAAGTTTAGTGATAATTTCAACGCAATTTCTCTCCGACAATCTGAAAATCAACGAAAAAAACGAAAGTGACCAACATAACCTAAAAGTCACAGCTGCTTTCCATTTGGTCCAACAATAACACTATCTGACTACGTTCTAGGTACTAATTTTTGAAAACTCATTTATTAATATAATTATTAATTAATTCTTACTTCTGAATAGTTGTACTCAGTTGGGCTTTTTGGAAATCTGCGGCCAAACGTTTGATTTCATCCCACTCCTTGGATGACATGTTGGCACCGTACTAATCTGCCAGAACACATTGACCTTGAGGCATCGCATGTGGCATGGTGCTAGGTAGTACCAACCAAGAAAACATTGATCCCAGCTGAACATCAATAAAATCTGTTATACTGTTGTACTTATTTTACATCTTATTGTTTGCTTCTAACAATACGAAAACTAGTGTGTCGTTTACTTTGAAATAACTATTAATATTGTAGGTATGGAAATACAGTTTATTCTGTGTGTCATAATTTTGATGTGTAAACCAAATCATTGAAACCAGTGGTAGGCCTAGTTATTCGATATAGCGACTCACCAGTTTAAGCTCACTTTTCAATTCCACATGAACTTTCATAGTAGTGATATAATTAGATGGTGTAATTTGTTTGAGTTGTATTTAACTCCAACAATAAATTACACCTTCAAATTGTATAAATACTATGAAACCTATTGTTAACGTGATTGAGATGTCACAAAGAGGCAATTTATAAAATGGAAAATTTTTGGAGAAAAATCTTAATATTTTAAAAGAAAGTTGCTTAAACTAAAACATTAGTATTCCAGTTATGTGTGGTTTTTACCTGGATAAGATATCTTATTAGGAATTTGGTGAAAAGTGAGTTTAAACTGGTGAGTTGCTATATTGAATCATTGCCATTTGTATTAGTTTTATTCAACATTTATGCAATTATCGTGTTCACCAGGTGCTTTTATTGTTCAAGCTGCAGCAGACCATCCCCTGATCAAATTTGAAGGACCTTTCTTAGCAAAATAAAGAATTGAATAATTGGAGGTTGAAGTTAAAAAAACTGCATCATGTCGAACAATGCATTTGAGGAAGTAAAAAAGAATTTCCACAGTAAAGTTGGTAAAAAATACTCCAAAGCAGGTGACTACCTATCAATACATACAATTTAATGTTTGTAAACAAAAAATTGTTGTCCATTTTATCATTAATTTTCATTTCATTAATTGCCTCTTTCTCTGACACCTCAATCATGTAAAAAAATAGGTTTCATAGAATTTATTAGGGCTGCCCAACGATA
This sequence comes from Isoperla grammatica, assembly GCA_945910005.1. Lineage (NCBI taxonomy): Eukaryota > Metazoa > Arthropoda > Insecta > Plecoptera > Perlodidae > Isoperla > Isoperla grammatica. The sequence goes on from OX246741.1 coordinate 27,962,209, forward strand.
TCGATAATTCGATACGATATCGATAATAGAAAAATAATTCGATATCGATATAGAATTAATTTATCGTACGTTTCGCGATATCGATCAAGTGTCAACTATCGTCGGTCAACTATCGGTTGATGCCTCATCGCCCGCCAGCCGTGAGTCTTGTGCCCGCACTTGTTCTGTCAGTCTGTCACACTCACGTCACGTCACGCCAATCACAACATCGCTGTTTTGTGGATATATTTTTTATAATACAACACACCAATTGACGCACATAGTAAAACATTTCGACGTTAAATTATTCACATTAATTGTTTATATGGTCTCTGGCGGTTTGAAAATAAAATTACGATATCGGTGATATTGATACCGAGTTTAAAAAATTCGATATCGCGATACGATATCGATAATAACATTCGCGATATCGATATACATTTTTTTATCGCTGGGCAGCCCTAGTATTTATACAATTTGAACGTGTAATTTTTTGTTCTTATAGGCTAGTTACATACAACTCAATTAAATTATACCTTCTTTACTATAGGTCTATGAAAGTTCACTGGGGATTGAAAGTGAGTTTACGATCAAAGGATACCTCTACGTCAAAAACTGCAGCAAAGTTTAATTTTTTAAGTATATCTCAAGATTGAAACACAAAATCGAAATTATGAGTAATCATAGCGCTGCGGTTTGGTAGTCCCTACAGACTGAATGATAAATGTATTTAACGTTACCTATAATCAGTATGACTGTGATTTTCACTTCATTAAATTACTAATGAAATAAGTACTATCACAGTCATATTGATTACAAATACAATGTTAGATACATTTATCATTCAGTCTGTAGGATTTATCAAACCACAGCGCTGATTAGGCCTACTCAGATTTTCGATTTTGCGTTTCAATCTTGAGATATAATTAAAAAATGAAACTTTTCTGTGGTTTTTGACGTAGAAATATCTTTTGCTCTTAAACTGGTGAGTTGCTATACCGAATAATTATGAATTGCCATAATAATAATTATTAGACTTACCCCTATTATTGTACTGTGCATTTTATTTCAGTTTCTCTTTTACATCCCAAAGTTGTTCTAAATATATATGTAAGCCTAATAGGATTATTATGGATGCTCTATTATCTGTTACAGATGTAGTTAATGTTTGGGATACAGTTGCCAAATATGTGGAAGATAATCTCCACGAGGAAAAGGTATGTCGTTATGGCATAACATCCATGCTAAAACAATGTAGATATTTGATTGTATTCAATTCCAGAGTAAAATAGTTCATAAAATGTTCACGCTGTATTTTAGTAGAATATCAATCCAGTTAAACTTTCATATAGCTTTTTCTCCTATAGTATAATTTATTTAACTCACAGTCGTTTGATTAGTATTATTAATTAATAACTCTTTGTAGAAATCCCTGCTGTATAGGTGCACGCATGGCTGTGCCAAAATTGAATTGAATTGAAATGTGTGCCTCTTACTAGGCTACTGTATAGGTATGTTAAATAGTTGGGAAGGAATGGCTGAGGGCTATTAGATAGAGATCGATATGTACTTCGTACGATCCCAGCATTTGCCTGTGACTGAGGAAAACCCCAGAAAGACCTACAGTCACGATTTCCGGTGACCAGTATCGAACTGGTGACCTCCCGCATTAGTCTCACATCTTACCACTGAGCCACCTCTATCAGTTCTGCAGTATAACTAATATAATCCTTACATGAATAATATTTTATTGTTTTTACCGCATTACAGGGTGTGAATATAAAAGACTTTGGGACATTTTCATTGTCGGAATGGAAACTAGAGATCGGAAATAAGTCTGTGCAAGTCAAGAAACCAGTATTTATGATTTCTGAGAAACTAGTCAAGTTTTACAATCTCAAGACTAACAACCCATTCACTTCGGCCAAGGCAAGTATAACTTCTTTCATAGTCCTAGTCCTAGTGCATACATACAGTAATGTTTTATGTTACAACAGTATGGACATCAATAATTGACACAGACTGAAAAGTACTAATACATGGATAAGAGTGACGAATGATGCTAGATGGAACCTGGAGAAGAGTAAACGGGTGGGGGCCTAGCATATAAGCATGCGGCACAAGATACTTTCAATAGGCAGAGCAGATGTACAGGATGCCAAAATCACCAATTTGATAAGTGATAATGACTGATCACAGCAACTTTAAAAGAACTAGCCTGATGTTTATATATCTTGGCCTCATATCCAACTTTTTTAAACAGTCAGGTTGAGGGGAGCAGCATTGCATCATTGCAAGCAGCAATAAGGTCGAATCATCAATGGCTGATGTGCTCAAGAGTGCTGAGCAAAATAAATGTAATGGAAATTAAATTATATTTTTTATGTAAATGGGTAATGTAACTAGAGAATTTGGGGGTGATAGCCAAAAAGTTCCAGGAAAGAAAATACAGTAGAAACATTTCTTTTCCTGTAACATGTACATAGGCACTTATTGCTAATTTTTATCTTACTTATTCACGTTTCAATTTTCTAGACGTCTACACAAATGCTGAATGTAGTTGCAATTTCCGAAATGTGTAACCATCCCAGACAGCTGGTTTCAGACTGTATAGATGAAGTAATTACGGTATGTATGGAATGTTACATTTTTTTTTTTATTCTAAATTATATAAAATTGACCAATTTTACTATAAAAACGATATTTTCAAACAAAAAGCGTTAGGCCTAGTAATCTAATATGAAATCTATTAAAGATGACATGTTTCTGTATTGATATACAGTATTCCGTAACATGCCATTATAACTCGGAGGCTACTATAGTAGAATGCACTCAGTTGTAACCACTTATTTTCACTCTCGTGGCCCTGGAAAGAACATTACTATCAGTGACTTTTTTTACACTTATATACATCATTATTTCTCATGGATGGAAATAAATATGATTTTTTTAGTTTCTGACCTGATAAGCGAAGAAGCGATATATACGCAACACCCATTTGTCAAGCCTGATTTTTAATGTCACAATGTAAAAAATATATAGGCCTACATGTAATTTTGAAACTTTCAGGCTTTTACAAGACTCCTGGGAGACAATAAGGACGTTGAGTTTCCATTCTCTGGAATAGGGAAACTCCAAGTGAAATCAAAGCAAGTTCGCATGAAGTTCTATCAACAATTTTTAAACCGAATTGACAATCAGTTTGAAGAATGTAAATTAGAGGTGTGTAAGTGCGGTAATTGTGGTAACAAAACTAAACACATAAACAAGGCAAATCTAAACGTTCAAGAAAAGTAAACAGTCTATAGACCTTCTAACGCCAGCAAAAAAAGCGCAATATTGACATAAAAACATTTTACATTTCTTTAAATAACTAACTTTTTAGAGAATCTTGCCATGCATGCCACTACTTTTTCTAGATACCTACATCCACATTTCTAGTTTCTACACGCAGTTCTCCACAGTTATAGTACGAGATATTTACAAGTACGTTTTTAATCCTAACTACAGTATATACTTTGTCAACACGGTAACTACAGTACTAAGAAATATATATAATTAAATAAAAGTGCACCATCTTTGATTAATTGCACTGTATAATTTAATTTAATCAATGAAAGTGAACTACTTATAGTAATTCATACTAATTTGTTCATAGTTCAAACTAATTTGTCTATGTTTTTAGTGTATACTTATATATCTCAGTCTTAGGCCCTAGTCTAACCAATGGAAGTGTTTATTGCTCATAGTGATATACGATAACCATTCTTCCTGCTTATATAACCTACAGTGTTTTTTTGGGATGATATCTTATTCTTGTATCTACTAGCTAAAATGACACAAAACCCAAATGAATGTAAAATTTGTAATGGTGAATAAATAAGCTACAACTACAACTAATTCTAAGTGGTCAGGTCGGAACACAAATGTGGCAACACATAGGTTGGATAACGAGAATGACATGTTGTGAAATGAAGTGCCACGTACTACACACCACCTAACGCTTCAGAATGTTCTTAGCGACCTTTGTCGTCAGCCAGTTCCATTCTATCGGGCCCCGCAACGCCACTAGACAAATATCATCCAACCGATGGCTTCTTTTCGGTACTTCCGGCAACTGCAAGATCGAGCAGGAGTTCTAGCAGTTCCGTGTCCAGTCGCTCGAGCGGTTCTTCCACCAGGTACAGATCGATTGATCAAGTCATCATTTCTAATTGTCGAGTTAGTTGTGTATGTTGGCAAAGAGATCAATCCTTACAATATTAGTATTTTGAATGTGTAAGTTTGCCTAACGGCTATAGGTTTGAGCTTGGGGGGAAGGATAGGAAGGAACCAACAGCTTGACTTGTAGTAGTTGCGGCCCTCGGAGTCGATAGAAACACAAAAAAACACAAAAAACACAAAAAGATATAAACCCTTCGGAGTCGATAGAAACACAAAAAAACACAAAAAACACAAAAAGATATAAACCCTTTTTGTGTTTCTATCGACTCCGAAGGCCGCAACTACTACAAGGTAAGCTGTTGGTTCCTTCCTATCCTTCCCCCCAAGCTCAATATTAGTATTTTGTGGGTCTCATTGGTCTTGCGGGTTTATTCCTGCTTCCAATGCAGATGGTCCACGGTTTGATTTCCGGTTTGGGCTGGGGTTTTTTAACTTTGGAACTTGACTTTAATCGATCTATAGGCCTACTATGATACTAGTGTACATGTAAATGGGGATTTTAAAGCCGTCATAACAAACGAAGCACACAATATTGAACAATTTACTTTAAAAGACAATATTATATTATATAGCTATTCACACAAGAATATTCCAAATCCAGTAAGCCTATGTCAGAGTTAATTAATTGTGAATAAAGAAATACAAATCTCTCCCATCAAATCATCGAAAAGCAAACACGGACCTGATTGTAAATGTTGTAGGCCTAAATGTGCTGGCAATCGTTCGAGCTTACGTTCATCCCATTCGTCTATACGAGACAAGCATACTGGGAAGGAAGCAGGAGATTACAGACCCACCAGCAAAGACTGTAATCTATGCTACGTATGTCGTATACAGACTCAAAGAGCGCACTGCAACAAGCCTCGGGAGCATAAAGACGACTGTGCCGATAAGGTAATATAGGGTTGCCCTTAAACCAAATAAATTTCAAAAATCAAAACATAATTTCTGTAAAGGGTTGCCATTCAATGCCATTTTTTTAAATTTATAATAATCGATAAATAAAAAATAAACCAAGTCAATCAATAGATAAAAAGTCAGTGTCCTTTGGTTCACTCGGTCATGCCAGACTGGCACTGGGGTTCAATTATTGATTAGGTTACTACTGTAATTCATTAAATTAGCCATCAGTTAATCGATCAGTGGCAACCTTAGCAATATTGACAAAAACATAGTATAAATGTTGGTCACCTGAAATACCTAGCTAGAACATTGAGACAGTATCAAAACAGTTAGCCTTTGAAAGATGATGCTAATACTAATTAGTAAACATGGACAACCTTCCCATCAGCCCGCCCTTGTGTATACCACTTAGTTTAGTATAGTCATCCAAATGGTAAGTTTTTTAATGTATAATAAATATACAGCATAAATATAAAGACACTCTTTTTCTTTGTTATTTGTTATTTTGGGATTTTGCTGAAAAATTCCAATTATGTATCGATAAGTAGTATTAAAAACGCAACATGTTTCTATTATTCACTGGTCATCTGCAGTGCATCACTTGCTGAGTAAAGTCAGTACAAGTACATACATACATATTTTTTTCCTTGCCAGGCCAAAAACCGCATGGATGAAATGCTGTTGTTAACTAAAGATGCCGAAGAAGTAATGGCCGACTGGGAAAAAATGGATGCAAGAAGGAAGAAAAATGAAGAGTATGCTAAATTTAATAAGCAATGGGGGGAAGAGAAGAAACAAGAATTACGTGACAGACCTAACGAGGCTTCGGACTCTTACGTTTTGTACAAGCGCCCCGACTCCAAGAAAGATCAGGACAAACAACGGTTGGAAGATTTGAAACGACAGATGGAATCGAGAGAGAAACGACATAATAACGAGAAGGCTAAAAAATTCCAAGAAGATAGAGAATCCCTTCTGAAGTCCGAAGCCGAGTAAGATTTGTTTGGTTCAGTTCTAAGTTTACTTTGGTACATGCTGGAACTTGGAAGTATGAATATAGGGATCTTAAACAATAAAATACCTCATTTCATTTGGTCATGCAATTAAGAACTAGGAAAGAAATGCTTAATTTGGATAATTATGCTAATTGAACTTGAAATTATCCTTTATTGTGCTTTTTACTTTTTGCACTTGTTGTCTTGAAAATGCATTTTGTTAGTATATGTATGAACGAATGTGGAAGAACAGAGCTTACGTTTAGGCTGCTCATGATGTACGACGCAAAAATCGTAATCCCATGACTAAATTATTATAATAGTTGCTATGTACTCCAACCGACTTTGTGTGCAAAATACTGTTAAATTATTGAAGTTTGTGGAATGTTCAGCATGTTTCATCTGTGGAAAAAATATGAAAAGGAGGGTCCTTATAAAATACTTGCCACGTTTTGGATATGGGGTGCGGGTCACAATTTGATTGTATGTAAATAGCACGTCATGTTTAGGAAGGAATAGGGGGTCAAAAAGTAAAACTGATATCTTACCTTCGTCAGCAAGTGCAAAGAAACTTGATCAATGTCAATGTGTAATGTTTATGTTGCATTCAGGCTGGAAAAGATGCGCTGGGACAAAGCCCAGGCTACCGACAACCAGAAGAGGGAGTACAGAAATCTACTCGATACGCAGCGCAAGTGCAAGGAGAAGTTCAAGGAAGAGTTTGCACAAGACGACACCATGGTGACAGATTTGAGGGGAGTCCCGCTAGAGTGCAGAGACCCTGTGGAAGAGAAGAGGTAACTAGGCCTGGGAGAAAACGTTTAATTTTGTGAACGTTTCTTTTCCGGAAATTTTCCCATTAAAACGTTTAGATGAAACACCCCTCCAGTTCCCAAAATGATAACAAAAAAATGAGTTGTAATGTTTGAGAGAAAAAAATGTAAGCGGAAAATGTAACCGGAAATCGAAAAAAAACGAAATAACACGAGTGATTTATTATATTCATTTGTTGATTAACTGTATATTCTCTGCCTTTGTGTCCAACTGTCTACAGTCATTTTGACTCCACACACTAAGCTACGCCTCATTGGCTCGTCCAAGAGCTGAGACATCGGAAAAACTGTGGGTTTTGGGTGGGGGTGGCAGGGGAGGGGGATTGGTCTATAAGACACAGTTAAACGAGTATGAATATTTGTTTGTTCACGTATATTTTCGCGCGGGCGTTTACATGACTCAGCCCTAGAGGTAACCCTAGCTCAGCTGGCCAATATCCTCCAACAACCCTTAGGCCCGAATGCATAGTTCACACTCAACCCCTCCTCAACTCAGCCTCTCCTCAGCCTCGCCCAACCACCAATCACAGAGACGTCCGCATGGCAATGCTGTTCTGTGATTGGTGGTTAGGCGAGGCTGAGGAGAGGCTGAGTTGAGGAAGGCTTGAGTCTGGACTATGCATTCGGACCTTAGAATGTCAAGTACGTCATTAAACACCAAACAATCAAATCAAATTAGAACGTAAATGATATCATCAAAATAACGTGTTCAGTGAACTTAATTTGTGCTCCCTCCAAATAGCAACTTCAATTAACAAGACATAATCCACAGATCTAATAATTGATTATGTACATTTGTGTTTATCATCTATGCACTGAGTTACAAGGACTGATTTCCAGTGGGAGAGATAAAAAAACAGCCCAAACCAAAAAATCGAAGTTTGTACTTTCTGCATTGAAATTGAAAGCAGTAATAAACCCACACGACCAACAAGGCGCACTAATACACAATTGGTTGTATTACATATTTCAGAAAGGCTACAGAACTGGCCGAGTATCATCAGTACCAAATCAAACGTAAACAAGATTCCGAACGAGAAACGAACGAGCAGAAAGTCAAAGATGAGCAAGACTGGTTGAAAGCTATGAAGGAAGAGTAAGTGAGATACCACCCGTTTCCAAAATAAATCGTATTAGGGGATGGTTAGCCACCAATATTCTTGGGCATAGAATTTGCTAACGTTGGCTTGCCCAGTGTCATGCAAAGTGTTGGCAAGTGTCATGTATCTTCTTCCACTTCTTTTTTTTCTTCTTTATTGCTACTTCCAACTAATTTACTCCATTTGTGTTAATGTGAAAAAGTGAAAGTGTTAAATATTCTTTTAATTCAAAATTTGTTAATTCATACTGAGCTTTTAAGTTCCTTGTAGGGATGTCAACGGGTACCCGGGTACCCGTTACCCGCCCGGTACACACGGGTACGGTTCCAACTTTTCAATACCCGTTACCACCCGTTCCCTTCTTCTGTTCAAAACGAAATCAATTCAACATTGCGATATTTCCCTACTGGGGTCTTTGTGCGAGCGTACGAGCCGCGCTTTTCAATTTGCCGGCATTTAACTTGACCCCCCCCCCGTCTAGATTAGTCATCGTCGCAAAAAAATGAGACGTAAAGCCCAATGAGTATAATCTTCTGTAGGCCTATGGAAGAATGCTGCGGAACGGTTGCGAGTCCAAGGGAGCGCACCCGCCTGTCGTAGCTTTACCGCAATCATGTTCTCGTGTTCGAGCTCGGACTATGACGTCATCGCTTTGACGCGACCGACCACCGCCTACCGTAGCGGAGACGCAAGCGTTGAAGCTTTGTTGAATACTTCCGCGATCGTTTTGCATCAAAGACAATGCAACCTGATACCGTTTCACAATATAATGTCTCTTTCCACAACTTTGCGAATCATTTGACACCCATGACAATAAAACGCGTATTTAGTATTATTTACTGCCCAGGTAGTCCGGGTACAGCGGGAGGGTACCCGGGTACAACTTTTTCCGGGTATTGACATCCCTAGTTCCTTGGTCCTTGAAATAAAATTAACTGGACTGAAAACTGATGTAGGCCAATATCAATGTCACTAACTGTAGGCAATAATTTTTTCCATAGAGGATTGGCCGAGAGAGAATGTAGAACATTCGATAAGAAGCAAACTCTCCAAAACTTGGCAGATAGTTGGAAAAAGGGCAAAGAACAACACGAACTTTACCGAGAGCAAGAAAAAGAGAATGTCGGAGTGAGTATACAATATAGACTTATCGTTGTCTATGGTGGCAAGATTAAGGGGCGTGGGCTATATTCTTACATCTAGCCACTCGAGAGGAGAAGGCAAGAGTGTATCATAATACAATTTACAATTCCAAGTATAACACTAATTTCTAAACATTATTATTTCATTATGTATGAACCCAACTACTTGGTAGAGCCCACCAATTATTGGCAAGTGAAATTGCATAGAAGATAAGCAAGTGTGCACATCATATAGGATAGAAAAAAAACAAGAACACGTTAATACACATTAACTAAAGGAAATACTGTAGTGTAGTATTTTATATTGGATAGCGAGGAAGAAGAATGGCTGAGGAAGCTATCTCTGCATAGGAAAAAAATATATATATTTAATTTTAACTTTGTTAGCCCTCTTTGATCAGCAAAGGTTAAACAAAAAAAATATATGAATATCCAAATTACCTATGTTTAGAGTGAGAGTTTAATTAATGGACCATCAAGTTAAAAAAAACATTACATAATATAGTACTGGAGTTATTTTTCAAAATAAAATAAACCCCAACACCCGAAATGTACCAGCCGATATCTTCTCTTTTCAGCACCCTGGATATGTTTTGGAAGATGTCTGTCGCCGGTGTGAACGATGTCAGAAGAAACTTGGTTACCCACCAGAACGTGTGTCTAGTGCAACTTATTGTTAATTATTCTTACTAATTTATGATGGAATGTTATATTCCTTTCCTGGACAAGCCTATAGCATGCAAGGTAATTTTTATAAGAATAAACAAAAACAATGTTCATAGTAGGAGTTCATAAAAAAAAAAAAATAAAACTTCCTTCAGAATTATGATACGTAAATTTACAATTAGGTACAAGAAGTACTACATAAATTCAATCCAAAAATATTTTATTCACCAACGTAATTACATCGGTAGGTAGGCCTACATTTAAAGAATATAATAAACAAATGTATTGTTTTCCGAAAGGCATATAAGTAGAGCAACAATTGAAACCCATTCACATTAAAATATTATATATTGTACAGAACAGCAAAGATTACTACCGTAGTGGCTGTTTAGAGCTTTAAGTAGCAGTGAAGCAAATATCGTACAAAACAAAACCATCGAATCATTTTGTTAACGAGTTTGGACGAGTGTGGATTATTGTTTCCGAAATATGGTAACCCATCAACATACAGAAGTTAGATTTCAAGTCCAAATTAAAAATGGGTAACATTGTTACAAATAACTATGGATGTGCTTTTTTTTAAGTTAAAACTATGAAAATTAATAATGAATCCAAGAAAATTTGGTTTAGAGATTAGTTGTCAAATTTTTGATGTTGAGTGTGTCTATCCAGGGTTTGTATTTTAAATTATTTAGAACATGCCCAACGGGCGATTGTCTGAGTGAGGTTTCTAATTTACTAGTCCGAAAAGAAAAAAACACTAGCCCTACCAAGTACCACTTCTTTACCTTACAATTTGTATATCAACATCACTCTTTATAATTCATCAGCATGGTTGTCAAGTTGAAGAACACTGTTTTGACCTAGTTGGTGTAATTATTGGAAGAATGATTGACATCAAGAACACTGTATTCTATAGCTGGTAATGAGGTATCGCATATTTTAAGGATTAATGTTTGTTTAACACAAGTCGCCGAGCGACTGAATCAAAAACCCGACTCGCCCAAGTAACAAATTACTCGCCTCGGGTGAGCATTAAATTCGAGCCCTCATCTGACCACTTTCATTTTTGCTTATTTATGCTCAAATAGGTTGGTTCTACATATTTATAGTTTCAACTTATGGCAGCTAATTTGCCTAATTCTTCTGGCTTTATAATAATTTTGCGGTATTTGTGCCGTATCCCTGATTCGCGTTTCGTACGGTACTCACTTTTTTCATTGAAAAACGCCAAAGTTTTGTTGGAAGTGTTATTTTTATTGTTCAATGTTGAATTCAGAATTGCCTTTCTTTTGATGTATATTATAATATTGTAGTTACTTGTAAAGAGTATTAAATGATTGTTGAAGTTTTTATATTAACAGTTTACGCCTTCTTCCTTGTTCTCCGCTTCGTGTCCGGTGCAGTGCTATCAATCTAGAAGGTAAAGATTAAAAAAAGTGCGCAATGATGAACCACATATCAACCAGACCCAATAACCTTCCCAACTTTCGTGGGATGTCAGGCAGCTAGGCCAAGATGAACCAGATCTGATAACCCCCCCTAACCTCGGGCAAAGTCACTTTCGGGCGCAAATCTAGGGTTTTTTCATGTACTTACGTTGGTAGACCAGATTACATTCCTGTGTGCTCCGAACAGCTGCGCCCTCGCACGTACGCCATATTGCCATATTTAACGTGATTGTGTTGTCAAATCGATGCAACTTCAAAATGATAATTTAATAAGAAAATATTTGTATTGAAAGTCACTGGAGCTTAAAGATTGTTATTTTCATGAAATAACAATTATGTACTACGCTACGCACGTGATCAATATCGCAAAGAAATACAGAAAGAAGTAAGTACGAAACGCGAATCAGCGATACGGAACAATTACCTAATTCACATGTTTAGTCTGCATAGGCTATGCCTAAATAAAATAATAAAAAAAAAAAAAATGTTGCATCTATATTTGATGCCAAGATGGTGGGTAATTTTCAGTAAAACAAGAATTAACAGATCAAAATTTCAAATTTGTATTCGAATAAATGTAGTATTGACCGATTTATTTACACCTAAATGAATAATTAATGAGCTAGTTTTTAAATTAAATTAGTATTTCACTCTAAAAAAAAAGCACATCTCTAGAAATTAAATTATGTACTACCTAATAGTATATATGTATGCCCATCGAATAAAAACACGTCTATTTAATTGGCACCCCGACAAGACTGGGAGCCACCACGTTACCTTTACCCGGCACGACGAGAGCCACCCCCTTGTACGTTGCCACCCTCTCTGCGCTAGTCCGTAGATCTGGGGCGACAGTCTCAAATATCTTCTTCTTGGGGTTGAGGATCGAGTCGGGCAGTCTGGGGTATCCGTCCACGTGGACTAGATCGCCCGGAACGCTTCCCGCGGGGGGCGATAGGATCTCGACCTGGTCCGGCGTACTAGCGCACATGACCATCGCTTCCGATGTGACGCCTCGCATCTTAGCCGGCTTCAAGTTGCACAGGAGTACGGCCATGCGGCCCTGCATCTCTTCCATAGGGACAAACTTCACCAGGCCGCTTACCTATTGGCATAGAATACTAGATGTAGACTATGCAGATGCAACCCACTCTATTTCACTTACTTAGGGCTAATTAACACCGGGCCTAGCCTACATAATTTAAAAAATAAATTTTATAAATGCAAGTATATTATTTATTTATTCAGGTTTTAAGTTATTTCACTCGGTTACAGACCATTTACAATAACATGTAGGCCTATCTATAGAAAAAAGCAGAACTCTACTGTAGTCCTACAGTAGGCTTACTGTGTAGTGTGTACACATAGCCTATTGCCTATTTCTACACAATTTCACTAAGCATTTTGTTGTTTCGAAAAAGATGAAAGCAAAAAACTAAAAGAAAATAACGACGAGACTCCTGGGTCCTTATTCCAGAACAGTTTTATCCGGCTGTCAAGTTGCATGGATCCCCTATTCCGTAATCCGGGCAAATTGCAACCGGTTGCATCTTGTGCATGGCAATGTACTGGAATGAGAGCCCAGGTTACAAAGTTCAACAAACTAGAGGCATATTGGGTTTATTTTATGTAGTTTAGGCCTGACATCACATATCTATGCATCACAATGTTCTGCTGCTGTAAATAATTAATAGCAAATCACCTACAGTGAAGTGTTGAATTGTATTGTATGTCTGTTGTTAAAGTGTTAAAAGTGTTGAGAAGAACCAAATGACTTACCACCGTTCGCATCTTTTCTTCCCCAACGTCGACTTCTTCAACATAGAGGGAATCGGCATCAGGGTGTTTCTTTGCGGAAACAATACAGCCAACACGAAAGTCGAGTCTCCCTACGTCAATAGGAGGTTCCTCCACCCCCCCTCCTGGTGCGCCACCTGCGCCCTTGGCCTTCTTCCCCTCCGCCGGCTTATCCTTTTTCTTCTTTTCGACCTTATCATCTTTCCCCTCTTCTTTACTTAGGCCTATAGGCTTCTGCTGGACGGGCTTTTGTTCGGAAACGTGTACAACTGCTTTCGCTGGTGCCACGTTGTTATGTGGTGTTGCGGTAGATGACGGAAGGGGAACCTTTAAAAATATGACAAAACCATATGTAACCCAGTCTTGGGGTAGCTACTTTTAAATAGTACTGTAGCATGCTACAACAACCTCTACTTGTCTGAAAAAAGTAGCTTTGCTACTTTTTGCTACTTTCTTTTAATTGCAGCTTTGCTACATTTGCGCTACACAGAAAATGTAGTGCGCTATTTTCGCACTACATCTTGTTTTTATTGCTTTTATATTACACACCCAATTTCTTATTATACTAGGAATTACAAAATACTAGTAAACAACTCCAGCTTGTCAGCTACTCAGTCACTTTCATCACTATCAATGTCGGTCATATCAACTTAAATTATATGAAATTTATTGTATTGCACTTTTGAAATATTAATACAACACAGGAAACTGAAGACAAAACACGCAAAATCAAACACGACCACTTTCGTTACTACAAGATGAGTGTCAACTAGTCGCAGGTTATTGCACGACTGGATAACAGTGAATGGAGAGGGTTGATGAAGGAGTTATTGTCCACTCACCCTGTTCTGTTGGCAACGTGTGTAAGGGGAAGGCAGCGACCTTCGGAGAAACGGTCGAAAAAAATGTAACCCTTTTTTCACGCTATTTTCCGTTTCTATAGAAGGAATTGGTGGAGGAAGTTAAATCTGTTTTGGACCAACATTTAAAAGTAGGGTAGGCCTAATTGTTTGCTATCGCTGATCGCGATTCGTACTCACTTTTTTCGTGGGATGTCAGGCAGCTAGGCCAAGCGACCAGATACAATAACCCCCCCTAACCGATTTGCGCTCGAAAGTGACTTTGCCTGAGGTGAGGGGGGGTTATTGTATCTGGACGATCTTGGCCTAGCTGCCTGACATCCCACGAAAAGCGAGTACGACACGCGATCAGCGATACGGAACAATTACCAAAAGTAGAGACGTGATTGCGTTACTTTCCGCGCTACAGCTACAAAAATTGTAGCATGCTACAGGTAAATTTCATTACTTTTTTAAAGTAGCGCGCTACACGAAAAAGTAGCATGCTACAAGCAGCGCGCTACACCCCAAGACTGATGTAACCACAGTGTCTTCGTATTATATTATTTTACACCGTGCTATTGTACACTGGCATTATAAATAAGTTACAGTTTATGGTAGGCCTAGGGTAGGCCTAGAGCCTAGGGCCATAGCCATGTATCGGCTTAGACAACTGTAGGCCTAGGCCTAGTCTATCCTATAAAACGAACAAGCGTAAGCCTCTGCCTCGGTCTATTGTAAACAAAATAAATTTAGTGCTTAAACCAGACCAGACCGCAGGCCTTGGCTTGGGTCTTACCTGCTGTATACCATGCTCAATTTCGAGTCGGATCAATCGACTTTTCCATTGTGCAATTTCTTCTTCCAATGCTTCATTTTCAGCCTGAATTTTTTTCTTTTGCAAGTCCCAATTTTGTAACGCAAGACTTTTCTTTGCTTGAGCAATCTAAAGGATTGAGTGACAGAAAACAATTAATAAGGAGAAAACAACAAGACACTCTAACCTAACTTATTTTGTTATGCTTACCTGGTCTTCTACAGAAGATATTAGCTGCTTGGCAACAACAGAATTTGATTCCAAATATTCAAGAGCATTAGAAGATGACATTTTCCCACACAAAACTAGATTGTTTGCTCCCTTAAGGTGGCTTAAATTTAAAATAATGCGTGAACAAGTACTTCTACATAACCACATGAGACAACACGACAGCCAGCTGACCTCAGAAAGCACGTTGTTATGTGGGCCTCACTTTTGGGTCCTCAACTTCCAAACGACCATTTCATTATTCTGGACCTCACTTTTCAGTTCCGATTCACTGGGGTTTCTACGCGGTCCGCCACTGTGGCGGACGGCCAACTATTTGTGGGCCAAAATTCATTTTTGATGATATGATTACAGAAGGTGTAATGTAATAAAACACCTAAAAACTGTATATTTTATATTATTGTCAACGATTGTGTATAAGGAGATTTTAAATGTAAAACAAAAATGATATGTATAGCAAATAATGCCATTCTTAGGCCTACTAATGGATTACTAATGGATTAATATTTTTGGTATTTGTAAGTTACGTGGCCTTTTGGGTTTTCGTAGTAAAATTTCTAAAAAAATCACTGTTTATGATACGAATACCTTTTATCTTTCCAATTCCGAAGGGTGGATGTTTCAAATCCCACGTAATTTTGTTTTAAATCACTTTTAACTGTGTTATTTTCGCTACCGCATTACAATTAGAAAAGTACAGTATACTAATAACCAGACACAATAACCAAACCCAATAACCGCACTAACTTTCGTGGGCAATCCTCAACCTGATCCCCTAACCTAACCGAATTTCGTGGGATGTCAGGTAGCTGGGCAAAGTCATTTGTCAATCAAAGTGACTTTACAGGGCAAAGTCACTTATGAATCAAAGTGACTTTGCCCAGCTACCTGACATCCCACGAAATTCGGTTAGGTTAGGGGATCAGGTTGAGGATTGCCCACGAAAGTTAGTATGGTTATTGGCTCTGGCAAACCCAATAACCGTACTAACTTTCGTGGGCAATTCTAAACCTGATCCCCTAACCTAACCAAATTTTCGATAAATTACCCCTTCTTCAAACTTGAAGAAGGGGTAATTTATTTTTTGGGTATACATTTATTTTAAAATAATAACTCCTTCTTCAAATTACCCCTTCTTCAAATTTGAAGAAGGGGTAATTTATCGAAAATTCGGTTCTGCCGTCTATTACAGTATTTGGTCTAAATAACACATTTAAAGTGGTTTAAAACAAAATTACGTGGGATTTGAAACATCCACCCTTCGGAATTGGAAAGATGAAAGGTATTTGTATCATAAACAGTGATTTTTTTAGAAATTTTATTACGAAAACCCAAAAGGCCACGTAACTTACATATTCCATATTTGTAATACTCTTACCAAATTATTATCTTGCTTCATTTCTTTTTATCTTCACATAAATGCCCCGCCACAAGACTGTTTTCTTACTGGGGCATTCAAACTATTCTCTATAACATGTTCATGTGTAACCACTGATTGAGTAGGTTTGTTCCGTGTGTGCACTCTCTAAAATACCTATTACTTCTGAAGATGGACCGTGCATGCGAAACGTCAAGATATTTTTATCGATGGACACGGCGAAACCCGATATCATTGGGTTTAAAATATAGAAATTTATATAAATATATATATATTATTTTAAACCCAATGCCAATATTAAAGTTTTAATAATACTCAAAAACACTTTCAAACCTTCCGCCGTACGGTGGGTTACAGATGGGGTAAACTCACGTTATCAAGCACTTTTGGTGCAATGTTACTTACAACCATTTTCATTTTTTTTGTCAAGAATTGCAAATAATATTAATATCGATTTATGTGGTGGTACATTTGGACAACCATGGTAGGTGCACCCGCAGTACCAGTGTACCAGCTATCAAGTGAAAATCGAAAGTGAATATATCATAGTAATCAAACCACTCTCAGACATTACACCATTGGAGGGGTGGGTGGTTACATAGAGAAATAAAACAGGGGGGGTTACAGAGTCGCCAAAATATAGACATTTTATGCTCGAAATGAAAACAAAACATGGTATAGATATAACTGGTTTGTTCAACCCATCAAATAAAAACTAAAATCGCATTATTTTACGTATAAAAGAGTACATTCTTACAAAAATAGTTAATTATTTCAACTGCCAACAACTGCAATTAATATTTTTCTGATACCACATTCGGACACCCTTGGGGGCCTCATTCCTGTACATTTGATTAACTCTCCTTAACTCTCGCTAACCCCTTGTTAAAGTGACCTCGGGGCTAACTCCTACCCAGGCTTTCCTGCATAATTCGGAGGCAAATATGACCCTGTCTGATAGTAGGGTTAAGAAGAGTTATCTCAACAATACTTAGAAATGCTGCCATTTTTTCAATGCCCGTGTGTATAGTTTCACAAATGTAACATTTCAATTCTTTATTGAGGATAATCCTATTTCATGGATACGTTACTTTATGTGTTTATTGAAGTTTATAAACAATTTTTTGTATTTATAATACATAATATTGGTCCTACATATATACATTTGTAGTTTTATTGAGTATTTTGTCGAGGTTTTAAGGTTATTGGACTGTTTTTGTTTGTCATTGTTTTAATTTTGTTCCGTTTTTTCAACCACGTCTTCCTTCGATCGGCGTCTCAATTGCTGACTCCTGATTGGCAGTTGACTAACACCAGGGCTAAGTTTGCAAATGTACTGGAATGAGGCCCGTGGGTGCACCAACCAAAATCATGTTGGCTAACAAGTGAAAATCGAAAATCAATATATGAAAGTACTCAAAAGCACTTTCAGAGGGGGGGGGGGAGGGGTTACAGTCGGCCCAAGCTGTATATAGGGTACGCACAACACCGAAACACAACAATGAGACAAATGAATTGAACCGATGGACAAGCAAGCCGTCAAAAAAAAATATGAAGTTCTGAAGTTGGAAAAAAGAAACGTTCAGAACGTTTACAAACTTTCAGATAATTGCTTTCCATTACTGAACATATATTTTAACTGGCGAGCAGTTACTATCGTTACAACTTATTGTCTATCCTCATTATTTGCAAAAATATTACTTTGACAGCTTGTTGTTTGTCCACCAGTTCAATTAATTTATTCCATTGTTGTAGTTCGGCTGTTACGTCATATGTGCGTACCCTATAGCGAGCGGCCCCTTATTACAAAGTAGTAGCACAGATAATAAATTAACACCTCGTAATTTGTTATCGGTGGTAGATAGACAGGTAGTCGAGTCAAGTACAGGTTACCATCAGCTACATAAACAATATCACAACTCAAGATAACATTACAAAGAAAGCCTTCTTCACTGCTTCTTAATGCGGTGTTCTTTGTCATTAGAGTTTTCTTACAGCTTACAACAGGGCTGCTCAAAGTCGACTCTAAATTTCTAAAGGTTCGTTCATTTGTCGTGTTTGTAACTGTTCGGTAACAAGCTAGAACACAGCGGAAACGTGTCATCGAACATGAAGTTGGCTGCATCTTGTACGAAAAAACATGTGTTCTGTCTTCACACAAATGAATGATGTCGCCAGCGACATCTGTTAATTTAAGGTTAAACCTGAAAAACCCAAAAGCTGTCTTTAAGCAGGGCGTAAGATAAGCTGAATAAATCTTTGGAGCTTGTGATGGTTGAATTAAACGTACGGGATAAGCAACGAGAGTACGGGCGTCTAGGCTTAAATAAGGTTAGTTAGGCCTAATTGTACTAAATAAGCTTTAAATAATTATTTTTAACCTTAATGTAACAAACATAACGACCCTATTCAATTAGATGTTTTTACGTTATCTCAGACGACAGATATGTTGTAATCTGCATTAGAATGTATACTAATTAGCAGGTTACCGCGTTGTCTAATTTGAATTCCCGCTCTACATCTCGTTCTACTCAACCAATGATTTTAAACATCTATGGAGTAGGCTAGATCGCCAGGCTAGCAGCAGCAGGCGTAGCACTTTGATGCCATCTTGAAATTGGCAAATAACACAGGCGGGGATAGGAGTTTCTAATGCGACTTTCTGCCATTGGCAGCGCTAGCAGTACTAAAAGGTCCAAATTAGCATGTAAATTGCCAGTTTCAAGATGGCTTCAAATCGCTACGCTTGCTACTGAGTGGAAGGTTGGGGGACTGGCGATCTAGCCTACAATAGATGTTGAAAATCATTGTACTCAACTCACTCCTAGTACTCTTTTTCATTCCGGACCAAAGATAGCCTGCCGGGTGGTTCCGGACAGTTCGAACCTGTTCGGCGTGTTTGCAAACAGTTGCCGGCGGAAAACTGAACACCACCAGAACATATGTTTTTTTACAGATGAACAACGCACAACCTGTTCGGATTGTTCCAGACTGTTCGGGCCCCCGGACCCCGTTTTATATCGGCCCTTGTTTGCGTAGTTTATACACTGAGATACACGGTCGCTTGTTAGCCAATACTTGCTGAGAATCGCTTCGCTCTGTCTTGACATTTTTATAAGCGAATGCAAGAGTAAGGAAGTTTCCCGCTGAGCCTCCTTTTTCAACTTTTTAATATACTTCTTCTTATACCTTTTTTTAGTTCGATTTTATATACACCTTTATTTCCATTTTTCATAAGTTCGCGACCCCATTTTGATTCCTCGCGGTTTGAGATGCATTGGCTTACAAGCACCAAAATGTTACTTTTAGAGAGCTTTTTAAATTGATAATATCAATTTGCGTAGGCTACAATGTTGGGTGGAGATTATAGGTAGACGCATGCAGCATGGCGGACCCATAGAGAAATGGCGGACCCCCCCCCCCCCCCCCCCCCCAGAAGGTAACAGTGCCATGGCACCGGTCAGGGTATAGGTCAAGCCGCCACTGGATGAAGCGATAGAGAGACGCTGGGTTGAGTGGGCGAGTGGGCTGACGAGACTGAAAATGTGCTTAGTGTATCGGGGTATCGTGTGGCAGCTCGGTGTGATAGGATAGGGGAATTCCTCCCCGTGTATTCCGCAAGTTCTCACGTTTACGCCTTTGGATTCCACTCCTGAATAGAAGGACTGACATCACAGACAAGTGTTTACGTTGTACGTTTATGCGTGGATCTAATAGGTGAAGACTAAAGTTGTTGAGATTCAAATTTGTGTACAAAAGAGGTAATTACTTTGGATCGACGAAGTTAAGTAAAGGTAAGATTTTCAAATTTGAAACTACTAACCTAATTATTGCAATAAGAGATTTAAACATTATGACTATAGAGAACCGGAACCTACACCTGAACTCTGAACTCTCGATCTCTCTCGATTAGAATTGCTTTACAATTTTCAAAAAGTAAATCATTGTGTCGTAGTATGTCCATGTTCCCTAGATAGTTGGATACTCTTTCTTACAAAGGTTTCTTTGTACCAGCGATTGATGGTGCAGTGACTTCACATGCAGCCAAACATATCTGTTGCTAGGCAACGCCAAAACACGGCCACATGGCTATTTTTAGAATCGTAATCAACGCTACAATTAATATTCCCGCCTTTCAAATTAACTTCTTCAATAATTGTGAAAGGTGTGTTGAAATTGAAATAAGTTGCAATAACAGTTTATAAAAGTTAAATAAGTAAATTTGAAAATCGGAACTATTTATCGGAACAAAGAAACAATCGCAAGAACAAAGTTCTCTAATGGATTACATATCAAATTTGTAGTTTACTTTTTGACAATGGAACAACAATTATTGTAGCCGACAGAAACCGGGTTCCACAGGGTAGGCCAATATTGTCTTATCTTAGTGTATTTGGTTTGGTCGACATTGCAGGGTTATGTAGTATCTTTGGTCGACAAGACTTCAGTCCAATAATATTCTGTTTCGGCAGTGTTGTAGTAAAACTGTCAATTTGACATAATTTTTTTTCTTGAGAAAATGGGTAGGTGTAACTACGATTTGTGAATATCTAATAAAAGCCCAACGTAGAATTTTTTAAATAATTGGTAGGGGCAAAATTTGTAAATGATGAAATCTGTATTGTTATAGGCAAGAACGGGTACCAATTTAAAAATATCTAACAAAAGTATCGATTTCACAATAGGGAATATGCCTTTTTTTTTACCATTTTACTAGATTAGCATTAACTTCCTGAATACAAAAATATTTTATTTCTATGACATAGACAAAAGTTACATTTATAAAAACGAGCTGAAAGTTTCACACATATTTATGGCGGGAAAAACGGGGCATACGTCACTTTCCCTGTATCAGCAATCAACCAATCATATTATAATGATAAATAAAATAACGCTTATTTGGAAATTATCATATCCAAAATCATATTAAATCGAATGAATGTCTAGTACGTCTAATAATAATTAATTTTGAAGCCCAATTACTATAAAAACAATAATACCAAACCTATTTTCATAGAATATCAGTAAATATTGGGTGTTGTTATTCATATAAAGCAGACTTGACAACGGCTTGAGTAAAAATAGCTATGTTTACATGGCGGACCGTACTGAGAACCAGACTGAGAACTGTCATGGCCGCTTGCGTTTATATGAAGGTGTACCCAAACTTGATTTTGGTCTCGCGCCACACTTGTTCGTTTTGGTCGAACATAACCCTACTTTTTTCTCCTGCCATATAAAATTAATTTAAAGATGCATCCCGGCGAACAAAAGGTTACAAGCTGTTGTGCATATTTTACTTGATTTTTGTTGATGGCAACTACAATCATTTTCCATCTTATTCACCTATACAAACATCGTTCGCTGTGAAGTTCCAGTTCTTCAGTCAGTACGTTCTAACCGTTTACATGATAGGACTGAATCGGTCTTTCGGTACGGTCTAGCTTTTTTGGCGGACCGGACCCAGTCGGTTCGGTCCCATCTTTTAGGTGTTTACATGGCCTTGGACCGTACTCAGTACCGGACTCAGTCCGCCATGTAAACGGGGTTAATGTTGACAAGGTTAGTTGACTGACCTTGAAAATTTGATTGTTTCGTCTAGGAGGCGGTGGAAAAGTCCAAGGAGGTTATATGCAAAGTCATTCATATAAGCAGTGATTTACAAGGATTGTGACGTCACATACCGTTTAAAAATAATAGTGCGGGAAACAGATAATCAAAATCTTTGAACATTTATAGAAGTATAATGAGTAAATTTTAAAATTTTTAAATTAGGTTTCTGATGTCTTCAGATGAATAACAATATATTCCACGTACTTTCAGAGCTGTAGAAAACTCATGCACATTCCCTAATTAGTATAATATATTTAGTGTAATCATTCATATAGCAATAGATGATTTTCAGAATTGATTAAGCGGGCCGTGATTAGCTCTATCTAAGGGTCCTTGATAGTTATGTTCAGGTGCATTTTTCACTGTTGTGCATTGTTGTCATTGAAGATCAAGAGGGCCGTGATTAGCTCTATCTAAGGGTTCTAGATTAATTCTGAAATGGTATTTCTGTTTTATTGTTTTGTTTGGGAATCAAGTAATAACAATAATAATAATAATTATTATTATTATTACGTCAAAAATATGACGTCATCAGCGCTGTGCATTGAAAATAATGTTCCTTGTTTTGTTACTCTTATATGACGTCAGCAATCCAGATGGACAGATGGATGTATTGGACCCTAATGGCCTGGATCGTTTGCCTACACGTCGGCATGGCACAAGGTATGCCAACTCAATATACCTAACATTAGAATAATACATTGACTTTGATTTTTGTAGGGTAGTCTCACTATAGAAACCTTGTGAAATGAACGTAGTAGTAATATCTTGAGAACGCTACTCAATTTAAACGAGGTGATAAATACCCGAATTGTGGTATTGTAACAAATGAAAACATGGTTAAAAATATGACAACTATTTTAGTTCCTAATAAAGTTTGTTATTTGTCAAGTAAAATACTAGCAAATATAACAAATCAAAATTTAAAACAATTGTTATATTAACAAATAGTTTCCCAGTACTAAAATATTTAAAAGTTTTTGAATCCAGTGTTCTGTAATTCTTACAAAACCACATTTCGGGCATTAATAACTTTTTAATATTGTCTGTTGTTCTCAAGGTATCACGTATACAAAAAAAGTTATTTCATTCTATTTACCAAGGCACTGAATAGTAGAACATTATTTTCCAGTTTTCCACGACATGCTATGGTTATATAGGACTAAAAATAAAACCGTGGGGCTCCAGCATAAAAGAATTAAATACATCGATCAGTGGATTTCTTGAATGAACAGTATACCTCAAAAGTCAAAACCACTTTATGTTTCATACCTTTATAGAATAGGGAAGGCTCACACATTTTTTTTATTTGCTTACTGGTTACCTCAAGTTTAAATAAACGGGAACTGATTGATTTCGGCTCGAAAGGTGCATTAACATCGCTTTTACAGCAATTCAAAGATATTGCTGTCAAAACACGCTCAGAAACGGACCTGCGCCATCTTGCTCGTGATTTAAAGGATCTGACGTCATAACTCTGTAAACAATCATTTTATATCATACAAATAGTACTGAAATCCCACAATTTAGTAGATTATTGCTCTCATAAGACTTTAACTGAATCAACGTTTATTTCTAGTTAGTAAATGAACACTGCTCAACATTAATTAACAACAATATAATAAATAATTGCATTATTTTGAACACGTTTTGGTAAATAGTGTATCAAAATGTATTTTCTGAAGAAAAAAGTGGCATAAAAGACATTGTTGTAAAGTCACTGCATCCTAGATATTGTAAAATGTCCAACTTAATATCTTTGATATTATTAAGAATACTTCAAAGAGGCAGTTGTTGACAAGAGTTATGACGTCACGAGCCGTTTTTCAATTACGGAGCGGGTAGTTCCAAATTTCAAACTTAAAATGCTAATAGAATTGGAAATATACACTTCTCAGATATAAAAATTATGTAGTCCGTATTTTTAGATAATGGCCTTTCGTTTTTAGGTACTTCGAGGAATATTTATTTTTCATGAGCCTTCCCTATTGTGTTTGAGATGTATTTAATTCTAAATTTCTCTTTTTTTTTTTTTTTTTGGTTGTTGAATTGTTTACTAGAGTAGTCGACTAGCCCAAAAACAGTTACTTTGAACACGCCCTTAGTTTTGTTTTTATGTATGGATGGATTATTATATATTTAAACCTTTTTTATAACTTTTGTGTATATATATATAAAATCACAAAAGTTGTCAAAACATTGTAAAATATCAAGAAATTACAAAAAAATCATTTTTTCGCCGTAGAACTGTTTGTCTCAGATAATTAATTACACTAGTATTGTTTATGCCTGATATGTCTAATGAGGTGCGGGTTTGCGCAGGTAGCCAATGGGCCGAGTGGTCATCGTTGAAAAGACTCAACGAGTGTCAATGCTTGCGCACGAGAAGCTGTTGCACGGCACAACACCAACAATGCTTGACGGAGGAGTATTGCGTGGGGAATTCTACGGACATTAGCAGCTGTCCTACGCCAGAGTGCAAGGTATAGTTGTTTTATGTATACTTGGAGTATTCTAAGAGCAGAGATGAGGTAGAGGGCGCCTGACGTCATCCCGCCCGTGTTAGCTGGCAGGCGAAAACGTCCACAACATCTCGAGCCGTGCAGTCACGTGACGCCGGTCATATTTGAACAGGCGCGGTAAAGCGGGAGCTCGTAACGAGCACAAAATAACGTTTTTTGCCGTCGTTTCTTTTTAAAACGTAAGTAACGTTAGACAAGACAATGACATTCTTACCCCGTATTGTTATATATACAACATATACGCCATTGTATTTAAATATTATACCCACTTTAAAGCGTATTTCTATTTGAAAAACGAAAGTTTAAGAACTGACCATGCAAATAATACACAATAACAATGAAAATACTGTATTTATTAGTTGTGGTTCTGTTATCATACTATCATGATAAGTAAAACAATCAACACAAATAATTAGTACAGTTATATTAAGTTAGTCAATCAGGTAATGTACAGTATATTTTACACATTAACATACGAGTAAATATACCAATAATATAAAGTTACCAAATAATATTAATTGTTCAAATTGTATCAATATGTTTACGAGAAAATTAAAGTGATGATAACATAAAAAAATAATTACCTTCCCAAAATAATATGTATTAAGTTTAGTATTCTAAACATATACGTACTGTATTCTCTTGTTTTGTTTTTTGTTTGGCCCTCATTTTACAAATCGTTCCTTGAAGCCAAGCGCACAACACACCACGACCAAATTGCTCAGTCAAATACCTTACTACTACTACACTAGGGCATACCTTGCTTACTATAGACTAACAAACATAACAACAACATAGTAACACTAACAAGGTATTTTGACTCTCTGCTCTAAGATTTGACTCAGCCGCTGCATTACTGCACTTGTACGCGCAAGCGCACACGTCACGAAAATAGCTCTGCCATTGGCTCAGCCCGGCAGAGTCACGTGACACTGGTCAGGCGGCAGTGGAGATGTTGTGGACGGGTGTAGTGACGTCATGCGCCCTCTACCTCATCTCTCCTCTAAGGGAGTATTCACGTGACGTCACAACGTAATCTATCTGTTTTCATTGATTTTGGGCTGTCAATAGAAGAGAAATGTTAACCATGAAGTATGAGAGTTTTCAATTACGCAGTATTGGATAACGAATTTTATAATAATAAATCAATAATATTTTATTATATTGCATAAACATTTTGAAAACGACCAAAATTTCCAATTAGTTGTTACCTTATATTGGAATAATCAGCAGTTTTGTGACTAGATGTTATGAATCTACAAATATTCTCCAAGAAAGGGTTGAAGATTTAAGTGTTATGCCCACAATACACAGTTCAATACTTTCGTCAAACTTATTGAATTTAATGACAAAAAAGCATCAATTAAAAGAAGCTATTGTTGCAGTTTTTTACCGATTTGTTTTTGATTCGCTTTTGTTCTTGAATTCGATACGTTTGACGAAAGTATTGAGTCGTGTTATGCCGGCATTACGTTTGGATCAAATATTTACAAAGGGCGTTCGGAACAAGTTATACAAAATGATAAATTTTTAAAATGTCCAACTTAATGAAAAGCACTTTCAATGTTGCAGACTTCTTTGAGAATCACCGTAAAACTCTTGATCCATAAAAAAAAATCGTTCAAAAATTTTAGTATTGAATGTTAAAAAAGATACGAACACAAATCTAGATCCCAAGATTTTCAACCTATTTAGTTCAAACACTAAATATAATATAATATGCGCATAGGTAGCTTTCAATAGAGGTCACGTGGCGGCCATTTTGAGGTACTCATTGCATGTTTACATTTGTTCTGTCAATAGAAGACACATAGGTTATCCAGGAAATATCACAGTTTCAAGCCGTATAGATTGATGTGTGCAGGTAAAAGTTCAAGAAAATGATAACACATGCAAATGATTGTCTTCAAACAGAGTTTACACGTTCTTATTTTGTTTTGAGTCATTATACGGAACCTTTGTTTGAAAACAGTTGATGTGTCAGTCAAAGGACATCTGCAATATTGCAACAATGCAGTGTCGGAAGAACGTAAACAAATGTTTACAGAGTACCTCAGTATGGCTACCGTGCGATACCGGAAATGACGTTATTGCAAGCTCCCTATAGGCACCGTGTTTGGCCACTGAGCGCGCTAGTGAGATCGATTGAAGCGCTCATGTGTCAGACTGGCGCACCTCGGCTATGAAAACATTGCACCGTCGCAATGGAAAACCACGCGGGAGGTACGAAGTGTATCGTCATTAAATACGGATTTAATAAAATAAATCCAGGCTACGAGGCAAAGCAATCTTTTATTGAATGGCAAGGATTCTTTAAATTTGACCATGTTTTTGATTTAACGGAAACTCGAGATGGTGTGGTTAATTTTATAACGTCGAAAGTGGTCAGGCAGACGTCAGTGAGTTTGACGCCCTATGATGTTAAAATTGAAGTAAGTATTGTATATTTTATTTTATGTGTTGTGGTTTATACCTAGTAGGACTCTTTTAAGTACGCAATTGAAAGTTAGATATACTGAAAGAAAAATCATTGTTGCATTCTGTGGGCAGACCGGGCCCAGCATAGGCCTAGCGTTGCTAGCATATGGGTAGGCCTAGGCTGGGCCTAGGCTAGGCTCGTAAACTTGTAAAAGTGAGCGCCTATCGATGTATTTTGGTACCGATTTGTGCAGCCAACAATACAACAACCCTTGTTGCCACTTCTTGCTGCCCCTTCAGCCATAACTAATAATGTATCATACAATTACGCAACAATTATTGGATGAAACAATTTCTCAATTACATGTAAACGCCATTTATTGACAGCTGGTAGGCCGAGGCGTGATCTTGTTTTGTTTCTTTCCACCCCGAGCTGCAAAGTTCTGCCACTGCACGCGCTGTATGTACTAACGCACGGTGCCTATAGGAGATGTTGGAGCAAGGAAGGTTTGATTGCTATCCGTGTACCAGGGGAGTAGGAGTAAGTTGTGGCAAACACTCTAAATATAATATAATATGCGCATAGGAGCTGTTAGAGCAAGGAAGGTTTGATTACTACCCGTGTACCAGGGGAGTAGGAGTAAGTTGTGGCAAACACTCTAAATATAATATAATATGCGCATAGGAGCTGTTAGAGCAAGGAAGGTTTGATTGCTATCCGTGGACCAAGGGAGTAGGAGTAAGTTGTGGCAAACACTCTAAATAAAATATAATATGCGCATAGAAGCTGTTAGAGCAAGGAAGGTTTGATTGCTATCCGTACCAGGGGAGTAGGAGTAAGTTGTGTCAAACACTCTAAATAAAATATAATATGCGCATAGAAGCTGTTAGAGCAAGAAAGGTTTGATTGCTATCCGTGTACCAGGGGAGTAGGAGTAAGTTGTGTCAAACACTCGTAATATAATATAATATGCGCATAGAAGCAGTTAGAGCAAGGAAGGTTTGATTGCTATCCGTGTACCAGGGGAGTAGGAGTAAGTTGTGTCAAACACTCGTAATATAATATAATATGCGCATAGAAGCAGTAAGAGTAAGGAAGGTTTGATTGTTATCCGTGGGCCAAGGGAGTAGGAGTAAGTTGTGGCAAACACTCTAAATATAATATAATATGCGCATAGAAGCAGTTAGAGCAAGGAAGGTTTGATTACTACCCGTGTACCAGGGGAGTAGGAGTAAGTTGTGGCAAACACTCTAAATATAATATAAAATGCGCATAGGAGCTGTTAGAGCAAGGAAGGTTTGATTACTATCCGTGTACCAGGGGAGTAGGAGTAAGCTGTGTCAAACACTCGTAATATAATATAATATGCGCATAGGAGCTGTTAGAGCAAGGAAGGTTTGATTACTACCCGTGGACCAAGGGAGTAGGAGTAAGTTGTGTCAAACACTCTAAATATAATATAATATGCGCATAGAAGCAGTTAGAGCAAGGAAGGTTTAATTACTACCCGTGGACCAAGGGAGTAGGAGTAAGTTGTGTCAAACACTCTAAATATAATATAATATGCGCATAGGAGCTGTTAGAGCAAGGAAGGTTTGATTACTATCCGTGTACCAGGGGAGTAGGAGTAAGCTGTGTCAAACACTCGTAATATAATATAATATGCGCATAGAAGCTGTTAGAGCAAGGAAGGTTTGATTGCTACCCGTGTACCAGGACCCAGATTCACAAGAGGTTCTAAGTCTTTTTCTGGTCTTAACCACCTGGCCTAACCTTGGACCTCCTGTAAAACCAGACCCAGGTCACATGAAGAAGTTACTAATTCGTGGTAGGAACAAGGACACAATGGACATTCTAGTAATGTGTTTTAAAGTATGTTTTCAAATATTTTCCTGGATGAACAAGATGTTCAAATTTTGGCCGGTCTTAGAGATAAGACTAAAATAGACTTAGGACCTCTTGTGAATCCGGGCCCAGGAGAGTAGGACACAAGGAATGTTTGATTACCAGAAGAGTAACGTCGGGGATGGCTGGCGGCCTTGGACTGATTGGTCACCATGTTCGGCGTCGTGCGGCAAGGGAGTGACGCGCCGGCGACGCAGGTGTCAAGGGGACGCCGCCCGCTGCCCGGGAGAAGAGGTCGAGACGCGCCCATGTTCAGAGCCCCGCTGCCCCCCGTGGGACAAGTGGAGCCGCTGGAGCCCGTGCTCGGCCAAGAGGAACGGGTTTCAATTCCGCTCAAGAATGTGCAGGACGATACCGCCGAGTGGCCAGTGTTGGCAGGAGAGACCCTGCAGCTTGTGCACCCCTGGTAAGTCTTGTACCGTTTGCATTAATATAGAAAATGTTATGTGTTATTTATTATTAATTTTAAACAAACCTATGTTTATAAAATATGGTAGGCTTAAATAAATCGACTTTCCTTACTGTTGCAAAATATGTATTACGTTTTTGTGCATCTTTGATGTCATAATCAAGAAACGTAATATGAAAGTGAAACAATCATAGAATGAAAACAGATCTCACAACACCACTTGGATATCAGCTGTAGAGATGACCATTATTTTCTTTTCCATATCATGAATGCAATTATGTTTAAATTGCAGTTTCTTCTCTCCTCTTTCTCTCTCTCTCTCGCTCTCTCTCTCTCACGCCACACTATAACCTCCTACCCTTGTTCTTGGTTACACCCCTAAGCGAAAGTGCAGTGCATTGTGTTTCGTATTGTTTCAATTATTGTTCAGTCGCACAAGGCACAAAGTACTTGTAACTAATTTCGTTACATAATAGTCGAGGTTATTGAAAAATAGTATAGAACGTCAAGATTAATATGTCAAAAAAATATTCCACTTTATACAAGACTCGATTAACCTAATGTTTCTCAAAAGTCAGAAGCCACATTCTTTTTATTTTAAGTGAGTCAATGTTGAGTGAGTGAGCGATTTTCTTACCATCACATGGAAGGGGCATCAAGCATTTTACATGAAAAAATAATATTTTAAAATGGTAATGCTTTATATATATGCTTTTTTTTTATAGACACCCATCAATAAAAATAAATACATGCTAAAAAACTTTTGTTTAAATCTTTCACATCTAACATTTGGATTTAGTTTAAAATTCAAAACCCTATTGACTTTGGGCGTGTTTCAGACACTAAAATGCAGCTCCAACCACCACAGGTCAAGGTAAATCCAGATGGGAAACCGATCACCTTCGTTTGTCAGTTCAGCAGCCCATTGAACGATAGCGACGGTTTCACGATAGAAATGACGACAATACCGCAATCAAATGACACAGACCCTACCGTTAAGTCGGAGGCCACTAAGTGCGGCTTGAAGGCCAAGTTGACCACCTATCTCAGTCGCGGACAACAGTTCGTCGTGTGCACCGCCAAGAACACCCAGGGTGACGTCATTTCTAAGATGGCGTCGCCGATATTTGCAGGTTGGTATAGTCCCGTCAAATCAACTTGCAAGGTGTTGTCGTCACGGATTATGTAATAGGGAAGTGACGCGTGTGACAACTACCAACCCAAATCTAGTTGCATCCCGTTCTCTTGCCTCTGGTATTGTAGAGATAATATCACCCGCCTGTTGTCAGACGTGGTGGGGTCGCATTCCATTCACGGCTGGTGCAGTCAATGCAGTGGGCAATCGGGAAATCGTGAACACCGTTCAATAAACCGTGTGGAGTGATCGTCTCTTTTAAGAATTTTAGGGGACACCGTGCTTCTTACGGCGTGGCCAGTATATGTGTATGGCAGAAGCTGAGAAACGGAGGTCAGTTTAGGTCTTCCTTATGCATCCGTCTACATCCTTAGAACGGTGCAAAACCGTAGGGTGCACTGACTGAGGCTGGCCAGGGCAGTAAAGACGGGCAAACAATGAGAGGGTGAACAGGTGAACAAGATATTTAAAAAAAAAAAAATAACAAAAAAAAAAAAAAATATTTGGCGTAGTAATTTACTAATTACTGACAAAAAGAATATCTTCTTGATACAGTTTATATAATTTTAAATGAGTGGTCGATAATTAGGTATATACTAGTCCCAACGAAAGTATTCGTATACCGATCTCAGGTCATTGTCTAGTGCCCCATTCAACCACGCCAATTGAAAGAAAATCAACAGATACTTGGCGTTCTTTCACACATTCGTAAATGCATTGTTCGCCTTAGTGGAGTGCACAGGCGGTTTGGCCCCACCCACCGTTACAGGTAACCAACGGAAGGTTTTAAATTATCCCCAGTGGACCTGTTTAGATTAGATTAGATGGTAGGAATTAGCTAAGTAGAAAATTAAGTTGTCACCTTGGACTCGGCTGTGTCGTTAGCATCGGAATACTTTCGTTGAGACAACTATAATAGATAATGTAAAACTGAAAGAATTGCAGGTCAAGTACAGAGCGTATCAAATTAAATACAATAATATTACTGAACTACAATGCGAAGGTTTATGCAAACAGCAAATGCTTAAAATGGCCGTGCTGTCGAGCCAGTGTTATTAAATTAATTCTTAGTAATGGTTTAAGAGCGTTCGGCAGTGGGAGTTTTACATATGTATTGGCCGTCAACTAATTACTCTTAAACTGACAGTAGGATTATTATAAATATTTACCCACTTGTAGAGGGATATCATATCTATGCATGGTATTAAGTACATTTGTCACCAACCTATTCAAAAATAATGTAATTAGTAATTACCCATTTTTAAACAGATTCTCCGTATTATTTCACCGAACATTTTCGACGAAAGTACTTTTATTTTCATAACTCAACCATGAGAAATGAGTATATTATTTTTTAGCAGGCTTTTCACAAATTTACTTAATACGATGCGTAGATATGACATCCCTCTGCAAATAGGTAAATTTTGATAATAATACTATTATTTGTTTAAGAGAAATTAGTTGACTAAACACATCAAAACTACTTCTTCTTAACTAATCTCTTATGCTAATGCACTGTGATCCAGGGGATCGGCCAGTATTGACGGCCCCGAAGACCCTAGTTCGTGCCCACGAGGGGGCAAACGTCACCCTAGGGTGTCTCATGTCTCAGAGGGGAGAGGGGACCCAGATACGGTGGCTGCGGTCCGGCGAAGTGATGACACCTCCGCACACCAACAATCAGACAGACGGACACCTGCAGTAAGTGTTCAGTGAGGCTCGTTAATCATTCACGCTTCCAGTGCAGAAGGCTCAGGGTTCGATAGCCGGTTTTCTAATGGAAGGAAAGGAAGGGAATGGAAAGAAATGGAAAGAAATGGAAACATTTCTCTGGATTGGTACTCAATTCGAACCCAGAACCACAGATAACAAATTCAAGTAATCTATGCCAGAACCTAGTGCTCTCCCACATGCCAAATTGTTCTTATTATGCAGTAACAGACTTTAAATCCGTTATAATATGGCAAACTTCCAAAACGCTAATAATGCCATTTTCCTGATGTGATTCTTTCCTGTAGCACATGACCAAGTAGATATACAGCTGGGTATACAAATAAACTCCGCCCCCAGGTTGTTCGAAGTGACGTCATCAGACGGTGGTGCCTACGTCTGCCAAGCCGAGAACGCAGCAGGGATCACCAACATGACGATAACCCTCGAGGTGGTCACAAAGCCAAATATCACCATTCTACCCTCCAACAACCTATCCGGATACGCCAATGATTCGTTGAACGTGGAGTGTCACGCTGTCTCGAACCCAATGTCGTCTGTCGCCTGGTACAAACCTGACTCAGATGTGCCACTCCAACATCAGTAAGTATATATAAAACATGCACACGAGCAATAACCATGACATAAATCATAAGTAAAAAACACTCACAAAAGTGTATACATTTTCGAGAGCTCTGTTCCTTTTCTCAGACGCGAGTGCACGTGCATTATATACCCCCACTATGGAGGCCTGTATTACGCGCACTGTTCAACACGCACGTTATGTACGCTATGCACG
The DNA here is from genome assembly GCA_945910005.1 of Isoperla grammatica. NCBI lineage: Eukaryota > Metazoa > Arthropoda > Insecta > Plecoptera > Perlodidae > Isoperla > Isoperla grammatica. Next base: position 27,995,073 of record OX246741.1, read on the forward strand.
CACAATATGTGAATAACACATGAAAATAAGTAGGCTTGTGCTTACGCCAAAACAAACATTGGGCACAATGCGTGTGCCAATAAAAATAAGTAGCTACACTACGTTTGCCCACGAAAATAAGTGGATACACTGCATGACTACGTATGCCCACGAAAATAAGACTTCACACTGCGTTGTCTAAACTATCAGCGTTGAGTGAGTAATATAGAGTAGAGGCGCAACGCCATCGGCAGTTGTCTATCTACCGCCCTTTACTGCCCAACATACTTTAGTCGGGTAGTAGGAGTTCGCCAAGCGACGCGATGACGAAGCGTGATTGGTCGGCTACTTCCCCGAAGATATGCGAAGACCGTCGAAAGCTCTGTTTGTTCTGTACGCTACGTATGTTGGACAGTAAGACACCGATGGCGTCGGGACTCTACCCTATATTACTCACTCAACGATCTGTGCTCTTCCCCTCAGAGAGAGGACGGAGGTCGAGGGTGTCCCAGTGTCCCGGCTCGTGTTCCGATCTCTGCGGCCGGAGGACGAGGGCACCTATACGTGTTACGCGACCAACAAGTTTACGTCGAGCACGGACAACTTCGAGCTGATTGTAAACAACATCAGCCTTGTTGTACATCCTACCACAGGTGGGTCGCACAATACGATCAGGGTGCGAATTGACGGGGGGATGTGGGGGGGGGGGATTCCCCGACCCCTTCGCCTGTGGTAATTTCATCACTGGCTCTGTTTTATTGAAAGGTATCCCCGTCGGGCATGGCTAAATCTCCACTTCTGGTTACCCATCTCATCTCATATATGCCACATCAAGTGGGCTCCAATTTACTTTACACATGTTATACTCCCACCCAGGAAGTGTTTGTAAGCTTACATAATCATTTTATAGGACTTACCATCTCTCCTTCGTTAATAAGTAAATACTACGTACTTCATTGTTTGAAAATCCAAAACGAATTCATATATATGTAAACACTGCATATTATAATGTGCACAGTGCTATTCATTGATATTTGGATTTTACATACCATATTTCTGCAACTTGGCTAATCGATTCGATGTGTGGCAAATATATGATGATGATGGTGCAGTTGTTTGGTGGAAAGGGGCAATTGTTGGAGGGCAGGACGGAACTACTAACAAACATTTCTTTTTTTTAAGTTGGTACAACTAAAGAAATGTCTTCTATGAAAACATCTGGAGCCACAGTTAGGCCTACTGAATCCACCACAGTTACTACGATCGCCAGTGAGAAACCGGTGGCCATCACATCTACGGTAGGGCCAGAAACTAGCACCACCGTACAAGTCAGTGTTGCATCGGATGTTGCACAAGAGGAAGTCACCACACAAATCAACAATGGGACTGGTAAGAAAGATAATATATTACATTGCAAGTACACACAATGTGTATTGTGTATATCCCACATTGAGATCCACAATAGTCACCACTCACCATTCATCATATACAACATTATTGTCATGATGTTAGGTCTACTCATTCTGATTAGGATTTTCAAGTTTATTTTCAATTTTTCATATTTATTTCAGATTTCACTGACCATAAGGCCTACAATGCAACTGCGAGAGAGAGAGACAGTGCATGAATATTGACTTAAAAACTTCACAAAAAAAAACTTCCTAATGGATTAGAGTTTTTAATTATCTATACTCGATACTCTACTCTATACTAGTACACAATGAGCAACGAAGGAATATAATATTATAATATTTTAGGAGCTGATCAAAATTTGTAATGAATGGAGGTAACATTTATCGTTCTTTTTGCAGATAAAATCAATCGACCGGATTTCTTTCAATGTGAGGACGGGGAAAAAATACATCTGTTTTATGTGTGTGACGATAAGGAGGATTGTAAAGACGGTGAAGACGAGAAAGATTGTAATACCATATTATATAAGTAAAATAGTTAGAGCAATAAATATAATATACTAACTGCCAACTAATTAATAAATTAATTAATTAATTACACTTTGAATAAATTGTGTGATTTAGAATTTGTATTTACTTAGGTCAAATCATGTTTTGTTCGAATACAATAATCCCAATTAGGCAATTACTGTACACGTACGTTACTTATTATTGAACATTCTTCTTTGACATGATAAAACTGTCGGTGTTCGTAGGAGCTTGACCGAATGTTCTTGGTGTCATTGATTTTATTTGTGGTTTTCCAACATTTTTGTAATTAGTCAAATTGTATAAGCCAGCCTTAAATTCATCATTATGCTTCCCATCAACTAAGATTGTTTTTTAATATATAAAGTGATTTAAATTTGTAAGCCAACTTGGAAAATACATTTTTTTGATAGTTAATAATATCTGAAACATCTTAAATTTCACATAATACCTTAGCCCCACTTTGTAATATACCCACCTCACAACCATACGCGACCCCTACTAGCGCCACGTGACATTGAGACATACGTCAACACAGTGTTGCCAGGTCTACGCGAGCAGTCCAGCGACCTCAAAGGGTGGCAGAGTATCGACAACCTCGCGAAACTTGCCCACCTCACAACAATACGCGACCCCCCTTTTAGCGTCCTGAGACTTCCATGTTAACCACGTGACATTGTGACATACGTCACCACAGTGTTGCCAGGTCTACGCGAGCAGTCCAGTGACCTCAAAGGGTGGCAGAGTATCGACAACCTCGCGAAACTTGCCCACCTCACAACAATACGCGACCCCCCTCTTAGCGTCCCGAGACTTCCATGTTAACCACATGACCTTGTGACATACGTCCTCACATATCCTATAATCTTCCCCCAGCTTCTCGACGGGAATGTAGGGGTTATTCACTCCGATCAAAACTACCCCTTCCTCAGTCTTTGGATCGAATACGACTTTCCAAAACAGTTTGGGCACCGGTATGGCGATGTTGCCGTTCTCGTCCTCGTACAGATACAATTCAGTCTCGATGTTATCTACATTTGGCAACGTGGTGACTCCGTGTGTGCCGGTATGGATCTGGAGATCTAAGGATTTGTTTGCGGCGAGTCTCCGTAGATCTTGTTCTAGTTGGTTCCAGTTGCCGCCATTGAAGGTTTGCCATTGTGGCGCCACGTTCACGTAGTGGTAGGTTGCGCGATGTTGCGACCCAAACACGAAGTCTGCCTTCGCTGTCAGGTGTCCCCTCGACAGAAAGTAATCGTTTTTAGATTTAATATATCGATCACCGAGAGATGTAGATCCTAGCAATCGACTAATGGTCGCACGTTGTGTTTTGCGGGAGTAGAGATTCTCTATCGGTAGATTCGGAAAGAAACTATCGGCAACAAAGCTATAAGACGGGAATCCCTTTTGTGAACCACCAATCCCTGCTCTCAAATCGAATCGCGAGTAGATGGTGTTCCTCTTCGACTCATCGAAACATATGTCGATCGTTTTGAAGAATTCTTTACCGACCTCGAAACCGATCTCGATTTCGATACCGTCGTCATGGTAGCAGTTGTTGCCGGTTGCTCGGGCTACGTGGAGGGGGTTCGAGTGGCACGCGAGCTCGCGAAGGGTGTAGGGGTCGCCGTCGACGAGGAAGGATGTGCCGGAGACGCATACGGCGATGACCTCCTTCGACTTTGAACCCAGAGCCTTGAGGAAGTTTGAGGCGCCTGCGCACGATACGCGGACCTCTTCGCCGGCAGAGAGGGAGATTGTCTTATCGACACTGGATGGAGACAGGAAGCCGAAGCCGTCGGTGCTTCCACCTGGTGTTAAGAGAAGAGGCTGAGGCTTGGGCAGACCTCCGTTCACGGCTATCCTGCAACCTGTAACACAATCATGCATTACTTTCTAGTGACACAGTTATTAATTAGACTACGTGGTGAATTTGTTATCTCTGCTTGTAATCATCATTACAGTGGCGTAGCTACTGCCACCGCAGCCCGCACTATTGCGATGGGCCCTAATAAATAAATAAATACGTAAATAAATAAATAAATATATATATATATATATATATATATATATATATATATAAATTAATTAATTAATTAATGAATAAATGAATGAATAAATTAATAAATGAATGAATGATTGAATGAATAAAGAAATTAATGAATACATAAATAAATAAATTAATAATAAATTAATAAAAAAAAAAATATATATAAATAAATTAATAAATAAATGAATAAATGAATAAATAAGAGAATAAATGAATGAATGAATGCATTAATTAATTAATTAATAAATAATTGAATGAATACATACATAAACAAATAATTAAAGAAATAAATATTTAAATACATATATATCTTGACCCCGTTTCCAACATTAATTTTTGGGTAGGGGGGAGAAGCAAAGTACTCCATGTCTTGGGCTAATGTCTTCGTTGCCGGCTAGCCAGGCCTGACACAACCACCTCCTTAACCTCTTCCTCGATCACTTCTTCCGTTACCAGAGGGCTGTTTAGTAGTTCCCTCCATCTTCATAATTCATTCATTTAAATAAATGAATGAATAAATAAGTGAACAAATAAATAAGTAATAAATAAATAACTTAACAAATAAATACATAAATGACTTCAAGCGTGTGCGTGTGCGTGAGCCAAGTGGCGCACTGTGTCACACGCTAACATGACATCTTCATAAGGCCCCTATGAAAGCTCATCTAATTGGACAGATCGACGCACTTACAGAGATCAATGACATTCGTGACCTTGCACGGTTTTAGACCGTTCTTTTTTCTCATACACAATATGGTTTCCTTGTTGATAGGCTATAACTATGACTCTACGTGGCCTCATTATTCAAGTGACAAAAACAGAATGCATCCACTTGGCCCATCCACTCTCATCCTTATCTCTTGGTTGTCATGTCAGCCTTTCATCCTGACCATACGAGGCGACGTTGTTACGATCACTTTGTACTACTTCTAATAATATATGCTGGCAGCTTCATGCTCCACAAGGTCCGTCAATCCTCTGGCAGAGGTTCGGTTACTTCGGTAAACCCTTGGGAGTTCGACGAGCCCCCGCCAAAAATAATAAATACAATATTTATTAATTTAATAATAAATAAATAAATAATAAATAAAGACATACATACATAAATACATAAAAATATAAAAATATAAATATATAAATAATAAATATATAAATATATAAATATATAAATATATAAATATATAAATATATAAATATATAAAATATATATATAAAAACATAAATAAATAAATAAGTAAATAAGCAAGACTTGCAGACCCCAGCAGACTTGCAAGCAAGAGCCACTAGCACGCCGCGGTCTGTACTAACGATGCGTGTATAATACCTGTTCTGAGGGCACCGCCGCGCGCAAGACTTGCAGACCCCAGCAGACTTACAAGCACGAGCCACTAGCACGCCGCGGTCTGTACTAACGATGCGTGTATAATACCTGTTCTGAGGGCACCGCCGTGCGCAAGACTTGCAGACCCCAGCAGACTTACCAGCACGAGCCACTAGCACGCAGCGGTCTGTACTAACGATGCGTGTATAATACCTGTTCTGAGGGCACGGCCGCGCGCAAGACTAGCAGACCCCAGCAGACTTACAAGCACGAGCCACTAGCACGCCGCGGTCTGTACACACGATGCGTGTATAATACCTGTTCTGAGGGCACCGCCGCGCGCAAGACTTGCAGACCCCAGCAGACTTACAAGCACGAGCCACTAGCACGCCGTGGTCTGTACAAACGATACGTGTATAATACCTGTTCTGAGGGTACCGCCGTGCGCAAGACTTGCAGACCCCAGCAGACTTACAAGCACGAGCCACTAGCACGCAGCGGTCTGTACTAACGATGCGTGTATAATACCTGTTCTGAGGGCACCGCCCCGCGCAAGACTTGCAGACCCCAGCAGACTTACCAGCACGCCGCGGTCTGTACAAACGATGCGTGTATAATACCTGTTCTGAGGGCCCCGCCGCGCGCAAGACTTGCAGACCCCAGCAGACTTACAAGCACGAGCCACTAGCGCGCCGCGGTCTGTACTAACGATGCGTGTATAATACCTGTTCTGAGGGCCCCGCCGCGCGCAAGACTTGCAGACCCCAGCAGACTTACAAGCACGAGCCACTAGCACGCAGCGGTCTGTACTAACGATGCGTGTATAATACCTGTTCTGAGGGCACCGCCGTGCGCAAGACTTGCAGACCCCAGCAGACTTACCAGCACGAGCCACTAGCACGCCGCGGTCTGTACTAACGATGCGTGTATAATACCTGTTCTGAGGGCACCGCCGCGCGCAAGACTTGCAGACCCCAGCAGACTTACAAGCACGAGCCACTAGCACGCCGCGGTCTGTACACACGATGCGTGTATAATACCTGTTCTGAGGGCACGGCCGCGCGCAAGACTTGCAGACCCCAGCAGACTTACAAGCACGAGCCACTAGCACGCCGCGGTCTGTACTAACGATGCGTGTATAATACCTGTTCTGAGGGCACCGCCGTGCGCAAGACTTGCAGACCCCAGAAGACTTACCAGCACTAGCCACTAGCACGCCGCGGTCTGTACAAACGATGCGTGTATAATACCTGTTCTGAGGGCCCCGCCGCGCGCAAGACTTGCAGACCCCAGCAGACTTACAAGCACGAGCCACTAGCACGCCGCGGTCTGTACTAACGATGCGTGTATAATACCTGTTCTGAGGGCACCGCCGCGCGCAAGACTGCAGACCCCAGCAGACTTACCAGCACGAGCCACTAGCACGCCGCGGTCTGTACTAACGATGCGTGTATAATACCTGTTCTGAGGGCACCGCCGCGCGCAAGACTGCAGACCCCAGCAGACTTACGAGCACGAGCCACTAGCACGCCGCGGTCTGTACTAACGATGCGTGTATAATACCTGTTCTGAGGGCACCGCCGCGCGCAAGACTGCAGACCCCAGCAGACTTACCAGCACGAGCCACTAGCACGCCGCGGTCTGTACAAACGATGCGTGCATAATACCTGTTCTCAGGGCACCGCCCCGCGCAAGACTTGCAGACCCCAGCAGACTTACCAGCACGAGCCACTAGCACGCCGCGGTCTGTACAAACGATGCGTGTATAATACCTGTTCTGAGGGCACGGCCGCGCGCAAGACTAGCAGACCCCAGCAGACTTACAAGCACCAGCCACTAGCACGCCGCGGTCTGTACAAACGATGCGTGCATAATACCTGTTCTCAGGGCACCGCCCCGCGCAAGACTTGCAGACCCCAGCAGACTTACCAGCACGAGCCACTAGCACGCCGCGGTCTGTACAAACGATGCGCGTATAATACCTGTTCTGAGGGCACCGCCGTGCGCAAGACTTGCAGACCCCAGCAGACTTACCAGCACGAGCCACTAGCACGCCGCGGTCGTTACTAACGATATAATACCTGTTCTGAGGGCCCCGCCGCGCGCAAGACTTGCAGACCCCATGGCAGACTTACAAGCACGAGCCACTAGCACGCCGCGGTCTGTACAAACGATGCGTGTATAATACCTGTTCTGAGGGCACCGCCGCGCGCAAGACT
>OX246741.1:28010081-28035081 GCA_945910005.1 Isoperla grammatica
AACCGCGCGCCCCGTGTTGGACATGCGTGTTCGTGACACAGTGATTCTTCGGTGTAATTATTCTTTCAACGTTGACGATAAAAATCGCTGTGAACATGATGATTAGAATTTGTGTTTATATAACAAGAATTATGTATACGATTTTGGGTTTAATTTTGTGAATTTAGTTTAAGAGTAAATTTAAACACAGAAAGTGAAATCAAGCATTGAACGTTTTCTGCGTAAAGTTATGAACAATTTTCATAAAAAGGTTTTGGTACAAAAATATGTATAATCTCAATTGTTATTCAGAGATAAAAACAAAATCGAAAATCGATTTGTTTCTACGTCTGTATTGATTTTGGTGTGTCAACAGATAGAGGTATTTTGTAGCAAGATTTAAAACACTTTCCGGAAAAATTAACATTCTAATGAAATCCTCCTTTGCATTTCTTTATTAGTATTATATCAATAAATCATATACATGAAATGTGTCAACGAGGTGCAATGTAGTAAGTAATTAAACTTACCCCCCACGATTTGAGTAATAATAATACAAATAATAATAATAATAACAATTATAAGAATAAGTTGTTTCCATTATATTGTAGGGAAAGTAATCTATAACGCCGTCTAGACCATAGACCCAAACCACCTTTACTCAATAGATAAGACACAACAACAACGAGAGAAAAAAACACTTGCTAACTATCTATCTGCGATTGATAACAACACTCCCATGCATATCGAGTGAGTGCGCAATCAGGAAATACAGTTCCATCCCAGCTATGAAGATCGTTTATCTCCAGGCTTCAGTCGTCGTTGTTTGTATATTTCTAGCGGAGATCAGCTGTGAGCAAGGTACGTATTTATTTTCGGTATACATTATTAATTATTTCAATGGCTGTCATGACAGAGATGTCAACTTATAAAGTGTGGATGAAACAACGTTTATTGGTGCACGTCTACAAGTTGACCTATAACAACTTATATCTCTGAACTTTGCCTGTGCTAATTTATTATAAAGTCTTATTAATTTTTTGCGATTGTGGTTGAGGAGGCGCGTAATGTAATTTATCGCATACGTCAACCATGAAAGCAGTGTTTAATGTTTTATGTGTTTAATGCAGGCGCTATAAATGCTCAGATAATCGTGTTTTACATCGTACACTGAAATCACGTGTGCACACAATGTGCAGTATACAACGTAGCCTACATACGCGTTATCATTGGAAATTTATTGTAATGCGATAGTAATTACAATAAGTAATAATATGTGTAACTCGTGGGCGTGTTGGTTAATTTACACTTGATCCAATACTGAAGAACTAGGGTTCGAATCCCAGTTCGAACTGGGGTTTTTTTTTTTTACTTAAAAGTTACAGTACCTACGCTATTTTTCACATCACCTTTGTTCTTTTTAAAACCGTTGCTATTGATATTTTGGCATCAGATTGTTCATAACAAAAATCCGAGATAATGTTTTACTGAATAAACCTTGTTCGTTGTGATACATAGAAGAGTTGAATACTTAATTCAATCTTTACAAATAGTTTAATTAATAATCAAACGAAAAGAAACACAATCTTTATCAATTTTTCCTCAATTGAATTATTTGAAAAAATTAGTATTCTGGTAATTTCAGTGCATTCATCTTCGGTAAGAAAGTATTGTCAATACTCAATGTAAGCAAACATCAATCAATTAATCATGTGTTGTCATGAGCAATGTCATCCACTATACAGTCGTCTGGTTGTGAAATGGTACATTTCTTACATTCGATTAAAGTAAAATAAGTGACATAAACATGATGAATAGCTGTATAGTATTGACAAAAAGTCTAATGGAAGGAGAGGAAATCATAAAAAAAGACAACATAAAGAAAGAAGAAAATTGAAATGCCACATGAAGAAGATTGGAGGTTATCTGTTCTTTCCTATCTGCCCTTCTCACTCACTCACACTCTCTCTCTCTCTCTCTCTCTCTCTCTTCAATAAAGACCATTATCCATCTATCTATCTATCTTTCTCTCTTTCTAAATGCTACGCGTCTATCAGCTGTCTATTTTTTTATTATCTATTTCTAATGGTTTATTGAAAATATCGTTTAATTCCCCCTTAAAAAATGCAACAAGGTCAATAAATAGGTTTTTTTTTACTAACTGATTATATTAATTCATTTGATTGCAACGGCAATGTAAAAATTAAATTAATTGTTGTGACGGTAATGCTTGGAATAATAACTGTACAAACTATAATATTACTATCATCATTACTCATTACCCGTTACAACCTTCAACAACGCGTTAGACTTACATGGAACAAAACTATCAAGAACAACATAAAAAAAAATATATAATTATATAATGTTCATTACACGTTGAAGAAGATTAAAGTTTTTTTTTTGCTCAAACGACAACAACGCTTTCACCGATATTTTTGCATATTTTCAAATATCCCGGAAATTTGATATATTAATAACACTCTTGGGGTTGAACTTAAAAATTACAAAACAAAATTTTGTACCTAATATTTTTGATAATACTCAAAACAAAAATTTCCGAAAATTTGTAAAAATAATTGAAAATTTTTTAATTATGAAAAACGTTCTTCCACTTAAAAATAATACTATTTTAGATTATGAACTTTAACATTTAACATTTTAATATAACCTACGAAATTAATTCAGGATTGAAAGGGCTTTATTACTTTAGTTCGTTTCATATTACTCCAACAATGCCATTTAGGCATTTATATTATTTGGTTGTTCTCTCTCTCTCTCTCTTTCTCTCTCTCTCTCTCCCTCCATGATTTATATTTATGCATCATTCACTCAAAATTATAATTATATCATTGTAAATACGTACACCATAATTATCTGTTACTCTAAGGTGTTAATTTATCTAAATCATAACTGGATCTGATTGTATCTATCTAGGAATCAAAATTAATATTATGTCTGTATTGTTATTGTATGTATCTTATAAAATGGTTAGATGGTAGAGAATGCCTCACAGGCATTAATCCCGCCATAAATAAAGACGCTAATCAGTCAATCAATCTATCAATCAATCTCTATCTCTATCTCTCTCTCTCACGCGCATGATTGTATTCTCCATTGTTTCTTCCAATATAGTATAACATTATTGTTGCAGAAGAAAGGCGGCCTAGCCTCAAGACTTATCCTCGCAACCTCACAATACAAGAGAGTGAGTATACCAAGTTGTGTTTACACTGTTGGCCATGAAGATTGCAGACAGTCTACTGTAATGAGTGGCTATACCGTGTTCTGTGTAATCGGCTATGTTTTTATCATATTTACAACGAACCCTCTAGTCTTACAATTAATAACGGTACAGTTCAAACCTTCTTAGAATTAGGGTTTAAATACTGATTTTGTTTACAATGTTACAAACACATGATACTGCATCACATGTTATATTCTGTCTATAAAATGCATTGAAATTACCTTCAAGGGATCAGCCATGGTCGTATTGTATCAAATATGACCCATGTAGTTGTGTTTCATTCATGCATGGAACAATAACGAAGGGAAATTAACTTGATTTGTATCATGGTTTGTTTGAAAATTAAGACGTGGACTACTAAGATTTGTGTGACCACTAGAAATATAATATCGTAGATGTTGAGTCCGGGAATGTAATATATAAAATATTAAAAATAAATACAAAGCAGAAATAGGGTAACTGGAAATTATTAATAGTCAAACAAGAAAAATCATGTAGATCAAATAAGATGATTTTAAAATTAAATCACCTCTACAAAAATTAAAGTAGAATTTATAATACAGTACAAACAATAATTGACAGAATGTCGACACATTACGATGATAAGAAACTGAAAAAATAAAAGTAAAATTGAAAAATGTTCCAAAAATACACAGTTACACACTCATTAAAATATCAATTTAAACTAATTTTGATAATTCCGTGAGTACATCACTAATTCAAGCCAATTACCATGTAAGTACGCGAATGAGCATCAGCAATAATATAACGCCCAGCTCACTTGAGCGATCAGATTGCAAGATTGCAATTGACTAACGGATATGCAACGACCTCTGTGGTTTTGATGCATCATTAATCAGCGGTTTTTGTCTCTTTTCTCACTTACAAAACGCTGCCATACGACTAGACACTTGTTATAATCAAGGACCATATTGTGGGTGTTTTTTACACATACACAATATTTGCACTGTGGCACTTGTGCTGCTCATTCGAGTCTGCTTTATACTTGCTTAGTAATATAATATTAATATAATAGTAATATATATAGTATAAATATAAATAATAAATATATAAAATATATAAATAAAAAAAAAAATAAAAAAAAAAATAAAAAATAAAATAATAAATATAAATAATATAAATAGTAATAGTAATATAATAATAGTAACTGCGTTTAATGAGCCAACACATTTTGCTGGTAAATCAGTGAACCAACGAACTAGTCTGGACGTCGGCTAGCTGTGGGCTACCATTTTTACACTTTGGCTATACGGTTTCAGGTTTTTTCACAGTGTTTGTATGAAAGTGGGGTCAATATTGCAGACGCACTCTCCAACATTAGCTATACGTTTACATGGCGAACCTTACAGAAATCTCCGTTCAAAACAACTTCCAAATTTTGCGTTTACATGACGAGTAGGCTACCTAACTGGAAACATTATTTTTCGTGACGAGTATCTAACTGGAATTGAACACTATTTATTTTCGGTCCTGATTTCAACACACTCCTGCGGTAAATGTATAAACAAGAAGTCAAGGCAGATCTGTCATTGTTTTAAGCAGTGAGAAATAAATTTTAATTTTTGAAAGATTTTTTATCACAAAATCCGGGAACCGATAACGTACAGGCTTCAACAGCTGGAACTAGACTTAGGTTGGAATTCATAGTCGGCCCCTACACCTAGGGGCGCCCATTGTTACCAAGGTAACAGTTGTTTCCATGTTATTTCCCATAAACAAAACAAATCCATAGTAACAATGGGTGCCCCTAGGTGTAGGGGTCGACTATGAATTCCAACCCTAGTTCTGTGGGAGAACGGTAAGCCCACCAGCCTATACCAATCTTGTAATGACTATAGGTTTTTGTAATGTCTACAATTTTTTGAGTTGGCAACTCGTTAAACCATTTCGGTGCCTTTGGGTTGCCGTTTACATGACAGAACTCAGAACGGTCTCTCAGACTGGACCCAACTGGTCAGGTACCTCTTTAAAGTGTTTACATGAGGTGCTGACTGAATCCTCAAACCATTCATTATATTTATGTATTTATTTATTTATTTTATTTATTTGTTTAATCTCTATCCTAAATTATAACGTATTTATCATGTCATGTAAATTATATTATGTCCTAAATTATAAGTTCATGCTTTCAATATGACATAGATAATATGTGTATATTGTTTCTCGGGACATTCCGCCGCGTGTGTCGGCTACCGAGGATCTCGACCTAAGTCCTAAAACCACAGCATACTGCAACAAGACATTTTAAATAAATTGGTTAAAATTAATTCTACAAATAATTAAGAGGTTTTTAAAACATCATTTGCCTGACAGTGGGATCTCTTTGTGTGAGTTTCTGAGCAGAGTAAAGAAACCATATTATATTTTATCAAATTGCTTAAAATTTATTTCAAATTGATTGATAAGCAGAAAATATGAATGCACAATATAATATAAATTTAAAAAAACACATTCATTTTCATCATTTGTCATAGATTTATGACTCAATGTTGTTATGACCACTCAGACGGTGACGCAGTGTTCGACTGTCGTGACGAGGGGCCCCTGCGCGCGCAGGTGCAGTGGCTGCGCGGTAAACGCGTGCAGGTGTCGCAGAGAGGTCGGCTGATAGTCCGACACGTGCAGGTGTGGCATGCTGGCGCCTACACCTGCAGAGCTGTTGGCTTCTCGAAGACGTTTCCAGATGCAGAAGTTACCGTGAGGCTTGAAGTTCTCAAACGTGGATGTAAGTGAAGCTATAGTTCTCAAGCATGGATTTTTTTGTCGTTATTTGCTACAAATATTTATTGATTTGCAGTACAATGTACTACAATAGCAAATACAATAGAAGAAAATTAAATACAGTTTACAAATATTAACTAAAATATATATCTACATCTACAATAGAAGTACTGTAGTTCTCAAACATGGATGTAAGTGTGGCTGTAGTTATCAAACATGGATGTAAGTGTAGCTGTAGTTCTCAAACATGGATGTAAGTGTAGCTGTAGTTCTCAAACATGGACGCAAGTGTAGCTGTAGTTCTCGAACATGGATGTAAGTGTAGCTGTAGTTCTCAAACATGGACGCAAGTGTAGCTGTAGTTCTCGAACATGGATGTAAGTGTAGCTGTAGTTCTCAAACATGGATGTAAGTGTAGCTGTAGTTCTCAAACATGGACGCAAGTGTAGCTGTAGTTCTCGAACATGGATGTAAGTGTAGCTGTAGTTCTCAAACATGGATGTAAGTGTAGCTGTAGAAGATGTAAAGTGGTTGTCAATTAATGTCAACTGACTTGTATGAAAGAAACTTGAGTGATACTTTCATTTTTTTTTTCAGATTCATTTTTTATTGCATTTTTAAGTTTACACTGCGATCGTTTAAGTATAGTACAATTATTATCTAGTATAGTAAAGAGCTAACATGTTTTAAGTGAAATTAATGTAGGCTATACAGAATATGTACAGTGTAAACTTGTTTTGTTGCTGGGCATTATTTAATGACATTATTTAATGTCAGCTGACTTCTAAAACAAGCATTGACGTTGTAGTCAGCTTTCTTATGAATGGCATTGTTGTATAAGCTGTCTTCTAATTATTATATCACTTTGAACTTGATGATGGGGATGAGTAATTTTCAATGATGCGATTGCCCGTCTGGGCCCGCGGAAATACGTCCAGGGTAGCACTGCCTGTTGTACAAAAGGCAATTATAACATCCGACTATTGAATCAAATAGAAACCAGACGAGATTATCTTTTTATAACGATACAAATATAATAAATAAATTATTAACAAAATAAAATAAATTATCATGAAATGTTATAAAATTTCCAAATCGGAAAAGTGAGGAAAAGTGCATGAATTTGTAACAAAAGAATATATATTTTATTCACTATCGTTACAGCTAACTACGTCTAGAAATATGTATTTTAAACGATGGTTAGAGATATCATAAATGTTCCTTAGGTATATAATAATAATTCATCTTGAAGAGAAAAATTTAATCGTGCATTTGGGGCAGGTTTAACGAAATCCAGGTCTGGCTCGAGATCTTGTTTGACGCAGGGACCCCCCGACCTCAGGTATTACAAACTGGTGCCCGCGCCAACAACGCGAGTGCGTCACGACTTCGCAACGAGGATTTATCACGTTCGTACGATACCTTAGATATACGCGAGACATAAATTATAGACTAAAGGTAATTGAAACGTACTCATAAAAGACAATGTATAATTTTTGTTTTGATATTTTGAGCAGGCCGCGATTTTGCGGCTTTTAATCGTGAAACGCCGCCAATATACTTATATTGAGATCGAATATATGTTCAAATGCCCCACATCTAAGTTATCACACGATGAATTTAAAGTTGCCCTGACGTAAGTATAGTCTCATGCTGATAACAAATAGAAGAGTATATTATAATAGTAGGCCTACCATCTTAATGGTCTCATACCATCTTCTTGAAACGGGTCCGTTTGGGATACTTTACGATCATGAGTGCTCAACTAATGTAAGCGTGTATGGAAGGGGCAGTTGATATTTATCTGAAGTCGGTATTAGTATATTTTCACTGTAATGATTAACTGAATTTTGTTTAGATTTAATACTGTTCATCAGAGCTAATGTTTGCTTACACTGCCTTACCAAAACACGTGAGAAGTGTTTGTGTATTAAGTTAGTGATTTTAGCTCTTTGGGTAACGGTTCTTCTGATTGGATCATGTGTATACACCGTTTATAAAGTTAATTTTGTCCGAAAGTGAGCAAGCACATGATTGTAGTAAGCACAGATCACTGACCGATGCTTGCTTACATGTTTGCGAACGTAGTGATCACATAACGCGTATGTTATTTACGTTCCTAATCAGACCGGCGCCACGACTGTTCTAAAAGTGTTGCCGCGGCGAACTTGCCCTTCTCTCTACTATACGCTACTCTGCTCGGTACAAAGAATTGAAAGTGATGTGACATTTTATATTCTTGGCTACTTTGCACGATTCCATCTTTGAAAACGGAACTTATTCTTTGGTAATTGCCAATTGGGCACCGGTAACTAGTATTCTAGAATATGTTTTATTTAATTATTTTTGATATTTAATATCTATACTTTATGTCCTATTCAGTTTTTAAACAGATTTAGAAAGAACAACACACGATACTACTTTTTGAAATAATAATCATTCATTATATTCAAATAATTATAACAAAGTGTTTGTTGTCAAATTTGGCTACGTAGGCCTACCAAATGATCGACATCTCATATGTCTTTGTCAGTCTACGTTGTTTCGTAATAAATGTATAGCAACCATGGCACAGGAACACCATACATCAATAATCTGTAGAAAGCGTATAGGATGAGCTTCTACATATTTTTATTGACCTTACGTTTTAATTAATAATAATAATCTATTTATCATAAACTCATGGCACTGAATCGCATAACTATAATAAAAAACGTTCTTATCTCTGTGACTTAAGATAAACAAATTGATAGCGGTGCACACATATTGCAACGAGGTCACCCATGTCTGTTGCGCCTCAGCCAACAGCGGATGATACCGATAAATTAACAATTTGAGCGTGGCTAATACATTGATTACCTACCTCCCACCTATTAACTATTGTACTTGTGCCGACATCAATTCAATCCCATACCTACCACACGAAGCCTTGTTAAATCATGGGAAGTAAACTCCCTAGTGTAGCTCACTGTAGGCAATTGTTGTCCACCTTTGTAAATCAGCTTTGTAACTGAATTGGATGGACATGAATTTAATAAATAAATTAGTTTACATTTTCAATTACCAACGGTCTATAGAAATATATTTAAAGCAGTGTATAAAGAAGGGAATAATATCAAAACACATTATAATAACAAAGGAAATAACAAAGAAAAGTAAATAATGAAAAAAACAATCATTATTAAATTAGATGGGGATATGTAATTAATATAATACGGATTTGAAATAATTGTATTAAAACGAGTAATAAGATAAGTAAATTAAAACACAAAACAGATATATGATGCGTACGTAGTTTTTTCGAATAGCATTATTTGAGACGTGAAGCAACAAGAATGATCAATATGCGTGCGTGTGCGTGCGTGATAAATAATATATAATAAAATAAATGTATAAATAATGGAAAAGAAATAAAGAGAAACAATAACAATACAAACAAAATGAACAAACTAAAGACAGGAAATAACACGCAGAAAATGAGAGCTCCGTAATTCAGTCCGTTTAAAACATGTTTCATAATTATATTATAGCTAGATAGTTGAGTTCCATTGCTTGCTGACGGTGGGATTCGAACCAGAAACCTTCCTATCGAGGTTAAACGTGCTCTATCGACCACCCACTTAAGCGAAACGGCGATAACAATACCCCCAAGTTGACAATGTCTGTCGTGACTGTTTCAAGCTATGTTTTATGTTTGCCTTATCTCATCAAGTAACTTGCAGATTAACACGTTTAGAAGCCAGACAATGTTTCTAAAGTGGAGCAAAAAGGCTATATAGTACAACCACACCGAGAATATGTCTTCCTGGAAGTCGTTACTCTTCGAAGTACAAAACAAATTTGGTTTAAAAAAGTCGATGGACAAACCATAATATTTTGAGTAAATATTATTGTATACATCTTTGCAATAGTGGATGTTATTCTGATAGCAACACTGTCCAGAGTTCCCCTTCGTGAAAGCTGTTGATTTCTATGTCAACACTCTCCGAAGGCCCCTGAAGAAGCCCATTGCAATATGGGCGAAACGGTGGATTGGTTCTACCTTCTGACACCCGTTGTAACCGGAAAACCACGATAGTATAGTTTGCACAGCCTGTTTTATTATGTAGCATTAAAGTTGTATGCTTGATAACTAACGAGACATCTATAAATTAAACAAGATTTTTTAAATTTCAATTTCTTACGTCCTTTATCCACTTTTCAATTATGAATCGTCAATAAAAAACATATCGTACACGCAATTTTCACTATATTTCATATTTATTTATTTAACATGTTTATTTTTATAACAATATTTTTATTTTTTTCCCTTTTTAGCTTTCATTGATCAACATTATTTTTGTGCCAGCACTTCTTGATCGATTCTTCTCTTGTATGTGGTGTTATGTTTATCCCTGTGTTCCAGCTGGACAGGGTTGCACCCCGCTCGAGGCTAGGTGTAGTAACGGCGGATGTGTTCCCAAAGAGTTCGTGTGCGATGGAGAGTTCGACTGTTCGGACGGTTCCGACGAGCTTCGCTGTCGCCCCCGCCCCCGCCCCCGCCCCAGGACACCGGGGACCCTCCTCCCAGCGCGGACACCCAGCGGTAGGCATTATATCGCCTGTAAAAAGAAACAACACGCTCCAAGCGGACAAAACGAGAAGCGCTAGGGTGAGGTCGTTGCCAAGATTCGCGGCGCGCTAGGAATGTTACACATCTTCACTTACCACGTTCTAGCCGTTATTGTATTGATTTTTAAGGTTTAACTTATATGACAATATTAGTTGGCATATCAATTATTGTTGTAAAGATGGTTTCAAAATAATGTACGTAATAGTTTTGTTATGACAATTCACGCATCGGAGATGGACAGCTCTAGAAAATTGTTTTGTTTTCTCAGACTCAATTGGCAAAAAACTAATGATCGGATGTGTTCGAGAGTTCTCCAAACATGCGTAGCAGCCTTTGTAGACAATAACAAAATAAACTTTCTAGATAGAAAGTGCACTTAACGCAAATTCGTAGCATGCACTAAAATGCAATGTGCGAATTTTCACGGCCCAACCGCACGCCGAGACTACATATCCAAGTTTATATTTGTAAAACAAATCGTTATTTATGGATGTTTATCGTATATGAATGGCTCACGGGTCTTCTTCATTGGTACAGGCTTTCATATACATACATATCGACAGTACTGGCTGCTTAGATTTTAATATAATTAATAAAAACTGTTGTTACGCATATAGTAGCTATGTTAAGTTGCCTCCACCGATCACTCACTTCTCGCGGCGACAGTAACGCTATCTCTTGACAATTTTATAGGTGTTATTGTCGCCGCAATGAACAGACGCAATCCGCTTACCTCTAGAATCTATATCCCCACAAACTCTCAGATTTTACAGTAGGTTACCATAATGGCTTCACGTGTGTTACAGTGGCGGAGCTCCGAGCTCCAGTGGCGTGCGGTAAGGACGAGGCCCCTTGTCGCAACGGGCGTTGTATCTCCATGAAGTTATTCTGTGACGGAGAGTTTGACTGTACTGACGCATCCGACGAACTACACTGTAACAAACCGAGCCAGGTCAGGCCTCCAGTGGCGGAGCTCCGAGCTCCAGTGGCGTGCGGTAAGGACGAGGCCCCTTGTAGCAACGGCCGTTGTATCTCCATGAAGTTCTTCTGTGACGGAGAGTTTGACTGTACTGACTCATCCGACGAACTACACTGTAACAAAACGAGCCAGGTCAGGCCTCCAGTGGCGGAGCTCCGAGCTCCAGTGGCGTGCGGTAAGGACGAGCTGCACTGCAACAGGACGAGTCACCATGTGACCTCTGACACGAGGAGCCAAGGAGCTGCGGGTAAGAGAGCTGCATAATTGGATTCAATGTACTCATGACCTTCGTACGACGCGGGTCAACCAATCGTATTCATTTAAGGCTGCACAAGAATGCAGTTAAGTATTTTGCGTCGAACGTTGTCTGTAATCGCACATGTCTACGCTTTTGCATAGTTCATGGACGTCTTTGACCTTGAGGGGGGAAAGTTTTCTGCTCTAAGATATTCGACGTATCTGAAATGTTGCACAGTTGTAATTGAAATGTAAACAAAGTCCGAAGTTCATAGTTCAAAATCAAAGACTTGACTAACAACTTTCTCCCCAAAAAATCATTAAAAAAAATCCTATTTTCAGTATATTGTTTAGCTTTTAGGGGTTTGAATGGTGGTACCTCAAACTGATTCAAGTGGAATAATAAAAATATTTTTTATGTTACATTAGTTTCGTCGTTAATACAGATATAAGTGCTGATTCGTCTTCAAATTCAAATTATAAAGTGTGTTATTTTGGGCTCTGTGGGGGGGGGGGGGGGGGGCGGGGGGGGGGGGCTTAAATTATTTATTGCGAACCAAGTTAAGCTTCGATTCTATCAACTACTGTTTTAATGGAAGGTAAAAACAAACCTTTGGCAAAACAATTGAGTGTGACATCAAACGTAAGAGAAAATACTGCATCATTTCATTTCTCTCTGGTACCTGGCCATCTCTCTGTAGAACTATGGGCGCGCATCGTGACAGTGCAACACCTCAAAGCGCTGCTCCATGTTGCAGAGAGCACCGACAACGAAGTGGTTCGCCCGCCTAAACCTAGATGGAGCGACTGGTCACCGTGGAGTGGATGCAGCGCTCGTTGCGAGAGAACGCGCAGTCGGGAGTGCGGGGCGGCACAAAGAGCTGCCGACTGCGAAGGGGAGGCAACACAGCGACAAAAATGTCCCATGAAGGATTGCCAAGTTGGTATTTGCTCTTTTCTATCATTATGTATGACTGCGCGTTCTAAATTGAAGATGTTCAAGGAATGTACGGTCCATAACAGGCTAGAGGCCGGATGCACGGTCCAGTTAAGTATAGAATTGATTTATGTTTGCTATGGATTTCTTTAATCACATGCTATTTTCCATCAGAGAAATAGAAGCCTCCCTATCTAAACTTAACTTGACTGTGCACCTTTACCCCTGCAGTTAGCACACTCACTCAAAGGTCAAAGCACGGTAGGGGTACCAGCATAGAAATGGTAGCACTTTGGCCACACTTTAAAGCGAGTAAATAGTTTTTATTACCTGAATCTTGACTTGGCTATGGATGTTTATTTTGTGTCGCTTTGTTTATCATCTTTCCCCAAGTGTGAGATCATTTGTATTGTAGGTAAATCCATACCAGCAATGGCGGCTGACCCTCAAGTCCCCAGATTACCCCCCAATAACTTAAAATTACGAAATTTGGTTTATGGTATACGAAATTTGGTTCATAATATCGAATAGTTTGTATTTTAAATGTGTACAATGTTACATTGCAGTGAAAGCACGATGAGCGCAGGTTCATGTTGCTTGGCTACGCGCTTTGCCTGCGTTGGGACATGAGCAGGTTGTGGGCATGCCGCGCATGCGCAGTTCCAGTTGTTCGCGAATGAGCGGATGAGGAATGCTGATTTTACGTTGCCATTTGGTCACACTCACAGGGTAGTTTTGTCCTTGGCGTCAGAAAATATTCAGGCGACAGAATCTTTGTATCATATTTGTGTGTGATTTTGTGGGGATTTGGTAGTTTTTTTAAGGCCCAACCCATTTCAAACCCCACGGCCGCCACTGTATGCCAATTCGTTGTTACAATGAAATATTTCTAAGCTTGCTTCAACCTCACTAGTCTCATGCTTACAAAAAAAACGAGTCCTATGTAAGCAGGCTGTTGCACCGCCAGTAGAGACAAGTTTTCACCCTTGAATACGCTGCCGTAGACTTCTACTCGTGTTGGTGATATCTGTTGACCGCTCATTGAACTGTTACTTAACTTTATTAATTTATTAACTACATTACGTGGCAACAGATGATGATGATTACTAACTATATGACTTTATTAACTTAACTTATTAAATATTACACATGATTGAAGACCGAAGCGCTAGTCATTGGCCAGACACGGACCTCGCGCGCGCCGTTTTCTCTACAATTCGCATGCGTGTTTTCATTCGAGAGTTCCTCGGGAATCAGCAACACTATCTCGACTGACCACAGACTTTTCGAATGTGTGTTAGAACGCCAAGAATATAATGATGTTCGTCAAACAATGTGCATGAAAGAGAAGTAGATAAGTATCTAAGATCGGTATGATACGATCTTAGATACTTATCTACTTGACTACATATATGTAGTTACGTTGGCAATAGTATAATCGAGAGAACATAGGAAGCTATTGTGATATTCCCTCTGTTCCAGGTAGACGGATCCTGGAGTCCCTGGACCGCCTGGACGTCCTGTTCGGAATCCTGCGGGAGAGGAACCCGACGTCGCTACAGGAAGTGTGATAGCCCCGCCCCGAACTACGGTGGCGCTTATTGTAGCGGCTCCGACGCCCAGCAGGAAAACTGCATGCAAGGGGCGTGTGCGTCCAGGGGGCAGTGGGGTCCCTGGGGGGCGTGGTCGACGTGTTCCCGAGGGAAGAACGGGACGCGGGTGCGGAGGAGAGTGTGCGAGATGGGAGGAACCGACTGTCGAGGGGATGATAGACAGGAGTCTGCCTGCAATCCCTGCCCTCGTAAGACTTGCTTTTGTTTTGTGCGGGGGTGCTTGCTTGACCCGGAGTATTTACAGGAGTCTGCCTGCAATCCCTGCCTACGTAAGACTTGCTTTTGTTTTGTGCGGGGGTGCTTGCTTGACCCGGAGTATTTACTGGAGTCTGCCTGCAATCCCTGCCCTCGTAAGACTTGCTTTTGTTTTGCGCGTGGGTGCTTGCTTGACCCAGAGTACTTCATTTACGAGTACGACCCTTAACTCCCCTTTACCTCTATAGGTGGTTTTTACCTAAGAAATACCCTGCCAAGTGCCAATCACTAATCTCAAAGGAGGCGATGTTATTGTGTAGATCAGTGATGGCGAACCATTTTGGAGGGTTGATGCCAAATATCATGATGAAACTTGCCTATTTCAACTGCGTGTGCCACTTAACTCTGCAGTCATACTTAGGGTTGCCATATTTTAAACTCAAGCTGGAGGGACACATCTTTCTTTTCAGTCATAAAAAGCACAATAGCGCCACAGGCGAAATTTTTTAAGATCAGGCTCTTAGAGTGCATTCTGAGCGTTTCAGCGGTTCTGCAGCACAAGGAATGCAATACCAAAATACTGCTGTTTTTTAGTGCAAAAACCTGAAAACCACCAAAAAGAATTGGAACACTGTGACGAGAATTATTAAGTATGTAATACGTTTTGAAGCTTGGGAAGTTGATAATACTGTACTGTCAGGTGTGATTGTGTTGATAAAGGCAAAAGATTAATCTGCAACTCGGAATTGAAGAGCACTTTGGTTTATGCGCGTAATCTTAAGAAACACATTTTAGCGAAAATTTTAAAAATGTGTCTTGAATGTGTGGACCGTGTCATGTTTCACCTAAAGTGGTCACGCGTGTCATAGGTTCGCCATCACTGGTGTAGATAATCGATACCAATCATCCCCAATATTCAAGAAAGCATCCAGGCCTTCTCGGCTGGTTCCCTCAGGTCCAAACCCCACTGACAAATAACTTGACTACTAAGGGTACAGCTAACCCTGTACTGAGGAAGATCCCGGCTTTTTGTGACTGTGTGTCACCGAATCTACTATCGCTGGAGATTTTATACATGACTGATATGATATGTACAACTTTCAACAAACTAGGCGACGGCTAAGTAGCCATTTCAAGTTAGTGATTCAGATTGTCAGGGTGTAATGCCGACATTACACGTCAAAGTTATTGAATTCAAGAACAAAAGCGAATCAAAAACAGTTTGTTAAAAAAACTGCAACAATGTAGCTTCTATTAATTGATGCTTTTTTGTCCTTGAATTCAATAAGTTTAACGAAAGTATTGAACCGTGTAATGTGGGTATAAGTTAGGTTGGAACCAAGTTAATGCCATACCTGTGTCGGCTGTAGTCGTCATATGGAGAATCCAGTGGGGGGGGGGGGGGGGGGGGGGTAGGAAAGTTGGAAGAGGAAAGATGATGAAGGTCGTATGAAAAAGATAGAGAGTTTTTATTTATTTGTCTACCCTATTTAGTCATTAAACTGGAAACATAATAAAATAGCAAGAATAGAATAACAAAACAAACAACTACCCTACTATTGAAAAAATCCCAAGAACAATAAAATAAATTGAAATAAAAATTCCATGAAAGGGAATAGGGATCCATTAGGTCAGTTAGTTACATTGGGACTAGTATAGTATTATCAAAACATTCTATTTGGATGCGTAACTTTGATAGTAATTCAACTTTTCAGGTAATCTGAAGATAGGCATGAAGCCCGTGCGTTTGACAGTACCGCGCGGTCGCCTCGTTAACTTGACCTGTCACTATCGCAAGCGGAGCGAAGATGCTCTGAGTCTGCAGCTGGACCTCCCACCCGTCACCCACAGCAACGAGGTCATCAAGGGGCGTGGCAGACACATCGTCATCAAAGAGTGAGTCACTCCTCGACAAGCTCTTTGGTTTCGTTCTACTCGACAACTCTTTTCCTGTGATCCAGTTTTAGGATTCCTCCTCGACAAGCTCTTTGATTTCTTGAAAATTTCTTTGGTTTTCCGTTCTCACAATGTTACTCTAAAACCAAATAGGTTGTGTACTAATAATATTTGCTAAAACGTTGTTAAAACTCTTTGATTGCTTAAATTTGTTGGATTCCTCCGCGACAAACTCTTTGGTTTCACGTTCTCACATTGTTACTCTAAAACTTGGTTAAACTCTTTGATTATTTAAGTTTCAGGATTCCTCTTCGAAAATTTCTTTGGTTTTCCGTTCTTGCAACGTACTCTTAAACGTTGTTAAAATATTTGATTAATTCAGTTTTGGGATTCCTCCTCACAAACTCGTTGGATTCCCGTTCTCGCAATACGTTACTCGAAAACTTTGTCAAACTCTTTGATTGTTCCAGTTTAAGGATTTCTCCACAATAGATTCTTTGGTTTGCCGTTATCGAAATGTTACTCTTAAACTTAATTAAACTCTTTGACGTGATTAGTACCCGTGTTTGTATGTTACAGCTCTTTAACGGCCACGCGATGCGGCGCGCGACGCCGTTGGACGCTGTTGTTGACAGATGAGCACACTCTGGTCCGCTGTCTTGTCCGGGACTCCGAGGGGAGGGTTCTAGGGAAGGCTGAATCAAGGGTGCTTTCAGGTACGTTTCTCTTAGCGAGGGTAGGGCCAGGTCATTCAAAGTTGTTCTGAATCGGCCTTGTTGATTCTGGCATTGTCCGCAGGTGTTTGCACTGTCCAACCATTGAGTTTATTAGTGAGGGAAGAGTCCCAGTGATCATTGGCGACCGTATACCCATACATCGTCCGTGTACGCTAGTAGTACTGGGGGGAGCCGCTAGGTGCCGCCACATGTACTCACTGATTAGGCCGCGCTGATGTGGCGGCACCTAGCGGCTCCCCCCAGTACTACTAGCGCACACGGGCGATTCATGGGTTAACAGTCGCCAATGGCCGCTGGGACTCTCTACCCTACACTAATCAACTCAATGGTCCAACCACTGATTTCCAAAGCTCATATTTAAAATATCGATCTTTTGTTGGTTATCGCTCACTCGTCGTTGATGTTTGGAACCTACAGACAGGGTTGGCTTAGTCGCTTTCAATTAAAGTCCCCCACTGAAAATCAGTTATGTGACTAAGTGGGTGGACTCTAGATACGAATTTATTTTATCTACTTTTTATTTATGTTAAACACACACATTTTCAGTGGTGCGTTTAGATGACTTTCAACAAATTGACATTTTCTATTTGATAGCAACAATTGCTCAAAGTAGGATCTGCTCTTCTTTTGAGCAATATTGCCCACAGTCGGCCAATGGGTTAACGGTATAACCATGTCATTGAAGTACAATCTTGATATTCCCGTTACGTCACGGACATTGTTAGCGGCCATACTACCGTCCCGTAGCAGACCATTTCAAAACTATCTATAGGACCCTCTGTATGAGTCTAATCACGGTGCTCTAAATCTTCAAGATTAACAATTCACAACAACTAAAAATTGTTTTTAAATGTTATATCAAGGTTCATTGATGCATACACGATCATCATCCACTAACTTTGGTTTGAAATTTTTAATTGTTGTATATTGTTGTACGTAAAGATTTAGAGGACCGTGATGGTAATCATACAAAAGGTCCTATAGTGATTGCCATATCAACTAGCACAGCGGCCAAATTGTGGGTTCAATCGTGGCTGGTTTATTGCTCTCTTTGTACGAGGTTGTAAACTTCAATCACGTTGACGGGTTCTCCGACCAGCAAGAAGGGTAGATGCATAGCTTCCAAAAACAAGTGACCTCCGATTATTTTGTCTTCGAAATAAATGACCTAAAATCTAAGTTAACATCACGTACCGAATTTGAGGATCGCTAAAGTTAATAATTAAAACTAAATAATTGTGTTTAATCGTTGATACAGTGGGGGTAGTAAGGTATTTTTTGCACTGTCGTTAGAGGCCAATATGGCTTGGAGCTGCCTGTACTTCAAGGGATGGTGATTACTTTGCAGAAGAACGGCATGATTGACATTTATGGTCTCTAATAACACCAACAACTTCTTATGAGGTTTGATTTTACAACTGTGTAAGTTGAAATGGAAAATACTATAGATAGTTTTGGTCATAGCGTTCATTACTAACGGCGTTTTCTAATGGGCTGCACTCAGTGCGCTCTGGTTCACTCAGTGCGCACTGGTGCGCCTAAGACATTGCCCTACATTGTTGTTTTAATTGTTAAAGGCGCACTCAGTGGGGTCCAGTGCGGCCACTGGAAAACGCCACAATACAAAAAAAGTCACTCCACAGATGTTTTGTCCAGACAAACATCGAATGTGCGCGAATCAAAGAAATACACAACAATGAAATTGCCTAGCAACCAATAGTTTGTCCGCCTTTGTCGTCACAGCCCCTGTTGTTGGTTATTGGTTAGATAAGCAATATAGACTGACATAATGAGATGCATGAACGCTTTCATGTTCACAGTGACGTCAAATAGTGTCTTGTGTCACGGAGACAAGAGCTGCAAAACAGTTGGAATGCCAAACAAGTCATGGACAAAGAAACTCTCATCGCCATCGGGAAACACCAAAGAAGCAATCGAGAAAGACCTTCCACAGAAAATACCACTACGGCGTTTCGTGTCCCCGCCCAGAATACTGCACGTGGATCCGTCCTTTCAGATAGTGCATCGTGGAGATAGTGTTCATATAGCGTGTATTGCCGTGGGCGATCCGCCACTGGTGGTCCAGTGGCGTGCTGACGGCAGAGCACTCGCGTCTCGTGCTTTAGTGAACGGAGGTGTTTTACATGTTAGGGGAATACGCGTTGTCGACGCGGGGAAATATGTCTGCGCGGCGCGAAATAGTGCGGGTGTTGCCTATAGTAATGCAAACATCGTTGTTACCTGAGACCAGTGGCGTATCCAGGAGGAAGGGGGCTGGGGGCCGGATCCCCTCCGAAATCCCAGACTTAATAATAATAATAATACTCTGCAAATCATCTAAATTAACTCAAAAAATTAAATACATTTACGTATTAATGTCTCTATTTGCTTAGTCAGGAACACTCCCTTAGTTGAAATTGTATTAAGTTGTAATAATATAGTAATTTGTGTATGTAATGTATGTATGTGTAATGTATCCCATCCAGCAAAGCACCCCAACTTCTTCTAAAACATTGTAATTGTCTGCGGCGCTATTGTAAGGGTCACTCCTCCCCCCCCCCCTCATTGTCTCGTTTTTGGAGCACCTTTTTCCAGCTATCTTCTACTCTGGGCAGCCCCCTCCGAAATATATTCCTGCGTACGCCACTGCCTGAGACGTAGAACTTACGATATTTTATTGATATTCTGAGAACACTCCATCTGAAATAATAATTTTAAATCTTTCACATATTGCAACTGTTACGACTGTTATTTCTGTAAGTAATAAATAAATTCAATTATTTATAGACTGTTAATATATAAAAAAAAAAAAAATAGTAAAAATTACAATATTTGAAAGTTTTAAATTTTTATTTAGCTAATAAAAAAACAAATCTCGTGTACGAACCACTTTTTGAATAACTTGAAGCGTTCTCAGGATATCAATAGGAAAAACATTAGTAATCTAGCAAGCTAGATTACCCTTTACCATTAATGACGACGGTAACATTTGGGCTTTACGTCACATATTTTGGCAACGATGTGAATTATGCGAAGACTATATAGCTATAACCCGCCACATGTCATAGCCGGGGTTTAAACCAGGAATGCAGAAACCGCGGTATCCTATAGACTAACACGTAATCGCCAGCCTGAGAAGTTAAGAAGTCACTTCCTTTTATTAGTAATTATTTTTATTTATGTGTGATTTATAGATGAACATGTGCATATGTTTTAAATTTGTTGAAACGGTGAGAGCTGCATAAACTGATGATATTACATTTATTTCCTGCTTGAGGAGAACATTGTACAAATTCTCTTCTACAACCAAATGTAATCAGTTGCCAGCGTTGTGGACTCACACTAAAGCCGAGCTGTAAACAAGGTGTGGAAATGTATTGTAAATATGTAATAAAAAGTCTTAAATTGTGTAAAAATGATTTTTAATATTTAATTATATAATCGAACAAATATATGTGTGAAAAACTTGTTTACACTACACGTGTACAATTAGTTTATTTAACTGTGGTATTCCTTATCCAAACAAATATGGTTACATCCATTGCGTTTTGGTAATGTTAAGTATTTATGGAAACCTGACGAAAAACGTGTATTGCTGTTGAAAAAGTTCAAATTGCGCGGGTATGTTGATATAATATTAAGGTAACACGAGTCTGTACTTTTAGTTCTTTTTTCATTGGTTTTCTCGCGCAGTACATTACTCTTGGGGTTACGGGTTATTAATCACGCCAAATCTAGTATTAGACCAAGAATTAGCAAATAACAAGGATGGACTTTTCAGACTCGTCCATAGAAAAACAATAGCACAATCTGTTTAGTCTTGCCACCCACCACCCAAAACATATATAGTTTTGTTAGGGTTTTTTACCCATAACTAAAAAAAAAAACATTTAATTACGGATTTATTGCTTAATAGCAGTGGCGTATCCAAGGGGGGGGGGGTTATGGGGTTCAAACCCCCCCCCCCCATGCCCAAAAAAAAAAAAAAAAAATTACATGCGGAGAGAAGGAAGGAAAGGAGGAGGGAAGAGGAAACTACTATTTTGATTATTGTACTCAACCGTTAAATCATACGACTATGGGCTCTTGGTCGTCAGGAAGAACTGCCTTTAGGACCTATTGACTTCCGGGGACTATCGGGAAGGAAGTTTGAGGAATTGGACAAGTTGGAGGAATATATTTAAAAATGCTAATGGGTGCTAGGGGTCAGGAGTTACTCTTCTCTCTCCTCTGACGATTGGCACTGTGTATAAGAAACTACATTGAATCCCAAATATATTGAATCTTCTTATACCCTAGGCCAAATACACCCCGGGTTTTGTAAATTGTATTTCAATGCAAGTTTGTCTTTATAAAAGGTGTATCTATTGTATTTTTAGTTCTAATGAAAGAACACATGAATTAACAGAACTTAATGATAAAAAAATTTGTCAAAACATTAACCAATAGCTTTTTGCATATTTATAAGCTGGCCAACAATTAAAAAAAAAATATAGGAAAGATATTTATTTTTGCAGTAATTTTGTTGTTCTGTGACTGGTTTTTTAATTATCTTTGTAGTCATTCTTACATTCTCTTAAACCTATTCTATGACATTTTCTTATTCTGAAACGTGTTTCCAGGCGTTTAAAACGTCATAAATGAAGAAAAAAATTTCGTCTTTGGCAAATTGGCCTCCGGCGGCTGGGGCTTTCGCCCCAGACCCCTGCCTGCTTGGGATGTTCGACCCCCCCCCATTGTCAATTCCTGGATACGCCACTGCTTAATAGTATTGTTTGACCTAACACTTGCAATAATGCATGAGAAATATGATTATTTATTACAAAATACAATAAAAACATTCTGTTTATCTTATAATTTCCCATACATACAAATTTCAAATTCTAAGCCAGATTATCATTTATGACAACCGTACGGACGAACGGACGACTCGGGTAGGTTGCGCTGAACGTTGTTGTCAGTCTAGACTCATGATTGTCATTCTATCCGGGTAATACGACACCGAGATTATTCTAATCATTGAATTCTTCTTTGAATTCTTCTTATCATCGACATAGATGAAGACGTTGCTCATAGTAATCTACTTTAGTGCGACGCTTTATAAGACTCGACTCATCCTTCATCCTTCCTTCTTTACAACTCGACAGGAGCAGGCTACGTGCCGTGACCAGGATAAGGTGACCGTGATTAGAGCAGGCAGTGTTTTCAGGAAGCCCATTTGCCGGGGAAGTGTATAGACTAGACCAACCACGCCAAGACTCAAACCCACATCCTGTATTCTGCATTGGAATACAAATCTTAAATCATCATCATCATCATCTGTTGCCACGTCCAACTCTGCGTTGGGTCGGCATTGAAGAAAAGCCTCTCCATCTTCTTCTATCCTGCCACTACTCTTCATCTTAAATCTTAAATCTTGAATAATAAATTAATTAAATAAATCTCAAACAAAGTTAGATTACGAAATTGGGGTAATATTAATACATAAATGAATGGGAAACTGGGGAACATTACAAAATAAATGTTTAGGACACAGACATCTCTAAAGAGCCCAGCCCGGGAGAGTGTTCCAGCAAAGTCCAATGGGCCAGTGGCGTAACTACCGGGGTAGCAGGTGTAACAGTGGATACCGGGCCCTTGAGTGAGGGGGGCCCTCTGAACCCAACGTTTCTCTTAACTATATTACGAAAAGAAGACCAAAAGGGGCTTAGATTTGCCAGTGGCAATTTAGCCTCAAAACATATTCAAGAAGCTCTATGGCTCAAGATAGTCTTTTTCAGGACTAGCGTTGTTAAGGGGAATGTATCACCGTTTTCAGTTTTCCAAAATATGCATTATATATACAAAAGTTTAAAATTGAAATTGAAACATTGACCTCTGAAAGTACCAACATTATTTATTTCTTAATTTTTCAGTCACCGGTACCGGCAATATTGCTACTTTAATCCACTTTATGTTGCACTAAGTTTTGTAAAAAATAAGTTATTGTGATCAACAATGTTTACTGCGGTTCAAGAACGTACTTTGGTCCACACCCTAAGCTATATTTATTTGCATTATCGTTATTGGTTTTTTGTTTATGATTGTTTGAATCTATTGGTACTGCAAGCGTATTTGTATTGATCGATTTAAAAAATGATAAACAAAAAACCACTAAGGATAATTTAACTAAATACTGCTTAAGCTGTAGACCAAAGTACGTTCTTGAACCACAGTAAACATTGTTGATCACAATCACTTATTTTCTACAAAACTTAGTGCAACATAAAGTGGATTAAAGTAGCAATATTGCCGGTACCGGTGGCTGAAAAATAAAAATATAATTTTGGGATTGTCAAAGGTCAGTGTTTCAAGTTCATAGTTAAACTTGTTTATGTCACACATATTTTAGAAAACTGGGTGATACAACAGAAATGAACACTCGCGCAACGAAGACATCGCCTCGGTCATCGGTGTGTTTGTTTCCAGAGTCGAAAACCAGATGCCGATAGTTTGGCCAACCAAATCGATGCAGGGGTTTCCCAAATTCTCGGCTAAACTTATGTCAACACATAACGTTGAAACAGGACGAATTTTATCAAACGGTTCAATTTCAGCTAACAATATGATGATGATGTGGGGGCCCAATTTTGTTTTTCCTAGGGGGCCTTCTGCTATAGGTTCTTACGCCACTGTGTTCAATGCTGAACTATTAAATCTAGTTAGTAAGTAAGTAAGTAAGTAAGTAAGTAAGTAAGTAAGTAAGTAAGTAAATAAGTAAGTAAGTAAGTAAGTATGTAAGTAAGTAAGTAAGTAAGTAAGTAAGTAAGTAAGTAAGTAAGTAAGTAAGTAAGTAAGTAAGTAAGTAAGTAAGTAAGTAAGTAAGTAAGTAAGTAAGTAAGTAAGTAAGTAAGTAAGTAAGTAAGTAAGTAAGTAAGTAAGTAAGTAAGTAAGTAAGTAAATAAATAAATAAGTAAGTAAGTAAGTAAGTAAGTAAATAAGTAAGTAAGTAAGTAAGTAAGTAAGTAAGTAAGTAAGTAAGTAAATAAATAAATAAGTAAGTAAGTAAGTAAGTAATTAAGTAAGTAAGTGAGTGAGTGAGTGAGTGAGTGAGTAAGTAAGTAAGTAAGTAAGTAAGTAAGGTAGTAAGTAAGTAAGTAGGTGAGTAAGTTAGTAAGTTAGTATGTGAGTAAGGAAGTAAGGAAGTAAGTAAGGTAGTAAGTAAGTAAGTACCTAGGTGAGTAAGTTAGTAAGTTAGTAAGTGAGTAAGGAAGTAAGGAAGTAAGTAAGGAAGGAAGGAAGGAAGGAAGTAAGTAAGTTATCGAAAAATGACGAAGGGCAAAATACAAAAAAGAAAGCAAAAGAGACGGCAAAATACGCGAGTAAGTGATCCACGTAGTCTCACTATCATTCACCCACACATTTGTCACCGTGGTTATCCTTCAAGTTGCTGACGTGTTTGGCGCCACAGGTCTAGGAAGAGGTGATGCGCCCCTAGCGAGCCTCGCCATGCACACCGCTCACTACACAGTACGCACTGTATTGCGCAACCATTCATACAAATACAACGTACGCACTCTGAACGTCTCATCGTCAACAATGATCAGACTAAAAGTTCTTTTCAACGTTATATTACTTATGGTCGGAGAGCAGATACATGCCCAAGGTGAGTTTTATCATTAGTTATCTATTTATTTATTTAGTTAAGGTCCAGTCTTACAATCTCCCAATAACTACTTATTCGTCGAAAAGCTTCTTTTCTCCAAGGGGAACGACCAATCAAAACTCTTGTAATCCTCCAAATAGCTTAATTGCCATAAATAACTTTCCTATTAGGAGATTGTAAG
>OX246741.1:28040081-28110081 GCA_945910005.1 Isoperla grammatica
AATAGTAACTGCACGCCATTTAAAACTTTTAATGATAGACAACGACTAAGTGCAAGTTTTGTATGTGCATTTGTTTCTTTTTTGTTTTGTTTTCCAAAATCAGAAGAAATTATTTTTTGACAGCTTGTTGTTTGTCCATCGATTCAATTCATTTGTTTCACTGTTGTCTTTTAGTGTTGCTAGTGCCCAAAGATATTATAATATTCCCTCTAGTGCCCTATAAAATGTTGCTCACAGCTTGCTGAATTTTGACGAGTTCCTGTGAACTTATGTTAATAAAATTGAAAACACTTCGGGCTATTACGCCACGTCCCTTACCGTAGGCCATATGCCGACGTTTCAAGACCAATATCGGTCTTGTCCTCAGGGCAGATCGAGAGCTACTGGCTGTCGTCTGCGTCATTGGCGGGTGTGTCTCGAAAATCTCGAAGGTTCGAGGGGTCGCTTCGTAATCTCGCTCTTGACATAGCGCGCGTAATACGAACGTGACACCCGGGGTTATTGAACCTATCATCTGTGTCCGAATAGTTACCCTTGTCACGATATTTAGTAGAAGGCTTATGGTTATTAGCCGTTGTCACAAATAGATTAGAATTATTAGCAGGTTGATGACGTGATGGCTGCTGTGGTTGTTGTTGTTGTTGTTGTTGTTGTTGTTGTTGCTGCTGCTGTTGCTGTTGATGTTGCTGAGTTTGTTGTTGGTGATGGTTATTTATTATTAATGGTGCCCACGTATCACTTAGATTGTATAAGCACTTATGGTCATCAGCATTCATGTTGTTGGGATTTTTAGCAACCTCCAGTGCCTCGCGTACAAAGCGCGGCCAAAACTTGGGTTCTTGTTTTAATAGCTTTACGTTGCAAAAATCTATAGCATGGGCGTCGTTACCTATGTTGTCAACAATGTGTTTGGCTATCGCAGAGTGGTGGACTTCGCCCCTCTTAAGATTACCCTTGTGATCTCGGATACGATCGACCACGGTGCGGCCTGACTGACCAATATAAACACGATTACATGAACAAGATATTTCATAAACACCAGGATGATCGAGTGGAGGTATTTTGTCCTTGACGGAACCTAACAATGATTGTATCTTGTATGTAGGCATAAGTACAGTCTTGACTGCGTACTTCGAGAGTGCGCGCGCTATACGGTCAGTCACGTGCTTGATGTAAGGCAAAAATGCAATAGGGCCTTTATTATTATCATCTGCGCTCCGGCCATTGTTTTCTGCCCTCCGGTCACTATTAGTCATATATTTGTTAAAAGCTCTGTTGACATTCGCGCGTTTATACCCATTGTTACAGAGAGCATTAGTGAGAGTCACCCTTTCCTTATCAAAACTAGCCGCGTCCGATAACTTGACAGCCCTGCTGACCAACGAGTTAACCACAGATGACTTATGGCTAGGAGGGTGATTGCTGTCCGCTTGCAAATACAAGTTGGTATGAGTTGCTTTGCGGAACACAGAATGACCTAATGTACCATCAGCCAGTTTGGTGAGAAGAACATCCAAAAATGGAAGTTGATTGTTTTGTTCCAACTCGACCGTGAACTTTATGTTAGGATGGAAGTCGTTCATGTGTTCAAGGAACGTATTTAATTGGTCCCGGCCATGAGGCCATACAACGAATACGTCATCAACATATCGGAGCCAAACTTTAGGTTTAAGTTCTGAGGTGGACAAGGCACTTGTTTCAAGATGATTCATGTATATATTGGCCACCACAGGGGAGATTGGAGACCCCATAGCAGCTCCTTCATTTTGTGTATAGTATTGGCCCTCATAAACAAAGTAGGTATTGCGTAAGCAGAAGTGCACCAAGTTAGCAATCACCGGCGTAGTTAAGTCATTAATAACCTTCACAGCGTCATTAACAGGAATCTTCGTAAAGAGTGAAACAACGTCAAAACTTAAAATTAGGTCATTCTCTTCTATAGTTTCACCCCTTGAATCAATGTTATAAAATGTTCCGAGTTTTTTATATAAGATGCTGCATCCGGTACAAAGGGCTGTAACTGTCTGGCTAAGTGCGCTGCTAATGCCTGAGTAGGGGAGCCAATGGCGCTAACAATAGGTCTAAGAGGAACACCTTCTTTGTGTATCTTAGGCAGACCGTATATTCTGGGGGGTCTACTATTCTTAGGTATCAGGTGCTTAGCTATAGTCGGATCCACACAAGTTTTAATAATATCAGTGGTACGCTTGGTGATACCGTGGGTGGGGTTGCGGCTAATTTTAGTATAAGTTCCATCATTTAAAATATCATTCATCTTATTAGAGTAGTCAGCCTTATTCAATAAAACAACAGCGTTACCCTTGTCAGATTTTTGAACAACAACATCCGGATTATTCTTTAGAGTTTTTAGAGCCCGTATCTCTTCAGTTGTTATGTTGGGTTTAGGCGGTCGGGACTTTTTTAGAATGTTGGTAATCTCAGCCCGGGCGTGTTCCGCAGTGTTGTGGGGTAACCGTCGCACTGCAGTTTCCACACCAGTGATTATGTCATCCATAGGGACAGTTTTTGGAGAGACCGCAAAATTCACACCCCTAGAGAGAGCCCTAGTAGTGACGTCATCAAGTTTAAGAGAAGATAGATTGTGCACAATCTTACCTTCAGGTGTAGGCTTCGGCAGTGAATTGCTGATGTCAAGACAATAAAATTTCCTTTGTTGTGTCGCCACTGTAGTGGCGTGAAATACCTGACATTTGTTGGCCGACAAGCGATCAACCACGTTCCAGAGATCCGTAGATAAGGTAGAGCTCAAACACAGATGAAGGTTCAACAATCTCCGCGCAATAATATCCAAGTCACGTCTACACTGATGGAGGCGGTAACGAACTAAAGCACTACTAGCCCGGGTAAAAATGTTCCTATTGTAAGCACATTTTAGGTGGTGCTTAATTTGAAAATGTGCTTACAATAGGAACATTTTTACCCGGGCTAGTAGTGCTTTAGTTCGTTACCGCCTCCATCAGTGTAGACGTGACTTGGATATTATTGCGCGGAGATTGTTGAACCTTCATCTGTGTTTGAGCTCTACCTTATCTACGGATCTCTGGAACGTGGTTGATCGCTTGTCGGCCAACAAATGTCAGGTATTTCACGCCACTACAGTGGCGACACAACAAAGGAAATTTTATTGTCTTGACATCAGCAATTCACTGCCGAAGCCTACACCTGAAGGTAAGATTGTGCACAATCTATCTTCTCTTAAACTTGATGACGTCACTACTAGGGCTCTCTCTAGGGGTGTGAATTTTGCGGTCTCTCCAAAAACTGTCCCTATGGATGACATAATCACTGGTGTGGAAACTGCAGTGCGACGGTTACCCCACAACACTGCGGAACACGCCCGGGCTGAGATTACCAACATTCTAAAAAAGTCCCGACCGCCTAAACCCAACATAACAACTGAAGAGATACGGGCTCTAAAAACTCTAAAGAATAATCCGGATGTTGTTGTTCAAAAATCTGACAAGGGTAACGCTGTTGTTTTATTGAATAAGGCTGACTACTCTAATAAGATGAATGATATTTTAAATGATGGAACTTATACTAAAATTAGCCGCAACCCCACCCACGGTATCACCAAGCGTACCACTGATATTATTAAAACTTGTGTGGATCCGACTATAGCTAAGCACCTGATACCTAAGAATAGTAGACCCCCCAGAATATACGGTCTGCCTAAGATACACAAAGAAGGTGTTCCTCTTAGACCTATTGTTAGCGCCATTGGCTCCCCTACTCAGGCATTAGCAGCGCACTTAGCCAGACAGTTACAGCCCTTTGTACCGGATGCAGCATCTTATATAAAAAACTCGGAACATTTTATAACATTGATTCAAGGGGTGAAACTAGAAGAGAATGACCTAATTTTAAGTTTTGACGTTGTTTCACTCTTTACGAAGATTCCTGTTAATGACGCTGTGAAGGTTATTAATGACTTAACTACGCCGGTGATGGCTAACTTGGTGCACTTCTGCTTACGCAATACCTACTTTGTTTATGAGGGCCAATACTATACACAAAATGAAGGAGCTGCTATGGGGTCTCCAATCTCCCCTGTGGTGGCCAATATATACATGAATCATCTTGACACAAGTGCCTTGTCCACCTCAGAACTTAAACCTAAAGTTTGGCTCCGATATGTTGATGACGTATTCGTTGTATGGCCTCATGGCCGGGACCAATTAAATACGTTCCTTGAACACATGAACGACTTCCATCCTAACATAAAGTTCACGGTCGAGTTGGAACAAAACAATCAACTTCCATTTTTGGATGTTCTTCTCACCAAACTGGCTGATGGTACATTAGGTCATTCTGTGTTCCGCAAAGCAACTCATACCAACTTGTATTTGCAAGCGGACAGCAATCACCCTCCTAGCCATAAGTCATCTGTGGTTAACTCGTTGGTCAGCAGGGCTGTCAAGTTATCGGACGCGGCTAGTTTTGATAAGGAAAGGGTGACTCTCACTAATGCTCTCTGTAACAATGGGTATAAACGCGCGAATGTCAACAGAGCTTTTAACAAATATATGACTAATAGTGACCGGAGGGCAGAAAACAATGGCCGGAGCGCAGATGATAATAATAAAGGCCCTATTGCATTTTTGCCTTACATCAAGCACGTGACTGACCGTATAGCGCGCGCACTCTCGAAGTACGCAGTCAAGACTGTACTTATGCCTACATACAAGATACAATCATTGTTAGGTTCCGTCAAGGACAAAATACCTCCACTCGATCATCCTGGTGTTTATGAAATATCTTGTTCATGTAATCGTGTTTATATTGGTCAGTCAGGCCGCACCGTGGTCGATCGTATCCGAGATCACAAGGGTAATCTTAAGAGGGGCGAAGTCCACCACTCTGCGATAGCCAAACACATTGTTGACAACATAGGTAACGACGCCCATGCTATAGATTTTTGCAACGTAAAGCTATTAAAACAAGAACCCAAGTTTTGGCCGCGCTTTGTACGCGAGGCACTGGAGGTTGCTAAAAATCCCAACAACATGAATGCTGATGACCATAAGTGCTTATACAATCTAAGTGATACGTGGGCACCATTAATAATAAATAACCATCACCAACAACAAACTCAGCAACATC
This sequence comes from Isoperla grammatica, assembly GCA_945910005.1. Taxonomy (NCBI): domain Eukaryota; kingdom Metazoa; phylum Arthropoda; class Insecta; order Plecoptera; family Perlodidae; genus Isoperla; species Isoperla grammatica. Next base: position 28,045,206 of record OX246741.1, read on the forward strand.
AACAGCAACAGCAGCAGCAACAACAACAACAACAACAACAACAACAACAACCACAGCAGCCATCACGTCATCAACCTGCTAATAATTCTAATCTATTTGTGACAACGGCTAATAACCATAAGCCTTCTACTAAATATCGTGACAAGGGTAACTATTCGGACACAGATGATAGGTTCAATAACCCCGGGTGTCACGTTCGTATTACGCGCGCTATGTCAAGAGCGAGATTACGAAGCGACCCCTCGAACCTTCGAGATTTTCGAGACACACCCGCCAATGACGCAGACGACAGCCAGTAGCTCTCGATCTGCCCTGAGGACAAGACCGATATTGGTCTTGAAACGTCGGCATATGGCCTACGGTAAGGGACGTGGCGTAATAGCCCGAAGTGTTTTCAATTTTATTAACATTACATCTAGCCACGAAAGTTTAAATTCAATTATAATCCTGTGAACTTCTTCGAATTTTCGGACTCTCATTGGCTGCACAATAACGATCGCTGAATTTTCAACGTTATCGATGAAAGTCACATGATCGCAGTGCTGGTTTGATTGTTACAAGGCCGTTATCAACTATGAATGTATGTTTCAGAAGACGAATGTCACCTCGCGATCGACTGGGAACCGTGCGATCCCCAGTGCAAACAGATTCGTGTGTGCCACCTCGAACCTTACAACCACACATCCAGCGAAGAATGTACTGAAGTTGATTCATTCTTTCAAAGCCAGCACTGTCCCGGCTGCCAGGTATTATCATTAAAGACGATTTCCAGAATAGACCTTTTTCAGAATAGGGAAGTCTCATCAAAAATAAATATTCCTCAAAGTACCTAAAAATGGAAGATCATTATCTAAAAGAACGGGCGGTATAAGTTTTATATCTGAGAAGCGTATATTTCCAATTCTATTAGCATTTTAAGTTTGAAATTTGGAACTTCCCGTTCCGTATTATGGGAGGCTCACACATTTTTTATTTGCTTACTGGTTACCCCAAGTTAAAATAAACGGGAACTAATTGGTTTCGGCTCGAAAGGTGCATTAACATCGCTTTAACAGCAAGTCAAAGATATTGCTGTCAAAACAAGCTCAGAAACGGACCTGCGCCATCTTGCTTGTGATTTAAAGGTTCTGACGATATATCTTAGTAAACAATACTTTTTACCATACAAATAGTACTGAAATCCCACCCTTTAGTAGATTATTGCTCTCAAAAGACTTTAACTGAACCAACGTTTATTTCTAGTTAGTAAATGAACACTGCTCAACATTAATTAACAACAATATGTTAAATAATTTCATTATTTTGAACACGTTTTGGTAAATACTGTATCAAAATGTATTTTCTGAAGAAAACAGTGGTATAAAAGGCATTGTTGGTAAGTCACTGCATCCTAGATATCCTATTGTAAAATGTCCAACTTAATATCGTTGATATTATTAAAGAATACTTCAAGGAGGCAGTTGTTTACATGAGTTATGACGTCAAGAGCCGTTTTTCAATTACGGAACGGGAAGTACAAATTTCAAACTGAAAATGCTAATAGAATTGGAAATATACTCTTCTCAGATATAAAAATTATACCGCCCGTATTTTTAGATAATGCTCTTCCATTTTTAGGTGCTTTGAGGAATATTTATTTTTGATGAGACTTCCCTATTGAAAAACGGCTCTTGACGTTAAAACTCATGTAAACAACAGCTGCCTCCTTGAAGTATTCTTAATAATATCAACGATATTAAGTTGGACATTTTACAATATCTAGGATGCAGTGACTTTATAACAATGCCTTTTATACCACTGTTTTCTTCAGAAAATACATTTTGATACAGTATTTACCAAAACGTGTTTATAAAATAATGCAATTATTTAACATATTGTTGTTAATTAATGTTAAGCAGTGTTCATTTACTAACTAGAAATAAACGTTGGTTTAGTAAAAGTCTTATGAGAGCAATAATCTACTAAAGGGTGGGATTTCAGTAATATTTGTATGATATAAAATTACTGTTTACTGAGATACGACGTCAGAACCTTTTAATCACGAGCAAGATGGCGCAGGTCCGTTTCTGAGTGTGTTTTGACAGCAATATCTTTGACTTGCTGTTAAAGCGATGTTAATACACCTTTCGAGCCGAAACCAATTAGTTCCCGTTTATTTTAACTTGAGGTAACCAGTAAGCAAATAAAAAAAATGTGTGCACGGCCCTCTAGATCTTCAATGACAACAGTGCACTACAGTGGAAAATGCACCTTAACATAACTATCAAGGACCCTTAGATAGAGCTTATCACGGCTTTCTAGATCAATTCTGAATTGATCAATAGGGCTGTGATTAGCTCATTATGGGGAGGCGTACAACAAGCGACTAGGGTACGCACATATGGCGTAACAGCCGAACTACAACAATGGAATAGGGTACGCACAACACCGAAACCCAACAATGAAACAAATGAATTGTACCGATGGACAAGCAAGCTGTCAAAAAAAATATGAAGTTCTGAAGTTGGAAAAAACAAACGCTCAGAACGTTTACAAACTTTCAGATAGTTGCTGTCCATTACTGAACATAAATTTAAACTGGCGAGCAGTTACTATCGTTACAACTAATTGTTTCTCCTCACTATTTGCAAAGATATTACTTTGACAGCTTGTTGTTTGTGCACCAGTTCAATTCATTTATTCCATTGTTGTAGTTCGGCTGTTACGTAAGTTGTGCGTACCCTATAAATGAATTGAACTGGTGGACAAACAACAAGCCGTCAAAGTAATATCTTTGCAAATAATGAGGAGAAACAATTAGTTGTAACGATAGTATAACTGCTCGCAAGTTAAAATTTATGTTAAGTAATGGACAGCAACTATCTGAAAGTGTGTAAACGTTCTGAACGTTTGTTTTTTCCAACTTCAGAACTTCATATTTTTTTTTGACAGCTTGTTTGTCCATCGGTTCAATTCATTTGTTTCATTGTTGTGTTTCGGTGTTGTGCGTATCGAGCGTTCCGGCCACTGAGCACTGCCTGCTTGAATTAACCGAAAACCCCTCTAGAAGGCAGTGCACTAATTTTTATTGAAAAAATATAAATATATTCCAAAGAAGTCAAATAATTTTTCAATGTCACAGAAATTTGTATTGTTGAAAGTTGGGTGTACTGTGTATCCAACATTCACTGACTGTTGGCCGGATCGCTCGCAACGCTATCTGTGCACTTGGTACGCCTCCCCATCAGGGTCCTTAATTGATAGATATGTTAGGTGCATTTTTCACTGTTGTGCATTGTTGTCATTGACTACGTATATCACGCAAGTTTAAGGCGCCTAGGATGAAGGCGCCTTGGTTCAAATCGGTTGCAGAGTGTGGTATACAGGTCGAATTTACCTCAAGGCGGCGGCGATCCAACTCGCTTGGGCAAGCGAGTTGGAGGTTAGAAATTCACTTTGATTTAAGTGATATACACGTCAAAGCGGCTCCGCGATGCACGGCCTGTGTTGTGATTGTCTGAATTCGCATCCGGTTTAGATAAGGGCGCTTCAGATTTACGTGATATACGGAGCAGATTCCTCACTTGGCTACCGATTGAAAGCAAGGCGCCTTCATCCCAAGCGCGTTAAACTTGCGTGATATACGTAGTCATTGAAGATTTAGAGGGTCGTGATTAGCTCTATCTAATGGTCCTTGATCAATTCTGAAAAAGGTCTATTACGTCATATAATTAGAGCTATAAACAGTAATATATGTCAACATAATGAATCTACATTGTACAACAATCCGATCAAATTGATTTCGTGAATATTTTATTGTAGCCTAAGTTTGTTGACTTTACCTGTCGATACATAATTTTCCCTAAAATAATACAATAACGCAAAAGTTTAGAACCTGTATGTAGTTTCAAGAAACGTGTGTTATCTACTTGTAGTTGCCCCATCGTAAGTGTCGCATGCTTATTTATTAACAGTCGAGCAAATACCAACTTAATTTTCTACTTATCCAGTTCTTAATCCTACTGCCAACATGAAACAGGTGCATTAGGGATAATTTACGAACTTGGTTTGGATACCCACAAATTCCAAACACTAAGCGAGTGACTATAGGGTACGCACAACTGACGTAACAGCCAAACTACACAATGGAATAAATTAATTGAACTGGTGGACAAACAACAAGCTGTCAAAGTAATATTTTTGCAAATAATGAGGTTAAACAATTAGTTGTAACAATAGTGACTGCTCGCCAGTTAAAATTTATGTTCAGTAATGGAAAGCAACTATCTGAAAGTTTGTAAACGTTCTGAACGTTTGTTTTTTCCAACTTCAAATTTTTTTGACAGCTTGTTTGTCCATCGGTTCAATTCATTTGTTTCATTATTGTGTTTTGGTATTGTGCGTACCCTAGGGTTGTGTAGGTTCTTTAATCAATGTGTAGGCCCTACTCTACTAAGCCGAGGACTGCTTTTACGAATAAGTGAAATAACGTCTGCATTCTGTTGATTTTCGTTCAAACAGCGAGAGCGTGCATGACGTGAGTAGTAGACAAGTATCTGTCTGTTTCAGGTCGGGGGTTGGGGAGAATGGACTGATTGGACCCCCTGTTCAGCATCGTGTGGGGTTGGGACTCGATACAGCGACCGTAAGTGCGACAGCCCCGCCCCCAGTGGCGGAGGACAGCCCTGCATTGGCCTCGCACAACGTAGCGAGCCCTGCAAGCAGATCCCCTGTCCCGTCCACTGCGAATGGAGCGACTGGACCGATTGGAGCGACTGTTCCGTGCCATGTGGCCGCGGTAGACTAACGCGTACCCGCCACCACCACATCCGTGCAAAGTACTCCGGGCAAGACTGTCTCGGCCCCAGAACGGATCACAAAGACTGTTTAGTGCCATGTCCACTCTGGTCCGATTGGTCCGAATGGAGTCCGTGTTCGAGCAGCTGCGGCGACGGTTACAGTCGACGTACTCGCGAATGCCTCGACGTCGATTCCCGTTGTCAAGGTCCCCGATATGAAGACGAGCCTTGTAGTTCGCGCTCGTGTCCTATCGTCTCTTCCTGGGGCCCGTGGAGTGATTGGAGTGCGTGCACGGTGACGTGTGGTGGTGGTACAACACACCGGCGTCGGAGGTGTAACGTAGAAGGTGGCGAGTGGTGCACGGGCAACCCGGACGAACAGAACCACTGCAACGTGGAGCGGTGTCCAGTGGCGCCGCCTTGTGTGATACACGGAGGATGGTCCGCCTGGAGTGAATGGAGCGACTGTTCCAACATCACCATGACAAAGTCGCGCCGGCGAACGTGCGACAATCCGGCACCGGTCAACGGAGGAACCAACTGCACTGGAGACGCCGTCGTGACCAAGGAGTGTAGTGTGTGCCCATGTGAGTCCACGTTCTCTCCCTCTGTAGCTGCAGTCGTGTCCCGAGGCAATATTACTGATGTTTTCGTCATAGGCGCGAGATTTGTGGCCGATCAGCGAGCCCCAGTCTCAAATACTTATCGCCGATTGGCCACGAGTTCTTCGTCTATGACGAAAGCATCTGTGAGGTTCTCTCAGGACATGTGGAACGTGTCCGAATTCTACCAAAATAGCATTAGTTCTTGGTATAGGTCTTGATTTTACGTCACCAGTCATCGGTGGCGTTTCAAGAATAATAGTCCCGATTAGTCCCGCGCGACCTGACCTTGGCACCAAATAATATTACATGAAATAATTCCTTTCTTTAAAACAACGCTTATATTTAAATGTACTAAAAAGTAAAAAATAATTTTTCTCCCAACAAATGTTTGCCTTACTCGGAAAATAAAAGCGTTGGGCGATTTCCCTCATTGAACAACAAAATTCTGTAATCTGTCAGTACCGTAAGCGCCCAACGCTTTTATTTTCCAAGTAAGGCAAACATTTGTTGGGAGAAAATTTATTTTTTACTTTTTAGTACATTTAAATGTAAGCGTTGTTTTTAAAAAAGGATCTTTTTCATGTAATATTATTTTATACTTTTTAGTGGACGTGTCCTAACTATCTGTGACTAATTTCCCATATGAAGCTTTGTTTGATTGATTAATTATGATGAATTGATTGATTAACTAGTGAATGTGATGAATTGATTCATGTATATTTTCATCAAGAATATAAGTCTGTGTGAAAATTTTCAGCTTGATCAGACATCGCGAAGTTGGGGAAATATTGATTCCCTTATAAAACTTTGATTAATTAACTATGATTAATTAATTAATTAGTGAATCTGTTAATTGAATCATCCATTGTCATCAAGAATACGTATGTGTGAAAAATTTCAGCTCGATTGGACATTGAGAAGTGGGTGAAATATCGATTATAAATTCCGTCCAGACAGATAAACACATGAAGCTAATATAAGTGTTGTAAAATATGATCTTGATCACGGCGGCTAGAGTAATCTTGCATTGGCACCTCGTCTTTACATAATAGCTTCTTGACACTTCGTTGTTGCTAGAAAAACTGGAGATAGAATAAGGCCTAATCGAGACCTAGAACAAGAACTAGACCTAGACCAAGAACAAGAATAACCATCGATAATTATATTCGGACACGTTCCTAATTTGAAAGTCGCTCCACAGCAACTTTGGGGCTGGGGACGTCACAGATGAGTGAGGCTTGACCAACCAAATGTGAGTATTGGTGAAAGCCGCCCGCTGATTGGCTCCGACAAGCTCATCTCTGACGTCCCCAGTCCCAAAGTTGCCGTGGAACAACTTGAACACAGTGGAGTCTTAGTTGATCTGGCACCCAACATAATGAGGCCGCCTCTTCTTATACATCACCTACTCTGCATGGAAACCTAAGAAGCACTCTGTCAATCACTAACCTCAAAAGGAGGCGATGGTATCGTGGAGATCATAAATGTATCAAAACACTCACCTTCAGACCGGTACCGACAGCTTAATGTGAAGACTGTCGCCTCGACTCGTCTACGGACGGGTATCGCTCCCTGTATATAGGGGCAGGTCCCCTTTTTGTAACTGTGTGTCCACCCCGTTGTCTGCCGCTTGAGATTTCAAACAAGATTGGCAAATGTCAACAGACGAGGCAACGGCTAAGTCGCCCTTTGTGTGTAGTGATTTTCAGGGGTGCTTCTTAGGTTGGCTCGCAGAGTAGTAACAGCTATTACCTCTTTAGGTTCGGTCACTGTGAGGCTGTCTCCCGGTCGCAAACGCATCACGCACGGCCTACCAGAGTTGTTCAAGTGTTCCTACCGCAGTCCCCTCCATGAGGAGGTGGACATTCGGATGAGTACAACGCCAGTCATCGCCGGACTAGTGAAACTACACAACCAGACTACCCTGTCTTGTGGAGCAGTGAGGCGTCTTACTATCGTACGAGTAACTTCGCCCTCGACCGTGCTGTGCGAGGTGTTGGCGTTGAACGGGACCCGACTGGGATCGGCCGCTTTCAAGATATCTCTTGGTAAGAGGGAAGAGTAGGGCCGTATGCACAGTCAAGTGTCAAGTCAAATACAGGATTTGTTGCTTTGGAATTGTTTTATTACATGCGGTTTTCCATAAGATGAACAAACTCCAAAGCAACCATAAACAAATCACATGCATATCTTTTTTTTTTTTAAGGGCACTATGCGATGGTATCTAGGAAATTACATATTTTGTTTTGCGTTGTGACAATTGTAACTCGACTGTGCAAAAGACCGCAGCAAATTATCAAGAATGCACCTCGAAATCGAAAATCTGAGTAATCAGCGTGATATGGTTTGGTAAACCCTACAGGCTGAATAATACAATACGTATGAAACATAATAATCAGTATGAGTGTGATACTTATTTAATTAGTAATGTAATGAAATAATAATCATAGTCATACTGATTATAATATGAAATACATTTACCATTCAGTTTGTAGGACGTACCAAAACAAACCACAGCCCGCTGATTACTAAGATTTTCGATTTCGAGGTGCATTCTTGAGCTTGACCATTTTCTGCGGCTTTTGACGTAAACGTACCTATCGTTCGTAAGGTTCAAACTTTGTACTACTGTATCTGGTGATTGGAACAGATAGCGCTGCTAAGCAACCTCTTTTCAGCGCCATTGATGAATAATAACAATAAAACAACAATGAAAATTTACAACTAAACCACTCCTAATAGAAGTTTATTTTCTTGCCACCAGGATGCATCTAGTCTATTTTGAGTGCTCTATAAGAGCCCTTTATTGTTGTTTTATTTTCAATTTTCAATTTTCATTGTTGTTTTATTGTTTTAATTCATCAATGGCGCTGAAAGGAGGTTGCTTAGCAGCGCTTTATAGTATGTTAGTTTTGAGTCCTCTATACTTCCACACTTCTTTCCGCCGTAACAAAATGCATGAATCTAGTGCTCCAAAAACCCGCCTTAGACATAACATGAACTTGTAACGCAGTGTCCATCCACATAACACGATGGCATTTTAATATGTCATTCATATAACAATGAAACTATGTCTGGTTTTTTGTCGGCCAGTGAGGTTTTTCATATTTGGTTCTTCTACGATCCCGATTGCGATACGAATTGCGATTGGGAGTATGAGTAGTGCAGGTCTTGAGTATATCTATAGAGCGAGTGTATTATGTGATTGCAGACAATGGAACTTCCTATCTGACCACAGTCAGACCGTTCTACAACAGAGTGACAAGATCCTATAGCCAGAAGACCGGGACACATGTTACTCGGAGTATGATTAGTGCAGGGCTTGAGTATATCTATAGAGCGAGTGTATTATGTTGATTGCAGACAATGGAACTTCCTATCAGACCACAGTCAGACCGTTCTACAACAGAGTGACAAGATCCTATAGCCAGAAGACAGGGACACATGTTACTCGGAGTCCCCCGACACGGGATCACCCCAGGGATGGTAAAGGTAAAACATTGCTGAGAATAGAGATCGAATGTGTTTGAATCTCTAACATGTGTGAAAGTAAAAAACAGAAAGACCTTTATATATGTGACAGAGAGGGAGAAAGAGAGATTGATTGATTGATTGATTGATTGATTTTAATGCCCGTGTAGTGGTCGTTATTTCCATTTGAGTTTTGATTAATAATTATGGACACACAAACTAATAAATGTATAACAAAATATCTATCGTATACTAATTACTTGGTTCAATGCGGTGTAGCATTCTTAAGATATGATTTTCAAACGGTAAAATGGCTTCACGTGTGTTACAGTGGCGGAGCTCCGAGCTCCAGTGGCGTGCGGTAAGGACGAGGCCCCTTGTAGCAACGGCATTTGTATCTCCATGAAGTTATTCTGTGACGGAGAGTTTGACTGTTCTGACGCATCCGACGAACTACACTGTAACAAACCGAGCCAGGTCAGGCCTCCAGTGGCGGAGCGCAAGGATCCAGTGGCGTGCGGTAAGGACGAGCTGCACTGCAACAGGACGAGTCACCATGTGACCTCTGACACGAGGAGCCAAGGAGCTGCGGGTAAGAGAGCTAGCCATGGATTCATAAAAGGTGTTAACTTTGGCTGGGCCTAACTTTTGGACACTAGTTTATGGGACGCCATTGGCTGATATAGACGTGCACATACCTTCAACATAATGTTGCTAAGACACCCAAGGATATAATGAAAACTTGAGACCAAATTTAGGCCCAGTCTGAGTTGGTCTTATTTCTGTTTAAAGATTGTGGCAATGCGCAATGTTAACATAAATAGATACGGTATACTTACCTTGACATACACATTCGTTTGTTTTAAAAAATGTGGAGGTACTAGGAAAAAACTAAACTTAAAAACACAGCTTTGGAATATTTTAAGTTCATTGTGGCTTCCACGAAATTAGCTATCAAAATTGGTTTGTGTAGTAGGGTAGGCCTATTTATGATTTATAATATCAAGTACAGTAAGATTAGGGACAGACTTAAGTACGGTTTACACACTTATTTAAGATTTAAGGTTTTATTTTCCTAACCGTTTTTACTTAGGATCTCTACCATTGGCCGGATTTATAAAACGTTGCCTTTCATTGGCTGGGCTAAGAATTTTTGGTATAAGAGAACTAATGGTACGTTTACAGCTTCGCGTTGCGAGCGAAGCGAGGGCGCCAGCTCCAATCCGCGGCCGAGTTTCATGCGAAGGAGTTAATAGTTTCACGCAAACTCGGCTACTGATTGGAGCTCGCGCCTTCGCTTCGCTCGTGACGCGTAGCTGTAAATCGACTTTAACGTTGCTACAGTTTCAATCAACGTTGCTATGGTTTTCATAAATCTTAAATCATAGGGAAGTGTGTAAACGCCATAATGCTTTTGGCTTGATTTGATTATGTTAGACGTTAAACCTTTATGTAAGCCGACCTTTAGGCACCATGTTTGGCCACTGAGCGCGCTAGTGAGATCGATTGAAGCGCTTATGTGTCAGACTGGCGCAACTCGGTTATGCAAACATTGCACCGTAGCAATGGAAAACCACGCGGGAGGTACGAAGTGTACCGTCATTAAATGCGGATTTAATAAAATAAATCCAGGCTACGAGGCAAAGCAATCTTTTATTGAAGGGCAAGGATTATTTCAATCTGGCCATGTTTTTGATTTAACGGAAACTCGAGACGGTGTGGTTAATTTTATAACGTCGAAAGTAGTCAGGCAGACGTCAGTGAGTTTGACGCACTAGGATGTTAAAATTGAAGTAAGTATTGTATATTTTATTTTATGTGTTGTGGTTTATACATAGTAGGACCCTTTTAAGTACGCAATTGAAAGTTGGGTATACTGAAAGAAAAATCATTGTTGCATTCTGTGGACAGAACGGGCCCAGCATAGGCCTAGCATTGCTAGCATGGGTAGGCCTAGGCTAGGCTCGTAAACTTGTAACAATGAACGCTTATCGATGTATTTTGGTACCGATTTGAGCAGCCAACAATACAATAACCCTTGTTGCCACTTCTTGCTGCCCCTTCAGCCATAACTAATAATGTATCATACAATTACGCAACAATTATTGGACGAAACAATCTCAATTACATGTAAACGCCATTTAATGACAGCTGGTAGGCCGAGGCGTGATCTTGTTTTGTTTCTTTCCACCCCGAACTGCAAAGTTCTGCCGCTGCAAGCGCTGTATGTACTAACGCACGGTGCCTTTAGTTGCCTTTAGGACCACCAGAAAAATACTACTTGTGAATTAATCCGGTCCCTGGTTTCTAGCGGGCGGTGTGTGTGGTGAGGAAGAATTCCTTTGCGCTTCCTCGCTGTGTGTGCCAATCACGGACCGATGCAACGGCGTGAAAAACTGTGACGACAATTCTGACGAGATGGGCTGTCCCAATATCGGTGTGGGGCGGCGAGGTGCTTGAGGGGTGGTTACGAGAGACGCTGAAGACGGGCCAGTTTCTGGTTAGTTCATTAATATTACTATTATTATTTTATTGTTGAAATACATACAAACTCGGTCAAAACCGGCGTAAACATGTTGTACGGACATAAATGTCAAGAATTTCCATGTGTTTACCTTATTAAAGTATATTTAGGAATAATTAAATATATCATTGTCCATACTATTTTTCCAAAACAAACTGTGGACGGTCGTGGCCGATTTGTACTCATCCCAGCATTCGCTCTTCGTATGGTGGAAACCACAAAAACCACCATCAGGATGGAGAACTTCTTGAAGTCTTTATTCTTCTTAGTTCAAAATTTTGCACTATCCTACACGTGTTCAAAATTATTGCTTTTTGCACCTCGATGTATATGTTTGGTTGGAGACCAATTAGTTTAATGCTGTCATGGAGTTTACGCGGAACAATACCATTTTCTGATATAATTAACGGTTCAACAGTTACATTATTCTGCTTCCACCACCTTTTTATTTCAATAGATAACTCCTTATATCTGTTTATCTTTTCCCGCCAAGTTGTCTCTACATTGTGGCATAAAGGGACGGCAACATCAATTAACATCGTTTCTTGTTTCTTGTTATCAATGAATATAATATCCGGTCTATTGTGATGTATGGTTTGGTCTGTTAAAATTACTATAATTTGTAGTCTTTACTATCTAATACCTTTTCAGGCTTGTATTTGTAATACGCAGTGGTTGTGTTTATAAGTTTATACTTGATGGCTAATTTTGTATGTATAATGTTTGGAACTTGGTTATGACTATGAAGATAATCTTTTTGACAAAGCATTTTGCACCCAGATACTATATGTTCAATTGTTTCGCCGTTTATATTACATTTTCTACATTAATCATCCACTATTATTATTATTATCATTATTATTATTATTATTATTATTATTATTAATATTATTATTATTATTATTATTATTATTATTATTATTATTATTATTATTATTATTATTATTATTATTATTATTATTATTGTTATTATTATTGAGTATGAGTTTTAAGTGAGGTAAATGTGCATAGTGTAAGTGATCTGTATGAATTAGAAGGTTATGTAACATTCCATCAGTTAAGAAAAGGTAGAAGAGGTGGTGGGTTAATTTTGTACATTGAGAACTTTGTCTTATTTGAAAGAAATTATGTTTTGTTTAATCATTTTGAAGGACTAGCAGGTAATTTAACGGTAGGCAATAACACTGTGTCTCTGTTGTGCGTGTACAGGCCTCCTAATAACAACACCAAGAATGAGTTTATAGAGGAGATCGAGAGTTATTGGCAAAATACCAAAGTTAATACGGCTATAATGATTGGTGATGTAAACATTGATATTTTAAATGAATGTGATTCATTTGCGCAGCATTATGAAACCAGTCTGGCTGTGAATGGTTTTATGAGATGTATTTCCAAGGCTACGCGTGAGGAGGTAGTAGAGGGCGCGCTTAGAAGTTCATGTATCGATCATGTTTACGTGCGGTCTGTTGACATCCGTATCAAGCCAGCCATTTATACATCTAAGTTGTCCGACCACTATATGATAATGATTTCATTGGGATTAGATAGTATTAAAAGAAAATCGGAAAGTACAATATATGGAAAGTGTATAAATGAAGCTAATCTGCTTCACGCTTTAAAGCGTGTTGATTGGGATAGTTTGTTAATTGCCAATAGCTGTGAGAAATTGTATCAGGCGATTTATTTTAATTTCAAGATTGCATATGCAAAAAGTTCGTTTGTTAAAGAAAGAAGTGCTACGAATAGAGGTATTAAGTCGTGGGTGTCGCCCGAATTATTGGATAAACGGGCAGTGTTCGTCAAAGAGAAAAGTAATAAGAAAAGGAGTAATCAATCTTGGATGACGTTGGAGTTATTAGAAATGATAGCAAAACGAGACCGTTTTTTTCAACAATGGAAAAAATGTAAATGTTTAAATCTTACGAAAGGTGTGTATAGGTCAGAATACAATAACCTCCGAAATAAAGTAAACAAAAAGATCAAACTAGCAAAGCAAAACTATTACCGTGCACTTTTGGAAAGAAATAGGGGTAATATTAAAGAAACGTGGCAAGCTATAAATACTATAATAGGCAAGAAAAAAAAAGAGTCAGTCGATGAGGTTATTAAAAAGTATCTGGGTAAAAGAGAGTCATCTGTTACTATAGCAAACTCATTTGCAAACGTTTTTGTGGAAGAGGTTGAGCGTATTGTTCATAACTGTGATGTGATTTGTAGGGAAACGGTTCAAGGAGAAAGCAGTTTAATTAACGTTCAGGGGCAATCAGTATACATACCCCCTATTGATGCGAAAACAGTGGGAAAAATTATCGAAGAAATGAATAGTGGTAAACAAGCTGGGTTTGACGGAATAAGGGTTAAAGACTTGCAAAATATTAAGGATCAGATCAGTCCATCACTAGCTTTGCTGATAAATTTATCGATTAATGAAGGTGTCGTGCCAGAAATGTTAAAAATTGCTATAGTGAGGCCGGTTTATAAAAAAGGAAGCCACTACGAGTATTCCAACTATCGTCCAATTGCCTTATTGTCTGTAGTCGATACGGTAATGGAAAGATATGTGGCTGATTGTTTAAATAACTATTTGACTAAATTTTCTATCATAAACAAAAATCAATTCGGCTTTCAAAAGGGGAAAAGTACATCTGATCTTTTACTGAAATTTTCTGATCTTATTAATTCTAAGTTAAATGAAAATTTTCATGTAGTATGTATGTTTGTGGACTTCACTAAAGCATTTGATACTCAAAATCACAAGAAATTATTGCAAGCATTGGACAATATTGGTGTGAGAGGTCCAATTCTACGGTGGTTTGAGAGTTATTTAGATAATAGAAAGATTATTGTAAAAATTGGGGAGGATTATAGCACGGCTAAATTGATCAAATCAGGGGTGCCACAAGGATCTATCTTGGGACCTTTGTTATACTTAGTGTATGTAAATGAGATGGCGCGAATTTTTAAGAAGTGTTTTGCATTTTTTTTCGCTGATGATTCTGCACTTATTGCGATTCACAAGAATATTCATATGGCGGAAAAGTATTTGCAAGAAGACTATATAAACTTGCTGAGGTGGACTCATGATGATGGCTTGATTGTAAATGCTATAAAAACTAAAATTGTACATATATCTACTCCTCTGAATACCAATCATAACTCGATAGTTAAAGTTATATCACACTCAGTCCAGTGCTTGCATAATACTTCTAACCAAAATGCCACGGACATAACTTGCAGTTGCGATCAAGAAATTGAGTCGGTGTACAGCCATGAGTACTTGGGTATTGTGATTGATAAATGCTTTTCTTGGGATAAACAGATTGCTAGGGTATGCAACCGGATTAGACCGTGTGCTGTGCAACTTTATCGTTTGAAGGATATTCTTCCATACAGTTTACTTCGCACAGTGTACATCGCCTTGGTGGAGTCTTTAATCTCGTACGCGGTGTTAGCCTGGGGAAATGCTTCTCATATGTATCTTAAACAAATTATTAGCTTACAGATCAGGATGATTAAACACATACTCCCAAATCACATAACTGACCATTGTTCCTCAAATCAGCTTTTTAAATTATTAGACTTGCTACCTGTAAATTTTTTGTACATCTATAAGTTAATTATCAAATTCTATTTCACTAACGAATTCAAAATTGAAATTGACCATAGCATTTGTACAAGAGCAAAAGCCTCCAAAGTGTACAGAGTTCCCAATTTTGTTAATAAATATGGTGAAAGATCATTGCATGTAAAAGTGCCTCAATGTTTTAATATGTTGCCAATTGAATTGAAAGATTCGGATAGAATGAATCAAGTAAAAATATCAGTAAAAGAGTTTCTTTTGTTACATTCGCTTTAATTTATTATATTTTCATTATTAGTATCGTCGGTGTTTTTGTCCTTGCCATGTATAGGCCTTCGTTAATTGCAGTGTATAGTAATATGTAGGTGTTAAAGATTGTGATTGAGGAGTTAGTGATTGTTTGTTTGTTTTGAATTGTAAGGTATTCTGTATATTGTATTTGCATTACGCAGCATGTTCATCTTTGTCCGTAACTTAGTCCGTATTATTATTTTCATTGGTATATAACCCACAGACAAGCTATGTACTTAGCTTTGTGGCATATCGAATGTTTATTTAATGATTGTATTGTACAGAACATGGTTATCAATAAAAAAAAAAAAAAAAAAAAAAAAATTATTATTATTATTATTATTATTACTATTATTATTATTATTATTATTATTATTATTATTATTATTATTATTATTATTATTATTATTATTATTATTATTATTATTATTATTATTATTATTTTTAGTATTATTATTATTATTATTATTATTATTATTATTATTATTATTATTATTTAATTTAATAATTAATAGGCGAATAAATAGGGAGTGAATCAGGAAATCCATGTATATTATTGGGTGACCTTAATATAGACATAACGGAAAGGCTTCAAAAAAGTGATACCAACAATGTACACGTAAACGCTTATTTGGACTTGTTATATTCTGAAGGGTTTATCTCGTGCATAAACGTGCCCACCCGGATAAGTCATGTTACTGAGACGTGTATTGATCACATCTTTGTACGCAACTGTAAACAAGTTGAGTTCATCTGTAATACATTGGACTGTGGTCTCACAGACCACAAGGCAACTACAGTAAGCGTGGAAAACAATGTGACAGACCCAAGCACAACAAACCTGATCAAATATGTTGACAACAATATTTTCCAACTAAATCTAAGTCAACATAACTGGGAGAAGTTATTTAACTCGATCTCGGTAGAGGAGGCATTTAATGTTTTTTTCGAGGAGCTTGAACTAATTATAGATAACTCGTATGTTGGACTAAGGTTGAAGAGAGGCTATAGAAAACGGAAAGATTGGATTTCTCCTGAAACAGTCGCAATAACACTGGATAAACAAGCTGTATATAAAGCATTAAAACGCCACCCAGATGATGAGCTGTTGAAATACAGGTATAAAACACTTAGTAAAGAAGCAAGCATGAAAATAAAGCGTGATAAAATAAACTTCTACAAGGAAGAAATAGAGAAGGCAGTCAATAAAGGCAAGAACTATTGGCATGTCGTTAACAAAATATTGAAAGGCAAAGGGCACGAAGCAATATCTGAAATAACAATTGATGGAGTAAAGACGCTTACTGAAGATGATCCTAGTCGAGTAGCAAACCATTTTAACGATTATTTTATAAATGTTGCTAATATTGCGGCTGGCGGCGGCGGGCAAGCAGGAAGTGATGACGCAACGAGGGAGAATTTTAAGAAGCAGTGGGTTAACCAAACCATGCACGTTTCTGAAATAACTGAAGCTGATCTTGTACAAGTCATCAGAAGCATGAAACGTAAAACAAGTGCCGGGATTGATAGAGTTAATATCTGTATGATAAAAGGTAATATTGACATTTTTGTACCGATTTTCAAATACCTGTTTAATCTTTCTATCAACAATGGCTATGTGCCAGACATTTTCAAAACGGCTGTCATTATACCTGTTTTTAAAGCTGGTGATAAAACAATGGTGACCAATCATCGTCCAATTTCACTTTTACCATCTTTATCGAAAATTTTAGAGTTTTGTGTCAAAAATCAAGTTTTAAACTTTTTACAATCTATCAATTATTTTTCTCCTAATCAATATGGTTTCTTGCCAAATAAAAATGTGGATATGGCCATAGATAGCCATACTAAACATATCACTCAAGCAATGGAGAAAAATCACAAGACCATGGCGGTATATTTAGACTTGAGTAAGGCATTTGACATGATCTCCCACAATTTATTGATAGACAAACTTCAAAACTGCGGTCTTAGGGGAAAAATTGGTATTTGGTTTGAATCATATTTAAGTAAACGAACACAAATGGTAAGAATAAATGGTACTTTTAGTGATAAAATGACTGTTAATCGTGGTGTCCCGCAAGGGTCTGTGTTAGGGCCAATATTTTTCTTAATTTTTATTAATGACGTCTCTCTGCTGCCTCTTTATGCCAAGATTACTTTGTTTGCAGATGATGCTGCTCTAGTTTTATCAGCTGTGTCGTATTTAATTTTAGAAATCCTTGTTGTTCAAGACTTGCGTGTTTTATCCTCTTATTTTAACAGAAACGGTCTTGTTCTCAATAGCTTAAAAACTAAATATATATTGTTTCGTTTTAAAGAGCAGGCCACGATTCCTCATCTCAAGATTGTTTACCATGATTCAAAATGTATTAAGGAGACTGGATGTAAATGTAGCTGTATTGAAAGGTGTGATTCTATTAGATATCTGGGCGTCTACATAGATTCATCCCTAAGTTGGAGTATGCACATACAGATGTTATCTATAAAGCTTAGAGCAATTAACTACATTTTTTACCATCTTAAGAAGATAATGCCTATTCATGTTTTACGTCAGTTATATTTCGCACTTTTTCAATCTATTCTGCAATTTGGTATTATTCACTGGGGTGGACCATTTGAATACAAACTAACTTCTCTTCGTACAACACAAAACTATGTCATAAGAACAATTTTCAACATAAATCGTCTAGAATCAGTTGATTATATATACGCAGAGTTTAATATTCTTCCTTTGTCACTTCTCTATTTGTTAAAAGTTGTTACATATGTATTTAAGAATTTGACTAACTATCATTTTACAACCAATAGTGTGAACACCAGGAAGTCAAGAATGCTGAGCTTGAATGTACCGGACTTTAGAATGACAAACACGAGAAACCAATTAACTTAAAAGGGCCACAATTGTTCAACACCATTATTAGTCAAATGCCTGAGTTCTTTGTTTCCATGAAATATATTACTTTTAAAAAGCTGGCAGAACACACGATCAAAGAGGGAACGTGGTTTCAGTTGTAGTTCAACATTGTTTCAGTATTGTTTAGGACTAGTTTCGTAATATTTTAGCATTGTTTTACAATTTGATAACTACTGTTTACCTGTATAGATAATCAAACATGGCTTTTGTAATTCTTACTTTTTAACAAATTTTAATTTGATTTAATTATTCGCAGAACGCTTAACTTTTTAAATGTATATACAGCATTGTTTTAGAAGTGTTTTAGCATTGATTTTAGTATAATTACACCAATGTATTTTAACAACTGTTCGATTGTATAGAGAATTAAACATGTTTTTGTAGTTCTTAGTGTAAATCTAAATTTGTATTGATTAACGTTGACTGTGCACTATTTTATTCATGTATGTAAAAGCAAACCTTCGAGCGAGCAGAGAGCTCATGAAGGTGTTTGCTCAATATTAAACTTGTGTAATTGTACAGAATAATAAATAAATGAAAATGAATGAAATGAAATTATTATTATTTTAAGTATTATTACTATTATTATTATTACCTATTGTTATTGTTATTATTATTATTTTTATTACTATAACTATTATTATTATTATTATTATCATTATTATTATTATTATTATTATTCTTATTATTATTATTATTCTTATTATTATTATTATTATTATTATTATTATTATTATTATTATTATTACTATTATTATTATTATTATTATTATTATTGTTATTATTATTATTATTTTTATTACTATTACTATTATCATTATTATCATTATTATTATTATTATTATTATTATTAGGCCTATTATTATTATTATTATTATTATTATTATTATTATTATTATTATTATTATTATTATTATTATTATTATTATTATTATTATTATTATTATTATTATTATTATTATTATTATTATTATTATTATTATTATTATTATAATTATTATTATTATTATTATTATTATTATTATTATTATTATTATTACTAGCAGTTGCCCGCCGTGGCTTAGCTCACGTGGCTCACAATTTTGCACTATTTATTGTGGTACACAAACGGTAAAACACGCATTTCTTTATATTTTAGAAGAATAATCTAAATACCAATTTTGAAGCCTGTACCCATGTTTTTTTGGATATGTATCCTCATGAGAAAAATGACCCCCGCCCCTAAACCCCTTTACCTGATGTGCCCCTCTTCAGGTGACTTACTAGGTTAGTAGGGCGTTTGGATAACAGGGAAGGAATATCCTAGGGCTGTTAGTAGGACTCAATCCCAGCATTCGCCTTCGCTATGATTTAAACACCTGAATAAATAAAAACATTCTTAGGAATAAGGATGTTCCCAAATGGGCTCACCTATCCCCTACCCACATATACACCTTTCTACTCATTAAACATACAAGCCCATTATTATTACCCAACGAAAACATTATTATTTGGTTTTTAATTGCAAATCTCTCTTTGTCCGTTTCAGGCGCGGAACATCGCACTCCAAACTCCAAAGTTGCAAATCAAGACAGTTTAGAACACTATAGAAAGCGACAGAAGTGACAAGTTGCAAATGAATACCTTGTTATGATAGATCGCCTTTCTTTTAATTTATTTATAATAATAAGGTTTGCCCGCTCTTATTCTAAAGGAAATACCCAATTGTTATACACTTTACAACGAAGATGCGCCTTGAACCCCAAAATTGTGCATTATTTTCAGAAAACATAATGACGTGCAAAAAGTGCCATGGGCATTAGTTTGGGAGTAAATAAGAAGAGTTTAATGGCATCAAATCTATATTTAATATCAATCAAGTAATACAAATTAATTGTAAACATACAATTTAATAATACTTCAACAAAAACAAGAATTTATCAATGTAAAACCTACTACACAATGCATAAAACAAATTATGAAATGTAAAGATTATGAACTTTATCGTTTTAAATGAACCGCCCATTTCAAATCTACAGTCCCGCACTCTCCTCTGGAACAAAGTGCGAACTTTGCACCTACTTGGTCTCTCTTGCACTCTCTAGCGATCACGCAAGGTCCGTAAATTCCCTGGCGGAGGCTTGTCGAACTCCCGTCAGGTCGTCCCATCCATTTCCACAATGTTAAACATCACAATATGTTATTCAAATGGGAAAATCATTCAGAAAAACAAATTAATTGATCTGTCAAACCAATTCTGGCTCCAGGGGATCGACGGACCTTGACGATCACGTATCTTCTCTCTCATTCAGAAACCTTTGATTGGGAGACTTTTGAGCTATCTTGACTGCTCACGCGCAAACATGTCTTTTTACCCCTAAACGACATACGGTGACCGGCAGTTTTATCTTCGTTCATTATTGAATTAAGTGCGTCACTAATTGTACACACACATTTCTTCAAAAAGTTTCTAGCTCACCATTATGGCATTTATTTACTATAGCGTTAATTACGATTTTAATAATAACCGCGTGGCAGTTGTTTTTTGCAGACAAACGTTGAATGTTCACCAATCAAAGACAACTACAACAGTGGAGTTGCCTAGCAACACGTTGTTTGTCTGCATGTGATGTCATAGCACCACCAATCGTAACTTATGCAATTTTTTTTTTTTTTTTTTTTTAAGAGATTCTGCAATTAAAATATACGATGCACTTACACATAATTAAAAAGCCAATCCAACAGTATGATTTTCCATCTTCGAAGGCGAAAGTGACAGTGTTCTTGTAAATTGTCCGCCTGGTGCGACCTGGGTGTATGTCCACCTAAGACCTGCGGAACTCCTGATTCGGTCTGTAAAAGTTGCTTTAAAATGTGTTGTCTTGAAGTTGTCTTGAATGTAAATCTAAATATGTCATCCATTAGAGAATTTAATTTTCTTTCTTATGAATGTTTCTTTCTTCCATTCAGTATTTCCGTTTTTCAGGTATTCTTTATTGTAAAGTTGCTAAACACCTTTCACACCAAATTAAGAACATCTGCAAAACAGAAATATTTATTGGCATAATTAAACATTCACAAGAGAGAGTATTAAATTCTTCACATGATGACATATTTTGATTTTCTTTTGGGACAATCTAAAAAGCATTTGAAAGCAATTAGAAGTTGGGTGTTCCGCAAGGGGTAGATGCTTTGAACATACAACTTTCACTGGCTGGTCCTGGCGTTAGCGCTATCCATGGATACAAACTCACAAAACATATCCTGACATGGCCATGATACTAGTGTTTCTGACGATTCATTTAGTTACATTGTTGCAATGTTATCTTGTCAACTAGACCGCGATAGCAATGTGTATGACTTCCTGTATGTGCAACCAAGCAAAATAACGTCGAATACCCCGTGAAACCGCAAAGCGGACATTATAGGGGGATGAGTAACTGACCTCGGTTATGATCACAGAGTATTTCCTGCACACGTTATCTAAGGATGCTCTTATTCCAGGATAAAGGAGTAGAGATGTGTCTGTGGCTAGAACACGGAGCAACGATAATGCAATCTGCGGTTTTAAAATAGTTATTATTCGGTTTCTTTTTGGTCTCATATGAAGATAGGGTTTTTAATGTAGGTTCACAGAGGAGTGGAAAATACTGTACGAAATTGAAATATTTTCCAGCTAAAATTTGATTTATAATTTCAGGTCTGTTTATGTACCAATTATTGCGCATGGAAGACAAATAATGCGATGTGTTTGTTCAGAAATTTTTCTGTAAGTTTACAAAAAAAATTATGATAATCGTAAAATAAGTTTTCAACTTGATTATAGAAAACATGGATACACAAGTCTGTGAACTTCCCCCCCCCCCCCCCCTCCCCCTCCCCACCTTCGCCCAATCATCTCAGCACTTTATCTTAAAATCTCATATTATTTAGTACTAGAGGTCTGTATTAAGGCCCAGATGCACAGTCAACTGTCAAGTTATAGGACATCGAAACTCTAGCTCTATTTAGTATCCATAACATCTATTGATTTATTTTAAAAATTATAGCGAAAACTAGAACCCTCATACCCACTTCATGAATTAGCTATAAATTATTTTCGAGTTGATAATATTCCCTGGAGCGCGGCCGTTTTTTATGGTCGTGACGTAGCATTTACTAGTACCGTGCCGCTAGCATCGGCGGGAGACGCGATATGTCGTACGCGCGTCTATTTACCCTGTCATAACAAACGAACTATTAGCGGTAGCTCACTGAACTCAATTACACGTTAATCTGCAATGTTTTCTCGTCCTACTCAATGCTTAAACGAGAAGAATATCTTACTTACGTAATG
This sequence comes from Isoperla grammatica, assembly GCA_945910005.1. NCBI lineage: Eukaryota > Metazoa > Arthropoda > Insecta > Plecoptera > Perlodidae > Isoperla > Isoperla grammatica. Next base: position 28,067,687 of record OX246741.1, read on the forward strand.
GGAAAAATTGATTTTAAATAAGCCAAGTTTTCCGTATTAACTCGCATATTTCAAAGTCTGGTTAGTATATTTTGCAACGACATTTTTGCCATTTTAGAAGGCTTGACATAATACGACATGCATGAAGAATGCGGGATGCGATCGCATCCCGGCATCCCTAGCCGGTCCGCGCCTGCACACAAGTCAGTGGTTTTGTGGTGAACGCATGTTCTCAGCCAATCAAATTGCAACGTTACGTATCTGCAACCAATGGGGAGTATAACTTCAGTCCCTGTCAAGTGTATGAGGGGGGGGGGGGGGGGGGAGTGTGCTATATATTGGCGTGGCGGTTTGTTGACTTGTCATTCCGAGGCGTCGTGAAGACAGGAGATACTTGGTGATGAAAGTAAGTAGCTTGGTTTTCTACCTTTATTTCTCCATGCTTTGCCTGGATTCATACTTACAATGCAGCAAGAGTTAAAAGTTAATATTTTATTTCTGTACATATATATATTTTGGTTTTGTTTTATATACATATTTTACATACTTGAGTTGTTAGACCATGGGCCAGCTAAATGAAACCCTCCCCCCCCCCTAGTGCGGAAGGTTTGAAAGTGGTTTTGTGTACCTCTTAATATTACATTTTGATTTTCACTGGTAAGCCAACACAACTTTGGTGGAACAGCCAACCAGGGGTGTCCAAAGATTTTGGTCTAAATAGTACAAATATTAATTGTGAGTCTTGTAGTATGAAAATAGTTAGTTTTACGTAAGGTTATTTATAACTTTGTATATTATTTTCTTATTTTTAAAAATTGTTTGAGACCCAATTGGCCATTATCTTCGGAGATATCACCCTGTGTCTTTTTGGGCATCATGAAATTCTTTAGTCACAAATGTCGTTTGCGACCACTCTAATGAAAGATCTTGATGAGTACATTACAAATAAGGAATAAGTAATTTATTATACATGTTAATTGTAAATTTTCAGGGGTAATCACGCTTTAAACGTCAAAATCCATCTTCGGTCGCTATTTTTTGCACTATTAGCTAATAAAGGTGAGAAGTTTCCATTTTTTTTCTTTGTTGCTTTGACATATTCGTTTATGTATTAACACAGTTTGTAATATGTGATTTCCATAGAATAATGTCCATTTCAGGTTATTGTTTTAATTTTTAATTTCATTTATTTTTACATTAATTAACGTCGTTAAAAGAGAACCACGTTTATTTAAGGATTGTGCAGTCTTTATGATACAGATGGATGTCACTTAGTTGGTGGAACAGTCAATGGTCACAAAATAACAAATATACTTACATAAACGCTCAAGAAACACAATTAATATTTATATATAAACATTTGAGATGCCACATTTTGACACCCCTGGTGGGTGCATCTACTAAAAACAAAATGACTTTTGAGTAAAAATGCGAATACAATGTATTCAAGTACTCAAACCCGCTTCCATCATCTTCCACGATGTGGGTAATAAAGGAGGTCATAGACTGGCCAAACTATATATTATCTACTCTGAGTAAACCCAAAAATGTATATGGAAACTTTTGTGCACCCCTTAAATGTAAAAATGTATTTATTTAAGTATTTTGAATGTTAAAGAATATATACGTCCAGAATTGTTAATTTATTGTCCAGAATCGCAATTATATCAATGTTGCTCCTTATTTCGCCATGTTTGGATACCCCTGGTGGGTGCATCCACCAAAACTATGTTGGCTAACAAGCTAAAATCAAAAGACAGTGTACTAAAGTACCCAAAAACAGATCTACACTTTCCGGCATAAGGGGAACGGGGAATTACAAATGGGGTAAACTCTATACATGTTATGTTCAAAGTAAACACATAAAGTATATAAATTATTAAATTATATATATTATATATTGTGTTGTGCAACCATTTAAATGGAAAAATGTATAATTCACAATTGTTATGAGTTAAAGGTTACCTACTGCCAAAAATGTTCATGTTATTGTCAAAATCACAATTATCATTAATATTACTCACTATTTCGACATTTTGGATAGCCCTGGTAAGTGCACTCACAAAAACCATCTTTGCTTACAAGTAAAAATCAAAAGGTCGTGTATCAAGGTATACAAAAACACTTTCAGACCTTCCACTATTGGTGGGGTGGGGGGTTACAGATGGGGCAGACATGATACATTTTAACCTAAAACGTTCACATAAAATGTACATAGAGAATGTTTTTCTCCCCCGTTTAAAACAAAAAAATCATGTTATCAAGCATTTTAGGTGCTTGTGGTTATATACTTTGAACTATTTTAATTTAGTCTCAAGAATTGGATATAATATTAGTATCGATTTGTATGGTGGCACATTTGGACAACCCTGGTAGATGCACCCGCCAAAACCATGTTGACTTACAAGTGAAAATCAAAAGTACATATATAATAGTAATCGAAACCACTTTTAGAACTTCCATTATTTGAGGGGTGGGGCGTTACAGAGCGGCCAAACTATATAGATTTTATGCTCGAAATAAAAACAAAACATGTATAGATAACTGGTTTGTGTAACCCTGAAAATAAAAAAATGTATTATTTGGTAGCGTACATGTATAAGAGTACATCCTTACAAAAATAGTTAATTATTTGAACCGGCAACATACCTCAATTATTATTTTTATGGTTTTCTCAGTACCACATTTGGACACCCCTTGTGGGTGCACCCACCAAAACCATGTTGCCTAACAAGTGAAAATCGAAAGTCAATATGTCAAAGTACTCAAAACCACTTTCAGACCTTCCGCACCGGAAGGGGGGGGGGGGGGGGAAAGGGGGGGTTATAGCTGGCCCAAGGTCTATGTGTGAATATATTGAAGTAATTGCTAAATAAATATACATATTTCAACGTATTTGGGTGGGGCTAATGATTTATATATTTTTTCATACATAATATGTCAATTGAATTTTAAAAAAAATAGATAACAATGGAAGGTCCTACGTGGAAAATGACTGGAAAATTATAAGTTATGAAAAATACATAATTAATTGTTAACTTAATTTAATTGATTTGTTTAATTCATTGTACATTGATTGAATCCAATAATGCAAATAATAAATCTCTCGTCCATGGAAGCTTTTAAAATTATATATACACATTTCGACCCCCCCCCCCCCCGCGCACGCACAGAAATTGTTTCAAAATAATGATTCGATCATGCCTCAACTTTTAATTTTTTCACATTTGAGTCAGAGTCAACTAAACACATCAGTCCGACAACCAAGTCTAATGGATCTAACAGGCACATCAATTCGTATTAGATTCACCACAAATTATCCGGTAATTCGTTTCTGCAGGTTCATCGTAGATGGTGTTTGAATGTGGTAATATATTTTAGTGGCAAATACAATCTTTGCTTTCAGATGAACCGAAAATGAAGATCCATTTGTAACCGTTTACGCTATGTGAGAGCATTTAAATACACGATCTTGAATAAGTAAAACACTGGAGTAGAACTAATAAAGATGGCACAATCTCCTGAGAAGAACGATTCCGATGAGTTAATTAAGCTGAAAAAGGAATTGGATGAGGCAAAAGATGAACTAAGGTATAAAGCGAAGCAATGGGTGGCTTCTGATGAAAGACGCGATTATTGGTACAGTAAATTGGTGAAGGAAAATGACGGATTAAAGTCATCTAATGAAACATGCTTGGACAAAATGAATACATTGATTGAAGAAATTGTAAATCACCAAAAAAGCATAAGTACATTGAGAACTGAGAAAGACGAACTGAGTGAAATTGTAAAAAACAAAAAGATTGAAATGAATAACCTGACAAAAAGTTGGGCAGAAAAGATTGAGAAGTTGGAAAAGAATAATACCGATAATCAGCTAAAACTGGATGAATGTAACACGCAAGTGAAAAAGTTGAATGATGCATTAGATGATTCACAGACAAAATGTAAAGAGTACAGTAATTTGGAGAAGGAAAATACCCGATTGATAATATTGAATAAAGCATGCTCGGATGAAAAGAATACATTGATTCAAGAGATTGGAAATCACAACAAAAGCATAAGTACATTAAAAACTGAGAAAGAGAAACAGAGTGATATTGTAGAAAACAAAACGAATGAAATAGATAAACTGAAAAAAAGTTTGAGAGAAACGAATGAGAAGTTGGAAAAGAATAATATCGATTATCAGCTTAAGCTGGATGAATGTAACAAGCAAGTGCAAAATTTGAATGATAAATTAGATGATTGTAGACAAGAGTTTGATACGTCGCAGACAAAATGTAAAGAGTTGGAAAATAGAAACAAAAAATTTGAAGAGGAAACAAAAACCTTGAAGAAGAATATCGAGGAGTACGAAAGCGAATTTAAAAAATTCAGAAACGATGCCAAAGGGGAATTTCAAAAAGAAAAGGAGGAATTTAAGAGAAAATGTGACCAGGATTTAATATCTAAGGAAAATGAAATCGAAGCATTGCTTAAAGCTCAGGGTGATTACGAGAAACAAATAAAAGACTTCACAGAATGTCAGACTACTTTGATGGAGAAGTATAATACAGAAAAGGAAAGCGCGGAAAAGGCAAACAATGTGAAAAAGGAATTTAAGACATGTCAGGATGAACTTGAGAACAAGAGAGATCGTCTAGTTGAGATGCAAGAAAAATACGAAGAATGTCTTAAGGAGAAACAAAATATCTACGTTAGGTACACCGGACTTGACGTAAAGTACAAGCAATACGAAAGTGAAGTGGAAAAATGTACAGAAGAATTGGAAAACATTAAAAGTGAAAAGGAGGACCTAGAAAAGAAATTAGGAAATTGTAACGATGAGTTGAAGGCTCGTAAAAGTGATCAAGAGAAGTGGAAAGGTAAGTACGAGCAGTGCAAAGAAGCGTTGAAGAAAGTTGAAGACAGCGAATTGGTAGTAAAATACAAGCAATTGGAAACCGACGTGGAAAAATGTAGAGAAGAATTGAAAAACTTTAAAAAGGAAAAAGAGGATCTAGAAAAGGAATTGGATAATTGTAAAAATGAGTTGAAGGCTCGTAAAAGTGATCAAGAGAAGTGGAAAAATAAGTACGAAGAGTGCAAAGAAGTGCTGAAGAAAACTGAAGAAAAATTGAAGTAGAAAAGCAAACAATGGTCCAGTTTAAGGTGAGTCACATTGATCTTGGTGTAATTTCTCAAATATTCATGAAAGTTGGACGAATGAAAAATATACTAATAGAAAACAAGGTTATTTTTTCTCTGGACGGAATCTTACCGTCAATAATTTTATTAAATAAATAGTGTACACTAAGTTCTGAATACAATGTAAATTATTGTAAACTGATATTTTTCATGTTTCACGTAGCATTTTGTGTTTTGGCGCCATATCTGTGAACAGTTCCCAAGGAAGTAAATAATCGAATGGACATGGACTGTTCATGTTACAAACGTTTTCGCCATATATTTTGTTTGTACTCGAAACTTAGTGCAAACTAATTTTTGACAAAATGAGTGTAATATCAAAAGCAAGTCCTACCTTAAAATTAAAAAATAAACGTGGGTTGTTTTATTTTGTTCATTCAGCCTAGTTCTGTGAATATTTGAGAAATTATACCCCGGTCGTTATAGACTCACCTTAAACATTGGTGATTAGTGTCCGCATGTTACAGTTGGAAAAATAGATTCGGTCGCCATTACGAAGAAGTATAATACTGAAAAGGAAAACGCGAAAAAGGCAGATTCCGATTTAAACAATCTGAAAATGGAATTGAAGACATGTCAGGATGAACTTGGCAACAAAAGAGATCGGCTAGTTGAGATGCATAAAACATACGAAGAATGTCTTGAGAAGAGACAAAATAGTGCAGAGTGATGTCATGGACACCCTACATAAACTTCACTGTATAGGTTTTACAGGTCACCCCAATGTTTTGATATCAATAATACAGACATTTATATATATATATTTTTTTATATTCCTAGTGTGTATTTTTTTTTTTTTTTTTTATGTATACAGTCAAAAGCACCTTTCGAACACCTAGATAACATCTATGCACATTACCGAGATACTAATTCGGGAGGTCGCCGGTTCGATTCCGGCTATCGGCTATCCTAACTGAACGTTTTTTACGAGTTTTTCTTCAGTCGTAAAGGCAGTAGTATATGTGTTAATTTTCAATAGAATAATAACATGTATATTTCAAAGCAATATTTTATTTCTACGTTATTCTTACACACTTTTGTAAACATAAGGTTGTTGCATTGTTTGCAACTTACTTTATAAAATTATATATTTACATTCTTTTGACATGTGTAACTTAAAAACGAATATTTGCAATGAATTAAATAAATGATTATTATATAACTATTTACATGCACATATTCGTTATTATACAATACCACATTCCCCTCGATTCCTCATATTCTCAATAGTTCCTGAATCAAAATTACATATTATAGAAGCACTTATTTATTTAATTAAAATGCAGTAACCCGAATCACGTGAAGAAGAGTGTGGATCCACCAAACATCGTGAGCTTCAAAGCAAATGTATACACCATGAACGTAGTAAGAACATAAAACTTGTTGTTTAAAAAATAACTTTTATATCATTGGAGATGTGTGTGTAACAGTTGCACAAATCACTCGGAACGCACCATAAACATTAAACGAAGAGTCTGGCCGCTTATAGTAGTAACGAAACGTTTAGAGCTACTGACCCATGTTTGAGTATTGAACCATTATAATCGGCTTGTAGACCAAGATTTACTAGAAGAACACGGTTGCCAATTTTATAATAACGGAAGTCGAAAGAATAAGACTTACAAGGAAATGACAACAGCGCGCTACCTGTTGGCCCTTTAATCCCTATTTCACGGTATATTAGACAAACATTGGTCATAACTTAGCTCTAAACGTTTCGATTCACTATGAGCGGACAGACTTTACACTGCTTTGAATCGCTGCATGAAGGCAAAACGTATACATGTCTTGAAACATTATTAGAAAGCCAACCAATCAAAACCATTACAGCAAAGTGTTTCGTGAACTTCCGAGTCTTAAAATCAAATGAATGAATGAATGTCCGTGTCCGGCTCAGATGCATCCACCCCAATAAACACATTTAAAACACAATATTATTCTGGTATGTTTAATACTAGGAAAACGCTCTGTTTGACGCGTTGATAAGCGAGCGCGTCAATATCTACGAACTTTCTGGCGAAACGTTTTCAATGCTAATACGAACAACAATTAACAACAATTCAAGAATGCGCATTGCAAAAATTGTTCTTATTTCCATGGCTATTATACTTTCCGACATTGTTGTATGCAGTTCAATGTGCGTTGCTAAGAATTTTCGTGGTCATGTTTTCAATACGGTCCGCCACCGTTACTAACACTTATTGACAGCAATAGAAATGTAATTTCTGCCTCTAATACGTATTGGATCGTGTTTACATTAGTATATTCGTGACCGGACAAAAATGTACTATAAGATAGCCACCTCACATTTTGCCGTTACTGCGTTTTAGAAAAATATTTTCGAGTAACTTTCGTGTAACTTTGCCAATATTTATCAGATCGCCATTACATTAACATATTCGTGATTGGAAAAATCTGTAGAAAAATCTGGCTATCTCACATTTTGCCGCCATTTTGTTTCAGAAAAATATTTTGCAGTAACTATGGTGTAACTTTGTAACTTTTCAAACGATTTTGCCTCAAAACTATACACCTTCAATCCACATCGAGGCTTGTGGATGGTCCAAATTTCAAGTTGATCGGACTTTCCGTTCGACCGCTATCGACGGACATAAAAACAAAAAAAAAAACAAACAAAAAAAAACAAACAAACAAACAAAAAACAGAACGAAGTGCCATAAGAGTCAAGTGGAAACGCTCGCTTCGCTCGCTTAATTATGCAGTATGCTCTATATCGTTACGGCACTGAGAACGGATTGAATCCCAATTATCTGTGGTTACGGTAATGAAGTGGTTAAAAAAAAACACTAACTTTCCCTAGGCTTTGGTTGTAGAAAACGTCCCTTTGACGGCTGGCCCGATTAATCCATTCTTGGTGTGTGCTCTAACAGATACGAGATACGTGGAACCAGGCTCCAAATTCGTTATCTAAAAGAAAGCAAAATATGTCAATAAAATAATTATTAGATATATACAACAATATAATATAATATATATTAAAATGTTGTAGGTGGAACATTGGGACATTGAAAAGAACATGACTAATATTACGATCATTAGTACATCACTACTTCAATATTTTGCTGTATGTACTTTTAAACATCATTTTTAATAATATCACTTGGCTTTTGTATACTTTAATCTGCCCAATAAATCAGCAGGGCCTATACTTCAAACTCAGCAGATATTATTGACGCTAGACGAAGAAGTCAAAACAATTTTAAAACCCCAATAAGAACACATTTTGTAAATGTTATTATCCTCACTTTAACTGTACATAAGTACAATAATTCAGAATAGTTCCAATATAGGCTAAATAATGGTTTTACCGCGAACCTGATCCAATTGCTACTCGATCAGTAGCTCTTTCTTTCTCTCTCTCTCGGCGAGAAGAGCGAGAGTCGACTACTGATCGAGCTAATGGGATCAGGTATACCTAAACGCCCAGGGTTTAATGATCCTTATTTTTAATTTAGTTAATAAAGTGTGGGGAGGATGCGACTTATTTTGGTATAGCACATTTGCACTTGTTGTGCATCGTTTATGCTTTATGTTGAGTATTATATTTAAGACAGCCCTTACACAAAAACTATTTCTTATGCGGGTATCTTATTTTCTTCTTTTCATGTATAATTTGCAATTATTTTGTGTTTTATTTTTTATTACTTACAGTGCATAAAAACGTTTTACAAAACAGTGCATAGAAAAAAGAAGTATTATAACTAAATAGATCATATCTATGTATAAAAACTTACCGTTTTCGAGTAAGTTGCTAGTTCCTCTTTCGTATGCTCCCACTCCATGCGATCTTTGGTTGGGTCCTGAGGTCCTGGTCCCAGATAGTCGATATGGACCATGTAGAATAGGTTTACAACATTACAGTTGAGTAGGTCCGGTATTTTCCACTGTATAGTGAGGCTGGTGCTGTTAGCGTGCTTCAACGTGAGTTCCGAGGGAGCGCCGGGACCTGAAACAAGTACTCACCACCTCTAAACGAAGAACTGGCAAAATATTCAAGATTCTATGTTATAGATACAAGATAATCAAATTTATGTAGTGTAGATACCCAATACAAGTCATGACGACATTTATTTTGATACAAAAAACATTTTTTTTTACAAAATACTCTCAAAATTAAATAACATTTTAATATGTAAGTGTATTATCTAAGTCCCAACGAAATAAGAAGGAAATTGGAGGAAAGGGACAAGTAGGAGGATAAATGAAAATAGGTAAACAGATAATCTAATCTCGTCGCCTCTTACGACCAGCAGAGTCGTCCTAGGCTAAATTCCACCACGGGCGTATTCGAGGATTTCTCAAAGTAATATCGAGGAATCCTCATTGCAAATCACCTTTCTCGAAGGAGATTCGTACCTTAGGTTCGTACAAGACAATTAAAATATCATCAACGTAACGAAATTATGTAGTTTTTCGAAGATAAATGAATGAAAATAATATTAAAGAGAGATGCAAGGTTGCCAAGCATTTGAATGAAAATGTATTAGCACAGGACCCAATTCCAAAAATAGCCATGTTGCCGTGTTTTGTTTCGGGTAAACATTGAATATGCACCAATCAAAGAAAGATACAACAATGCAGTTGCCAAGCAACACGTTGTTTGTCTGCGTGTGATGTCACAACCTCCTCAATTGGGTCCTGTGCTATACAGAGTGATGCAAGGTTGCCAAGCACTTGAATGAAAATGAAATAAAGAGAGATGCAAGGTTGCCAAAAACTTACTAGCTTCACGTGTCATCTCTTTCTTCAAGAAGCTTGGCATTCCGTCTTTGTCAATCTCTTTGTTTCTGGCTCGGACCTATAACAACACAGTCATGTACAGCCAGTCTTTCCTGGTTGGTATGTTCAATAAACAAAAAAACAAAAAAACAAAAAATAATAATAATAATAATAATAATAATAATAATAATAATAAAAATAATAATAATAATAATAATACTTATACTATTAATAATAATAATAATAATAATAATAATAATAATAATAATAATAATAATAATAATAATAAAAATAATAATAATAATAATAATAATAATAATAATAATAATAATAATAATAATAATAATAATAATAATAATAATAATAATAATAATAATAATAATAATAATAATAATAATAAAATAATAATAATAATGCATTGACTTTTCGAAACAACAACACGAACTTTGACAGCTGTTATAGAAAATAATTTTGACAGAACATGACGTGCACATTAACATACCGAAGAACATTTAGAACTAGTTTAAACTTATGAGAGTGAATCCTTCGAGACAACATCCATCCTGACATGGTTTTCGTGGTTTTCCATTGTCCATAGAGTAGAATTACTAGGATGGCTTCGAGAAATCGGCCACGACCGTACACACAGTAACACGACGCAAAGAAGACACACACGAAGACAACGCAAATAAGATCATATCATTATGCAGTGTATACTATGAACAAGTACTAATAAGACAGTAACGACTGAAGTTGAACAAGGTACCTCATGGAAATACTTGACATTACATCCGTATTGTCCGTATAACATGTAAACACCGGCTTTGACCGAGATTGATGACTGTTTAAAGTATAGTAGCATGTGATTAGTGAAGTTAAATAAGGTAGACACATGGAAATACTTGACATTACGTCCGTAAAACATGTTAACGCCGGTTTTGACCGAGATTGTATGATTGTGATACATTCAATAAAATAATAATAATAATAATAATAATAATAATAATAATAATAATAATAATAATAAAATTAATAATAATAATAATAATAATAATAACGAGAAATCGGCCACGACCGTACACACAGTAACACAACCCAAAGAAGACACACACGAAGACAACGCAAATAAGATCATATCATTATGCAGTGTATACTATGAATAAGTTCTAATAAGACAGTAACGACTGAAGTTGAACAAGGTACCTCATGGAAATACTTGACATTACATCTGTATTGTCCGTATAACATGTAAACACCGGCTTTGACCGAGATTGATGACTGTTTAAACTAGTTACATGTGATTAGTGAAGTTAAATAAGGTAGACACATGGAAATACTTGACATTACGTCCGTACAACATGTTAACGCCGGTTTTGACCGAGATTGTATGATTGTGATACATTCAATAAAATAATAATAATAATAATAATAATAATAATAATAATAATAATAATAATAATAATAATAATAATAATAATAATAATAATAATAATAATAATAATAATAATAATAATAATAATAATAATAATAATAATAATAATAATAATAATAATAATAATAATAATAATAATAATAACGAGAAATCGGCCACGACCGTACACACAGTAACACAACCCAAAGAAGACACACACGAAGACAACGCAAATAAGATCATATCATTATGCAGTGTATACTATGAACAAGTTCTAATAAGACAGGAACGACTGAAGTTGAACAAGGTACCTCATGGAAATACTTGACATTACATCTGTATTGTCCGTATAACATGTAAACACCGGCTTTGACCGAGATTGATGACTGTTTAAACTAGTTACATGTGATTAGTGAAGTTAAATAAGGTAGACACATGGAAATACTTGACATTACGTCCGTACAACATGTTAACGCCGGTTTTGACCGAGATTCAATAAAATAATAATAATAATAATAATAATAACAATAATAATAATAATAATAATAATAATAATAATAATAATAATAATAATAATAATAATAATAATAATAATAATAATAATAATAATAATAATAATAATAATAATAATAATAATAATAATGTCTTAATGAATTTATATTAGGAGACAAGGATTTACCAGATTTCTTTACTGAAGGTATAACATTTCTTAAACCAAAAGATAATGACACCAAAAATCCAAGTAAATATAGACCAATTACATGCTTACCTACTATTTACAAAATCTTGACATCGTGCATTACAAATAAAATATATAGTCACTGCGAAGAACACAATATATTAGCTGAAGAACAAAAGGGATGTCGTAAATTGTCGCAAGGGTGTAAGGAACAATTAATTATCGATTCTGTTGTAATGAACCAAGCTTTCAACAAGAAGAGAAACATTCACGTTAGCTATATTGATTACAAGAAAGCGTATGATTCGTCACCACATTCGTGGCTAATACAGATACTGGAAATTTATAAAGTAAACCCATTGATAGTAAACTTTTTGCGGACAGCGATGACGAGTTGGAAAACAACATTAAAGTTAAACGTAGGCAAAGAGCAGATATGTACTGACCCAGTTAACATTCGACGAGGTATTTTTCAAGGTGACTCGTTTAGTGCGTTATGGTTTTGTCTTTCATTAAATCCATTATCTCATATACTAAACAAATCTACACATGGTTTCAAGATAAAGGACGGTAATACGGTTTGCCACACACTTTCACATCTATTCTACATGGACGATCTCAAGCTATATGCTTTAAATGCGACACACATGACGAATCTTCTTAACTCAACGTTAGAATTCAGTAGAGATATATGTATGGATTTTGGAATTGATAAATGTAAGTCACTTCATGTCATCAAAGGAAAGATTACGAAATTAGAAGAGTTTGAAATTGACGAAGACAACCGGATTGGAGTAATGGACGAAGAAGATATATACAAATATCTAGGATTTGCGCAGGCTAAACGAATTGATCATAAACTGATGAAAAGTAAACTAATTTCTGCATACAAGAAACGAATAGGATCCATTTTAAAAACACAATTGAATGGTAAAAACAAGATCAAAGCAATTAACACTTATGCTATACCGGTACTAACATATTCATTTGGAATTATTAACTGGACACAGACAGAACTTCATGCCCTAGAAATTCTCACCCGCACAACATTCACCAAATACAGAAGTCATCACCCTAAGTCAGCAATAGAACGAGTGACTCTACCTAGAGAAAAAGGGGGAAGAGGCTTGATTGATTTAAACAATTTATATTATAAACAAATTGAAATTCTGAGAAAGTACTTTTATACAAAATGCCCACATTCACAACTTCATAGAGCTATAGTATCGGCAGACAAGTCGCTTTCTCCCCTCAATTTAAATGACGGAAATTTAAACTTGCTTCAAAAACTAAATTCTGACACAGCAAAAGAGATCAGAATATCAGAAAAGACGTTACATAGCAGACATTATAAAGAACTTCTTAAGGATAGCGTCGATAGGGTAGCATCGAACAAATGGTTAACGTCCGGGGACATTTTTAGCGAAACAGAGGGATTTATGATCGCTATTCAAGATAAAGTAATCAAGACTAACAATTACAAAAAATACATACTGAAAGACGTCACAGTGGAAGATAAATGTAGAAAATGTAATTTGAACGGCGAAACAATTGAACATATCGTATCTGGGTGCAAAATGCTTTGTCAAACAGATTATCTTCATAGGCATAACCAAGTTGCAAACATTGTACATCAAAAATTAGCCATGAAGTATAAACTTATAAACACAACCACTGCGTATTACAAATACAAGCCTGAAAAGGTATTAGATAGTAAAGACTACAAATTATATTACGACCGGGCAGTTATTACAGACCAAACCATACATCACAATAGACCGGATATTATATTTATTGACAAGAAGAAACAAGAAACGATTTTAATTGATGTTGCCGTCCCTTTATGCCACAATGTAGAGACAACTTGGCGGGAAAAGATAAACAGATATAAGGAATTATCTATTGAAATAAAAAGGTTGTGGAAGCAGAATAATGTAACTGTTATACCGTTAATTATATCAGCAAATGGCATTGTTCCACGTAAACTCCATGACAGTATTAAACTTATTGGTCTCCAACCGAACATATACATCGAGATGCAAAAAGCAATTATTTTGAACACGTGTAGGATAGTGCGAAAATTTTTGAACTAAGAAGAATGAAGACTTTAAGAAGTTCTCCATCCCGATGGTGGTTTTCGTGGTTTCCACCGTACAAAGAGCGAATGCTGGGATGAGTACAAATCGGCCACGACCGTACATAGCATCCACAGTTCGGTTTGGAAAAAATAATGTGGACAATGATATATTCAGTAGTATAGCCAAATGTGGGCATTTGAGAAGCAGAAGAAGAAGAAGAAGAAGAATAAGAAGAAGAAGAAGAAGAAGAAGAAGAAGATATATTAAGTAGTTCTAAGTAGATTTTAATAAGGTAAACACATGGAAATACTTGACATTTGTGTCCGTACAACATGTTTATGCCGGTTTTGACCGAGTTTGTATGTATTGCAACAATAAAATAATAATAATAATAATAATAATAATAATAATAATAATAATAATAATAATAATAATAATAATAATAATAATAATAAAAATAATAATTAATAATAATAATAAAATAAATAATACATAAATGAATAAACAAATAAAGAAATATGCGTGGCTATACCTCGATGTCGTAGAGTGTGTCTTCTTCCAGGCCGCCGATGACGCAGCAGTGTTTGTCTGGCCAGGCGGCGCACGTTGCGTCACCATAGGTTACGGTGACGGTCTTGGCAAGGGTTGGTATGAGGTTGCCAGAGGGCGTGACCTTGACGGAGAAGGAGCGCAGGTTGTCCGAGGGGTGGGGGTTGCTCCAGCGGACGCCGAGGGTTGAACTGGTTCTCTTGTAGACCTCGAGGTTCTCAACGGCGTTGGGGGCTGCAACAATGCATGGTGACCGTCTTATCTCAGCAATAATAATAATTTTTCGAAGGAATACCCGTTATAGGGTGCACACCAGCTTCACCTGATGTGTCCCTCTTCAGGTGACTAACTAGGTTATTAGGGTGTTTGGATAGCTGGGAAGGAATGTCCGAGGGCTGTTAGTATGACTTAATCCCAGCATTTGCCTTTACGACTGAGGAAAACCCCGGAAAAAACTTCATTCAGGGCTGCCGGTGGCAGGAATCGAACCGGCGACCTCCCGAATCAGTCTCGCGTCTTACCGCTGAGCCACCTCTATCGGTTTGTCTCAGAAAGTACACCGGCCTTGTCAGTCGTGCAATCGTTGAGTGAGTTTTATTTTTTTACCCAAATATCTTCAAATGTTTAGATTATGTTTTGTAATTACAAAGTTTCAAAACTGAAGTATGGCGGTTTTATGATAAATTAAAATTGAAGGCCCAACTATAATTGTCGGCATCGTATCGTAATTGGAATCGCAATGGTGCATTTTCTCATGCCAAATCAAGTTTTGAACCGCGTCTTAAGAACGAAGTAAGTTAATTCTTTCACGATTTCGGGATTAGGATTACAATCACGACTCACGATGCCTTTACTTTACATATTATGAAATACAAAAATGTATGACTTCTTTATACCATTGCGCCGTAATTTTTGATTTTTTTCCAGACATATCAGATGATACATGTAAAATATATATCATCGTCAATCACCTTACTATTTTTGTAATCGTATTTTTTACTTTTATCGTCATTTACATTCTGAATTGTACATCCCTTTTGAAATTCCATGTGCCTGATACCCCTTTAAGCGCTGCATGTGACACATTGTTTGTCAGTAATTATAATAACCAAGTGTAAGTAATTACAACCACTTACATGGGGCAGTTGTACGAACGGTGATCGTCAACGGAACATTGGTTTTCCCTGTGGTTGTCACCAATTTGATCAGAACTCTGTACTCGGTGCTCGGTTGAAGACCATCGAAAGTCACTTGAGGCAGAAGAACGGTTTTAGGGTTCTCATTTGACCAACCTCTCCAATTATTAACCTCAATATCGCAACTATATCCGACGATGGGACCGTTGACGAGATGACAGTCGTCAGGAACTTTCCAGTAGACCGTGACGCTCGACTCATCTCTAGTAGGCTCCAGACCGTCTGACGACAGGGTTACGTTGGGTGCTGAAAAAATGATAACATGCTAAAATGCGCGTAATATTTCGTAGCGTCGGTAAATCAACCTAGAAGCTTGTAAACGTGTTTCAGGACTGATCTGGATTCCTACGTCAACTCTTGTTCTGACGATGGCACTCAGAGCGGTCCTGAAACACCTTACATATTATATTAGATAATCATCATCATCGTCATCACTATCATCGTCTACTGCCACATCAAACTCTGCGTTGGGTCGGCATTGAAGATAAGCCTCTCCATCTCCTTCTATCTTCCCACCACTCTTCCCTTTCCACCACATTCCTCCACGTCCAACTCTGCGTTGGTTCGGCATAGAAGATAAGCCTCTCCATCTCCTCCTATCTTGCAACCACTCTTCCCTTTCCACCACATTCAGTGACGACGCTAGGGGGGGGGGGGGGGGGGGCAGGGGGGGCCGGTGCCCCCCTAAAATCCCTCGGCCCCCCCAGCGGCCCCCCCAAGCCAAAATAAAATTACCACTGATACACTACGTTGGTGCCGCCACATGCACGCCAACAAATAAATAATTCGCGTTCAAATAGCCGCGCTTCTAACTAGTTCTTGTAGTTGAAATTGACTACACCAATCACCACCCTACCAAATATTTATGAAACTGGAGTTCGTAGCATATTGATTTTTTACTTTCAAGTTTTTCACTGCTTGCAAATGGTAACAGAAGCCAGAAGTTTCAAACGTCATTGGAAGGTTGTATGCCCCTCCTTGCTTTCAATGAAGCTTACAAACTGTGCACTATTAGCCTAACAATATCTGCATCAAGTGCTGCTTGTGAAAGAACATTTTCATGCATGTGTCGTATCAAGAGTTAGTTACGAAATTGGATGGGATACAATCGACTAAGTAAACTATCTGTCCTACATTGCCAAAGGCCTCAACATGCGCGAGGTGGTACGCAAATTTGATGAAGCTCATCACAACTTGAGGATAACCTTCCATTAATTAGGTAAGAATGGAAAGAATATTTTGATGTCCACGAGCGCATGTAGCCTGGTGTACCCCCCCCCCCTTAAAAAAAAAACGATAGAAAATAAGCCTGGAATCTGCATGGCCCCCCCATACATTCGTAGGACCCCCCTTGGCCCTCCCAATAGAAAATTCCTGGCGTCGTCACTGACCACATTCCTCCACGTCCAACTCTGCGTTGGGTCGGCATTGAAGATAAGCCTCTCCTCTCCATCTCCTTCTATCTTGCCACCACTCTTCCCCTTCCACCACATTCCTCCACGTCCAACCCTGCGTTGGGTCGGCATTGAAGATAAGTCTCTCCATTTCCTCCTATCTTGCCTCCACTCTTCCCTTTCCACCACATTTCAAATTCCTCCTTTCTGTTACACCTCCATACTTACACTGTCCTGCCATCGTTGTCGTGGTCTACCCCTTAGACAATATTAACATTTATTACAAATATTAAGCATCCTGTAATACTGACGAAACCACCGGCCGCTGCGATCTAACTTTTTCAATGTGGTGTAACGTTCTTAAAATGGCAATGTCGCGCGGTTGTAAGTTAATGTTGCTTCAACGTAAGGGGTCTCATGTTTGCCGAGTCCAAAAGTACCAACATAATTTTCTACTTCTCTAGTTCATACCTTCTACTAAAAGCAGGTCCGTTAGGTATCATTTTCGACCTTCAGTTGGATACCTGGACCCAAACACAGCAGAGCTACCTAATGGGGTTGGTGCTCTCTACTAAGCGAAGGACTGTCTTTATTCACGAATGCATGAAAGAACGTCTGTAATATGATGATTTTTGTTGAAACACCGTAAACGAAAGAGCAGTAGATAATGATGTGATGAGGTCAGTTTGAGATTAGTTACTTTGTAACTAGTATAATCAGTGGTAAAGGTTTTTGTACTTTGTACTTTGTGTATACTTACCGCCCGGGTTTGTGGTTATTTGTAAACTCTGTGATGGTCCTTCCAAACCGCTCTTGTCAATAACATACACACTGATGTTGTACTGTGCGTAGGGTAACATGTCGAACAGACGCGTTGATGTGTCATTCGTTGTTTTGGTTTTTATCCCACACTCATCAGGTAATATGTTTTCTGGACAGGCCAGAAGACGAATGCACTGAATGGAAGAGAAAATTATGAAAGCGTGGACATAACTAAAAATGAAACAAACACACTAACAATAACCCCGTTGTTCAAAGTGCGTACATTTTCGAAAACTCCGCTCTCTTCCTCAGACGCGAGGATCACTGCCACATCTGAGGAAGAGCGCGGACACTCTCGAAAATTTACGCACTTATGAACCGTGGATCAGAGTGTTTTCTCAGTATGTTCTTTATGTCATCTAGTACTCGTTATAGAGCGTTTTCTGTTGCACATTTGCTTTGCCTAGAACCTAGTCTTTTTCCTGTCTCTTCAATAATTCCGTATGGGCACTTTCGTCTTCGATCGCTTAGTAGCTCTTTATGGAAGCGACGAACAAAAAAGGGACCCCCAGCTCTCGGGCTTACGCGTTTTTACTTATGTATTCTTTCATCTGCTCTAAAGGACCTACTATCTGCGTGCCAACCTAAGAAGCACCCTGACAATCACTAACCTCAAAGGGAGGCGATAGTATTGTGGATATCATAAATGCCAATAATCCCCATTATTCAGCAAAGCACTCACCTTTTCAGTCCAGTACCGACAGCTGAATGTGAAAAAGGTCGCCTCGACTCGACTACGGACGGGTATCGCTCCCTGTATATTGGGGAAGGTCCCCTTTTTTGTAACTGTGTGTCCACCCCGTTGACTGCCGCTTGAGATTTTAGACAACATTGACATTTACAACTGTCAACAAAAGGAGGCGACGGTTAAGTCACCCTTTCTATGTAGTGATTGGCAGAGTGCTTCTTAGGTTGGCACGCAGAGTATAGCCTGGAAGAGCTTTCCAGCAAAGCTCAATGCTGAACTTTTGTATCTTTAGTATGGTAGGTTTATGACAGTATTGTCGTTGTCGACGTGATGTGCCTACCTGGTGGGTGACCTTGTAGTGGTCAAGGTCGTTGGGGTTGTGACGGGGAGGGTTCCAGACAACTCTACACGAGTCTCCTCCAATCACGTTACCCGTGAGGTCCATCACGTGACCGAGCGGGGCTAAACAGAGACAATATTACCAACTTTTTGTCTTGTAAAAAGAAAAAAAAACGTTGGGAATCGAGCTCAGGTCTCCCACTTGCCAGGGAGAGTAATTACTGACCACTGACCGCTACAAAGAAGAGGCGATTTACAATCTGTTCACAATACGAATGTATCCTATACTTTTGTACGTAACATAAAGACAGAAAGTAAAGAAACCGACCCCTATAGGAATTGAGCCCTGGTCTCTCACTTGCCAGACAAGATTATGACTGACCACTGACAGCTACAAAGAGATGATTAACAATCTGTTTACAATACGAATATGTATTATGTACTATACTTATATTAATGTGACATAAGACAAAAAGTAAAGAAACCGACCCCGCTGGTAATCGAACCCAGCTCTCCCACTTGGCCGAGCAGGATAGTGGCCAGGGTGAGGGGGGGGGAGCTCTTCGTATCGGGGCAGACGGAAGAATGGAGAAAATCAAACAAAAAAGCAATTAAAAAAAGGAGTGTGAAAGCAATGTGAAAGCAATGTAGTTTTACCTTGGTCTCTGATAGTGGCGGATACAGTCCGTGAGAAGTTAATAGTGCCCTGGATAGTAACAGCTCGCATCTTCACTTGATACAGCTCACCGGGCAACAGATCTGTGACGTCATATTGTGACGTCACGTGACTGAGTGGATTTACTTTGTGTATTGTCCAAAGCCAGCAGAGTTTCACGTGGATCTCGAACCATGCCACCGAACATAGCGATTCGCTTTTACGGACAGGGGCGTACTGAAAATACCAAAACGGCGTATCACAATATCTATTTAAAATGTATATTAAATAAATAATTAAAAACATATAATTGAGAATGTATTATCTTCCTACTCAGACCCAAAAACTGATTTCCTGTTGGGGACACCGACATTACACGGCTCAATACTTTCGTCAAAGTTATTGAATTCAAGAACAAAAGCGAATCAAAAACAGTTTGGTAAAAACTGCAACAATATAGCTTCTATTAATTGATGCTTTTTTGTCCTTGAATTCAATAAGATTGACGAAAGTATTGAACCGTGTAACGTGTGCCTTATGCTCTGCGTACTTATGCAAGTAATATTTAATGTTCATAGATTAATAACAAATTGTTATTGAAGTTAAAAAAGCAGTCCAAACCCCAAACAATACATGGCCAAAATATGAGTTCTGGATCACGGTCTTGCAGCTGGTAGGAAATCGCGATTTCAGACTCCACGTATAGTGAAGTTGTTATCTGTGCTCGCACTATTACTCAGCTTGAGGAAAGTTAGGTTTCTGCCCGTTTTTCAATCGGTCCTTAGCGGAGCCGTTAACTGATGGTCCGTTATCTGGATACGGTTTGTTGGGTTACAGATTACGGGTCGTCAGCTTACGACCCCGTTAACGACCCGTTAACCCGTTAACCCTGATAGACGTCAGTAACGAAGGATTGTTTTGTTTATATTACCTTCCAATTGACCCTTAGTCCGTCCTGTTCCTCAAGAGGGACGACTTCAATATTGTAATCCACTGTCTCTGGAACTATTGAGAACATTCTTGTTAGGTTATATATAAACAATGTACTGAAATCACTAAATATTGACATTTCAGATATAAACAACTTGATCCCATAGCTTCTGGTTGGTGGTTACCACAGGTTATACGGCTAAATGTATGGTTCTTTACATGTGATTTTACGTCTTTGCTACACTAGTTCCAACGTAACTAATCTCATGCTCATCTACTGCCCCATTCATACACATTGTTTCAATGCAAATCTTCTTTCATACATCCGTAAAGGCAATCTTCGTCTTAGTAGAGTGCACAACCCCCCCCCCCTTTTGCAAAGGAAACATGGAAAATGACCGTTTACATTTCAATAGCAGTATCAATAGACAGTATTTACATAGACAGTTAGATGTTTTACTATATAATTATTGTATATTGTTGTAATTAAAGCAAAAGCAATACGAAAAATATGCAAATTATTGATTGAGGTTCCTTTTATTAGCGGTGCTAAAGACAAAATGTGTCCAGAAACTGAGGAATCTTGTTTCAGTTGTTCGCTGTAAAACTCACAGATTTGCACTAAAATTACCTTGACGAGAATTTTTTCGGGGGGCAAGCCCCCTGGAACCCCAATTATTTTTCGGCTCCACTCTCTATAATATGGGTTGAAAACCCCCCCTTTCCCAATTCCTGGATACGCCACTGGTGCACAAGCATCATTAGTTACGTCCACTGTCTTTAAAATTTTCACATATCCAACCCATGGCCGTAAACTATCTCTTATGAACCGAAAAAAGAAAACTATTGGGTTCGGCTATTTCATAAGGATGAGACGAGTCTACGTGCCAACCTAAGAAGCACCCTGCCAATCACTACACGCACAGGGTGACTTAGCCATCGCCTACTTTGTTGACAGTTGTAAATGTCAATCTTGTCTTAAATCTCAAGCGGCAGTCAAGGGGGTGGACACACAGTTACAAAAAGAGGACCTTCCCTACTATACAGGGAGCGATACCCGTCCGTAGTCGAGTCGAGGCGACCTTTTTCACATTCAGCTGTCGGTACCGGCTGAGAAGGTGAGTGCTTTGCTCAATAATGGGGACGATTGACATTTATTATCTCCACAATACTATCGCCTCCCTTTGAGGTTAGTGATTGGCAGGGTGTTTCCAGAATAGTTAGTTACGTTGGGACAACGGTATTTAATTGCATGCATGAGTGCTGTGAGTCACCTTCACACGTGGTGGTGTAGTCGAGTATCGGCACCTGATCGCCCTCATATCTGCCACTGTCTTCATCGATCAGCACCACACGAATCTGATACTGTCGCCCCGGCTGTAGGGAGGTCAAATCCCCTACCGAGACCTCCTTGGCCCCAGTAGGGTAGTCGGCTACTTGTTGCTTCTGCCAGACCAACGTTGACGTACTCCGCTGATGGTCGTCGACAATCTAAACACATTCGCATCGATTAAGAGCGAAGGGTACTTCTACGTCAAAAACCGCATACAATTTTCATTTTTTAATTATATCTTAAGATTGCAACAAAAAATCGGTGATCTGAGTCAACAGCGCACTGTGTTTTAACTGAATGGAATATTATAACTATTAACGTAGTTCTTTTGATTACTAAATCAATTAGTAGTTATAAAATTAATTGAAAATAAAAACAATACTTATTATAATGTAAAGCACAATTAAGAGCAGTATGTAGGGATAACACAACCATGGTGCGCTGTTGATTCAGAATTTCGATTTCGAAGTCCATTCTTGGGATATAATTTAAAAATGAAAATTTTGTGCAGGTTTTGACATAAGGGTATCGATTCCTGTTCATGCCGCTCTACGCGCTCACATTTTTCGTACAAGAAGTTGCATGGGTGAAAAGATAAAGGAAATATTGATTAGCCATTAGTACCACCAGACGAATTGAGCCAAATATTCCACCATGTAATGTTGTTCTTATCCTGGAACACCCTTACCGATGCGTGCGTCGTAGACGAATGACTCGTCAACAATTAGCATCGATATCTAAAATTTGGGTTCTCTGTTAGTCCACAAATCATCCATCTATGACGTAAGCATCGCTGTAAGTGTAATAGTCGATTTACAGCTACGCGTTGCGAGCGAAGCGAAGGCGCGAGCTCCAATCAGTGGCCGAGTTTGCGTGAAACTATTAAATTCTTTGTTTGAAACTCGGCCGTTGATTGGAGCTCGCGCCCTCGCTTCGCTCGCAGCGCGTAGCTGTTAATCGACTATTAGGTTGTTGTTTTGGGACGAGTGTATTCGGCAACAAGTTGAGGAGAAATCAGTTGGAAGACCACTTCACACTGACTTATCTTACGGGTTATGGTAATGAGTAATGAAATGACTAATCGGTTAACAAAATAACATAAATATACCCCAATACATCTACAGACCTATAACACATAGCCAACGGTTTAGCCGCGGTCGCTTAGCCGGTTCCCATACGAACACCGAAGTTAAGCAGCCTTGGGCTAGGTCAGGAGGTGGATGGGTGACCACTCACCTCTGAAACTCTAGTTACCGTTGGTTAGAGCAGATTGGAGGGTTCGAAAGCTTGTGTAGCAGCTTCGTTCTTCTCGTCAACTGCTCGGCAGTCCAGGTTAGTGGAGGAACCTAGTTGACTAGTCAAAGTTACACCGTCCTTTCGGATGGGACGTAAAGCCGATGGTCCCCTTGGTACTTTTCGACAGGAGTAGGCTACGTGCCGGTACCAGGCTTCCCGTCCTCCCTTCCTCATTATCATTCATCCATCATCACTCATCAGGCTAAAGAAGGCATTGTGCCCTACACTGGCCTTAATTACAATAAAATAAATAAATACATAAATAAATAAATATAACACATGCGTTAAGGGTTCCCTCCAAACTATCCTCACATTCTGCATGTAGGTATGCGACCTGATTAAGGAGAAATTATCTCTGGGCAGGTTTCCTATACGAAAAATGTATTTATTTAAGCGTAGAAATTGTAGAAATACTTCGATACTCACTCTGTACTGTAATTGGTAAGTGGCAGGCGTGTACATGCTGTCTCCTTTCAGATCTTTAAAGTTCGCACCAACCGTAATTTCCGTTCCTTGGCGAGACCTGCTCTTAACGTATGGTGCAACGCTCAAGTATTTGTAGTCTGTATAGAGAAGGAACCAAGTACATTATTTTCGTAATCCTCCTCCCAAAACCAAATCCTACGTTCGACAGTGGTGTGTATTGTGTATACATCATGGCCTTATAAACTAATTGTTACATAATAGAATAGTTGAGATTTACAGTTATCTTTTGCGTACCCCCTAACCCTCTCTGCCAAACAGAAATGCTCAGCTTTGTAATTTGGTTTAATTTTAACTGACCTACATTTCTTTAGTTATCTCGTTGAAGTAACCTCTTATATGAGGCATGTTACTTACTGTACTGGCACAAAGGCAGCGTATACCCGGGTTTACAGCCCTGGTGACATGTTCCGGTGTAAATGTTGCATGTTCCAGCTGCACAGCTACCACAACGCTGTTTACACCCAGCTCCGTAGAATCCCTTTGGACATTCTGAAAAATAAACCACAGCCTTTCAAATTAAACCTTATTATTATCAATAGGAAGAGTACGCTTGAGGAATCAATGACGGCTATCTCCAAATCTTACCACCCTTATAAATGGTTTTTATTAAAGGGGTCGGTTTATTCAGGCAAGAAACTAAAACAAATCATAAGTACCCCTCCAACTTTTGGTCGAGCTGAAGTCGGTACGTAAAGACGTGTTTACCAGGAAAAACCCGTATTCGAACCCAATGAGTAAGTACCGAATCGATTAACGTAGTAACTAGTAATTACTAATTAGTGTCTACTACACGCACGCGGGTAATGGTCATTTCCCGACATGGCCGTTGAGGAGCGCAGAGCGTTGATCGCACATCAAACAACCAATCTGATTAGTCGCTGCCGAACGCAGCTTTGTTCTGATTGGTTCGTTGGTGTGCACTTAAATTATAAATTACCTTACCTATATCGCAGAAGTGGCCGTGATACCCTGGGGCGCAGTCGCAGCTTCGTTTAGGGCGACACAGGAACAACCCACGGCAGGCTTGCTTGGTCTGCGAGCAGAGCCCTCCACAGTCGTTGCCATATCTGTTCGGCCCGCACCCTAGAGTAGACAGTGGACAACCATCAACAACTATGAGTATATGAGTATTCGCACTCAACTATAGTGGACGTCACTTTTAGTCGGAACCAAACCGGAAGCGACTTTGTGAGGTAGGTTGGGTTTGTCTATACGTGGTTGTTTGAAAATAGTGTTGGTAAGGACATAGGCGCTGAAACAACAACGCTGAGTTTACCTTCTTGACACACTGTACCGTTGAATCCTGCCGGACAGTTGCAATGTTGGTACTCTTCATCCCAGACTCCGCCATTGCGACATATCTGAGGGTCTACCGTAGACCCGAGCGCTGAAACATGATTCTTTTAGCGTTGTAGTAGTCTGTAGGGTATAAGTAGTATAGAGTAGGGTAGTTATGAATGTAATGTAAAAATGTGAACAAATAAAAGTCAGAATTTGATTTGATTTAATATCAATGTTTCTCGTTCTGCATCCCGGTAATTCATGGGATGTTACTTCCTGCCTCAATGTCTTACATTGAAGTTTCGCTACAGTGAAACCCTCTCCAAGAATCGGAAGCGGATATTCCTCCTCTTCCAGCTCCAGTACATCCTCGGTGCGCTCTGCAACAATATAAAACAGTTCAGTTATTATTAGTACAGTGTATAAGTGAATAACATGTGTGTATTTTCCAGTGGCGTAACTCAACCTTACGGGGCCCATGTGCAAGTTAGAACCCCCCCCCCCACTCTCAGGTACTAGATAACGTATGATAGTCATTCAACATATTGGCCTAAGCACTGCTATAGAAGTTCCTTTACTAACGACTAAGCTCCTCCGTATGCGTAGTCCAGACTCAAGCTTTCCTCAACTCAATCTCTCCTCAGCCTCGTCCAACCAACAATCACGGAACGGCATTGCCATGTGGGTGGACGGCTCTGTGATGGGTGGCTAGGCGAGGCTGAGGAGAGGCTGTTTTGAGGAGGGCTGGAGTGTGAACTATACATTCGGGCCTGACTATCTTCGGATATACAGACGGTTCCATTACGCTTGTTGTCATTTGCGCACGCTTATTTTGTTTCATACCGGGCCAGCGGCTCTTACTGAAGGAGTTGTAGTAAAGTAACTCAGCCGAACTCATCTATGAAGGAGCTTTCCATGAATGACGTCGGAATAGACATAGAAGACAAACTATACCCATTTCTCACCTTCGTTGTTGCAGCTGGCAATCCGCTGTATAAGTAGACTTTTTCCAAGTGCTGTCTTTTTGGCTATGACTCCCAGAGTTCGGTTCATATTCTTATTCATCTCCGTTAATGTTGTTGTGAACTGAAGTCTGGTCCATAAGGGCATCTGCATACGCAAAACAACCACACGTGTGCTCATTTATATCATCCCAAACGAGCAACAGCAACCAGAAAAATAGCAATCAGACTGTGATTTGCAGAGCAATCCATGGTACTTATCTCATTCCTACATCTAGTAGAGGAGCAAAAGGTATCTCGTGCGCCTTTCGTGGAAGAGTATTGCGGTAAACGGTATTCTGTTACGGCATATCATACGAGTATTTTGCACCTACCTGGCAGATCCTGGCACGCTGCAGAGGGCGCCAGGAGCGTCGTGACGTCATAGACACGTTTTAATTAATTACTTTTGAACGGTTTATGTCACAGAAAATATCAAGAGGACAATTTTATCATGTCATACTAGATGAGAATTAACAACCTATCTGCCACATTCTGGCGGACTGCAGAGGGCGCCAGGAGCGTCGTGACGTCATATACACGTTTGAACTAATAACGTTTGAACGGTTCATGTCACAGAAAATATGTAGGGTACAATTCTTCTATAAAATACTATACGAGTATTTTGTACCTACCTGGCACATCCTGGCACGCTGAAGAGGGCGCCAGGAGCGTCATGACGTCATAAACACGTTTTAATTAATAACGTTTGAACGGTTCATGTCACAGAAAATGTCAAAGGAACAATTCTATTACGAAATACTATTTGAGTATTTTGCATCTACTTGGCACATCGTGGCACGCTGCAGAGGGCGCCAGGAGCGTCGTGACGTCATACACTTTTTCATTAATAACTTTTGAACGGTTCATATCACAGAAATTATCAAGAAGACAATATTATAGAGAATTTAAATACAAATCGATTGATATGTACTAATAGGGTAATCATGTAATATTTAAGGGAGAAATTGCTAACAAATAATAATAATTAGATGTGTATATGAAATGCAGGGTATCCCTCATCGTAATATCTATTTATTACTATTTCGGAGTTATAATTGTATCACTGTGAAGGACTTAATAATCGTAGTCATCCCAACATACCCATGGGTATCTGTTGTTTCACAATAATAATTATTATTATTATTGTATACTAGTTACTATTCATAGACTGATTAGTAAAACTCACGTTTGCTAGAAGTTCTCTTCATCTTCATCATCGTCGTCTTCATCCTCATCTCCCGTGTTGTCGGCATGGCCGGCTTTAGGCGTAAGCGACGTACGCGACCGCGTACGGCGGCACAATTGCATAGGCGGCACTTCAGAGAAGTGCCGCCTATTTAAAAAATAATTTAAGACAAGGATTGAATAGAACATTTTAAAGTTACAAGGTAAAAACACATTTTGCATGACGGGTTTTAGCAAAGAGCGTGCCAATAACTTATTAGATGTTTTATTGTACAACATCCCTTATATACACCTTGGAGGCTTGGAGACTGTGGTTTGGTCCAATGAGGCTATTAACGAAGTACGTGACTTTTTTTAAATACGACGGCTTTACCCAACACTCCTTCTCCATTCATCCTTCGCTTTATTAAAGGCTTGATATGTTCCATGAGGTGCAGGTAACTAACAGGCGGCAAATTTGTGCATACATATCAGGCGACATACACGTGATTCCAAGACCCGCAACCTGTGCTATTCAGTCATCACTATTGCATTCTGTTGTTTCTTTGCTCAAGTAGGATGTGTTTTTCTTCAATTTAAGAAGTGAATACATGGATAGAAAACGTAAATTACCTTCGGGATGGGAGACGGCAAAAAAAAGAAAGCTCGGACAGAAGAAGCTCTTATTTTAAAGAGTACGCAATGTCAACATTTTTTATCGTTGGAGGGGGGGGGGGGGGGGGGGGGGGGCGGCGCCGATAAACATGATTCTCACGTTGACGCCGACGCGGAGCACGATCTCGAGGGCGAGGATGACGGGACGGAGATGGCAGACATTCGGGATGACGGCCTCCTGAATACTCGTGATATAGGTGAGGGGTGTACTCGGGGAGGGCGGGCCAGGATGGTGCCTTTTGCCTTGCAATGTCTTTTAGAAAGCAGGGCATGCCTCAGTAACTTTCATAACATTTATCGGAAAATCACATTTTTCGTATAAAGGTAATTTTAGACAGTATATGTTTTAGAGGTGTTTTGTAGGCCTATACAAATACAAATTATGTAACGTGTATCAATCCAAACTATAGCCTAGCATAATTATGTCTTAAATATTATTATTACGTATATATTTGATAGTTTTTTTTAATGTATTACACAGAATACAATAACTTCTTCTTAGGAGCATAATACTAATTGTGCTTGCCAAGTAAAATATTAAAATAACACAACCAGTTGAAAAAGCAGACCAACCCCTTCAAGTAGTTCATAAATTAACTCACTGATGACACATAACATAAATAGTTGCACATGCATAGTTGTTGCTTCCTTCGCACCAAATTTTTCATACATAAATGTGTAACGCGCGAGACTCTGGTTCAGGAGATCGCTGGTTCAATACCCACCACTGGGAATCATTATCAAGTTTTGCCAATATTTTCTACCATCGTTAGGGTGGATGCTAAGGGATGAGTCCGCTCAAACTTCCCGTGTCCATTCTATCTAGTTATTCCTCACAATTATGGCATGAATTACCTCCGAGCAGGTTTCCTTAGCAAAATAATACAAAAGCCTTTTGAAGTTTCTTGTTATCTCATCTTTAAAATAGGTGATTATCAACATGCTATTGTCAGGGGAAATATAACATATTATAGGCGGCATTTTCACTTCCCGCGTACACGAGATTTTACCCTTAAGCCGGGCCTGCTTGTCGGTATTCAAGCACTCTTGTTCCTCGTCTTCAGTAGAACAGCCACAAAGCTCGGTGCACCTCATGTTATTTGCTTTGCAGCTGCATCTTGACGCACACCTTGATTTTAAGCAGTTGCATTTAACTAGTTGAATGACGGCAGCCGGTGCAGGTTTGAGGGTTATCATGACTGCCACATACTCGTTGCTCTCAAGTAGCCATCCGTAGTCTTCGGGTAATAAGTTGATAGGGTTGGCAACCTGGTAATTATGCCACACCCAGCATTGATGGTGAGCACCTAGTATGGCTTGGAGATATGCGGCTTTGCTGGGTGAAAGCTTTTGGTGGGTGCTTGGCAAGACTTTTTGTGAAACATGCGCCATCGAAGGTCAGACACTGATCTCAGTTTAGTGAATGGACAGTACAGTTTGCAAACAAACTTCTCTAGACCACTTATCACGGAGTCTTTTAGAGCAACAGTTTAACCTAGTTATTTAAATGCTGAAAATATTTCATAGTCGGATTCTTCCACACACCAGCACTTGTGAGGATCTAGCCAAACTTCTTGTCATGCGCATTGACAACAGTTATAGTGAGTTTTCAGAGGTCCACGTGGTATTTGATAGATATGACATTCCTGTTTCATTAAAATCGGCTACTCGAAAGACTTGCAAGGAGGAAAAGCTGCTGTAGCTTATCGCATTACAGACAACACGCCAATCGGGCACTTGAGCATGTCACAACTACTTGGTCACACCAAAACCAAGTATGAGCGGACAGAATATTTTTCACAGAAGATAATTCGAGCCTCACAGGCCATGGAGCGACAACCAGTTGTCGCATGGAGTAACAAGACTATAAGTACAAAAACACTTCTATCACACTTAAATAGTGAACAGGAAGAAACCGATACTAAGATGTTGCTTCATGCATTAGATGCGACAAAACGAGGAGCTACTCAAATATCTATTTTTCCCCAGATACAGATGTCCTTATCCTGGTACTGCGACGTTACACCGATCTCTGTAAAAAATACTGTGTTCATTACAGGTAAAGGGGAAAATAATAGAAGGATAGCACTTGGGTCACTATACAACACACTTGGGCAAAATCAAGTTTCAGGACTAACTGGATTTCACGCTTTCAGTGGTTCCGACAACACTGGGGGATTTTCAGGAAAGGGGAAGCTTTCGTGCTGGAAAGCTTTCAGAGAATCCGACTATGAAATATTTTCAGCATTTAAAGAACTAGGTTTAACTGTTGCTCTAAAAGACTCCGTGATAAGTGGTCTAGAGAAGTTTGTTTGCAAACTGTACTGTCCATTCACTAAACTGAGATCAGTGTCTGACCTTCGATGGCGCATGTTTCACAAAAAGTCTTGCCAAGCACCCACCAAAAGCTTTCACCCAGCAAAGCCGCATATCTCCAAGCCATACTAGGTGCTCACCATCAATGCTGGGTGTGGCATAATGACCAGGTTGCCAACCCTATCAACTTATTACCCGAAGACTACGGATGGCTACTTGAGAGCAACGAGTATGTGGCAGTCATGACAACCCTCGACCTGCACCGGCTGCCGCTGCAAAATCAAGGTGTGCGTCAAGATGCAGCTGCAAAGCAAATAACATGAGGTGCACCGAGCTTTGTGGCTGTTCTACTGAAGACGAGGAACAAGAGTGCTTGAATACCGACAACACGGGAGATGAGGATGAAGACGACGATGATGAAGATGAAGAGAACTTCTAGCAAACGTGAGTTTTACTAATCAGTCTATGAATAGTAACTAGTATACAATAATAATAATTATTATTATTGTGAAACAACAGATACCCATGGGTATGTTGGGATGACTACGATTATTAAGTCCTTCACAGTGATACAATTATAACTCCGAAATAGTAATAAATAGATATTACGATGAGGGATGCCCTGCATTTCATATACACATCTAATTATTATTATTTGTTAGCAATTTCTCCCTTAAATATTACATGATTACCCTATTGGTACATATTAATCGATTTGTATTTAAATTCTCTATAATATTGTCTTCTTGATATTTTCTGTGATATGAACCGTTCAAAAGTTATTAATGAAAAAGTGTATGACGTCACGACGCTCCTGGCGCCCTCTGCAGCGTGCCACGATGTGCCAAGTAGATGCAAAATACTCAAATAGTATTTCGTAATAGAATTGTTCCCTTGACATTTTCTGTGACATGAACCGTTCAAACGTTATTAATTAAAACGTGTTTATGACGTCATGACGCTCCTGGCGCCCTCTTCAGCGTGCCAGGATGTGCCAGGTAGGTACAAAATACTCGTATAGTATTTTATAGAAGAATTGTACCCTACATATTTTCTGTGACATGAACTGTTCAAACGTTATTAGTTCAAACGTGTATATGACGTCACGACGCTCCTTGCGCCCTCTGCAGTCCGCCAGAATGTGGCAGATAGGTTGTAAATTCTCATCTAGTATGACATGATAAAATTGTCCTCTTGATATTTTCTGTGACATAAACCGTTCAAAGGTAATTAATTAAAACGTGTCTATGACGTCACGACGCTCCTGGCGCCCTCTGCAGCGTGCCAGGATCTGCCAGGTAGGTGCAAAATACTCGTATGGTATGCCGTAACAGAATACCGTTTACCGCAATACTCTTTCACGAAAGGCGCACGAGAACTTAAATGTTACCTTTTGCTCCTCTACTAATCATTAATTGATCACGCTCAAATTTGTTTTCCATATTCAAAATGATACTGTAATTATAAGTAGAAACAGTTTTTGATCAAATTCGATCTAATTCGAACACAAACAATTTTTAAACAGGGCTGAAAATTACTAAAAATGAAAAATACTACGGAAGTTTAGAACCCCCTAACAAAAACTCAACGTACATATAACAACAGCTTCGTTCTCCAAGTTCGGTGCAAACAGAACCAAAATTTGTTGATTTTCGTGCATTTAGTTAGAGTAGTACGAAAGAACTGCACGCCTGACGCTCAGAGCGGTTTTGTGAACTAACGTTAAAGTGTATGACATAATATTGATTGAGTGATCTGTGTTATGCTTACATTGACTTTGAGTGGTTGCAGTTTGTACTCTTTGTCGTCTACGCTAACCACGACATCTATGGAGGTGTCATCTTGCATGAAACAGTCAATGGCCACACATACGTGGGGACCACTCACACTGGGCGTATACTCTGCACTGGTAAAGTTGCCTTCTAACTTATCAAGTGAGAACAGTAGATCTCCATCGCCTGGATGAGAGTATATTATTTTACAAAGCATAATCACCTTTATCTTTACAACTCTGTGGGGTCATAAATAACAGACAAATATGGTACCCATTTTAAGACAACGCTAAAAACTATGCTCTCAGATGAATGCTATTATTCTGTCGGTAACTTTGGATCCGTTTGTCTTAGGCACAGATTTTCAAATGTTATTTTACCAGTGTAATGATGTAACTGCGACCCTATTAGTAATATTTTAATTCATCTAATGTATAAATGATTTTAAGAGTCTATCAACTCAAAGTTCAGCTTATTTATACATTTGTACATGTGGATGTAAAATGAACTTAAGAGGCCAATAAATATATAAAATACGAAACCACCTCGTACCATGCTCATTCCGCTGGGCTAAGAGTTTTGCTAACGTTTCTATGGTTTCCTTAATTCAATCTTAGGAAAGTGTGTAAACACCATAATGCTTTTGGCTTGATTTGATTTTGTTAACCCGTATTTCTTAAATCTTAAATACGTGTGTAACTGTAAACCGACCTTAGCCTGCAAAATTAAATGTGTGCCAAAGTAAGAGCATGCTCCATAAAAACATATCGTCGTCAACTGTTTTGTTACTGAAATATACTTACCCCGACTTGTCACTTTTCCGGTCATACCAGACAACTTCAGTTGATATGTTGATGGCATTAGGTTGTCAACATCCCAAATAGTATCAGTGGTAACACTATTTAATTTAATAATCAACTTAGAGGTGTTCAGTACCTCTACCATTATATTGTATTTTTCAAGCCATTTTATGTCGTCTACCTGAAACAAAATGGCGACCGCATACAACACAGATGTAGAGGCATTTGTATGTAACACACATGAAACGATTGTGATTATGTAAACAAGCATTTCTTTTGGTTTTCAGGCCACATTTGGGATTTAGGAATACCAAATCCTCGGTCATGTTACAAAATTACTATCAATATAAAATAATGATTTTTCGCAAATGGAAAATGAAATACATTCAAATGATTACAAAACGAAATATATAATATTATTAAAATTGTAACACAAACTTCATGATTGGTAGTTGGTATCAAAAGTTAAATTAAATACAACTTGGCGTATGGTTCAGTGACAAGTGAACGTTTCCAAACTATCTGTCTGTCTGTCTGAGAGCATAATAGTATCTGAGCATAATTAATTATAATAATATTAATAATAATAATAACAATAATAACAATAATAATAATAATAATAATAATAATAATAATAATAATAATAATAATAATAATAATACTTTAAGGGGTTACCTGGTAACCCCTTAAAGTCTACACGTTCCCAGTCGCTGCTGATAATATATCGCATTTCAAAGGGAAAAAGCTGTAATCAACCAACAATTTTCACGGCATTGAGATCTACGAGTGATTTACTACAAGAAGACATAAAGGGAAGTACCAGTATCCATTACTTTGTATATAAATAGAAGTTTAATTTTGTCGGCTTACATTTTAGTCCAGGGCCTTGCTTGAGAAACATAGGAACAGTTGAATTTAGTGTTGATTTTGACAGATTGAAGCTGGATCTGGACACGTCAAGGTCTTGTTTTTATAATTTGATTCGATAATATTGTAACTAGATATATGTTTTACGGTTGTATGTAAGCACTTTTTATTTGTTTCCAGAATTAAGAAGATTTCGTCTTCAAAATCTGTAAAATTTGAAACTGTCATTCAACTCCAACTCAGCGCCTTGAAATTGCGTGTGTTATTTATTGACGGGACACGGCCAAGTTGTGAGTGTAAAGAAAAGTGTGACATTAAGTGCTTTGATTTCTTTGAAAACAATATTAACTTTCTGTGACAAAGAACTTACTTTGACAGGACAATGAACATTTGACATTTAGTAAATAAACAAACAGATTATGGATGCTTCTGATGTATTATCGCAACAGACCACCAAATCTGGAAGAGTGAGACAGCGTATCAAATGGACAGATAATATGAACATTTGTGTGATGCGCAACTACTATAGAATTACGTTATTAGAAACTAGATTAGTTGGATATCGACAAGAACTGCACCGAGCGTTTACACGTGAATACCCATTAGTAGATGTAACCGAACAAAGAGTAGCAGACCAAAGGAGAATAATTGTAAGTAATGGTATGCTACCATTTAATCTATTGAACGTAATAAGACATGAAGTAGAGGAAGAACTACAAATGGATCAAGAAAATGAAGAGGATTTGGCGAACGAGGAGCACATCATGGAAGCATCAAGAAACGATGACCATCTACGACAAGAATTAATGGAACAAGTAGCCTAGATCTACCAGAAGCTCAGAACACACAAGAGGTACATCATCAACATCTACCTATAAATAACATTGAACAAGAAGAGAATACAAGAGGGAACACACAAGAAATAGACGAGTTAAAGAACATATTACATTTAGCTTTTGAAAACGCTTTGTCAGAATTTGCACATATAGAACCGAACAAGAGACCTAGAATTCCTAAACCTAAACAGTCTAAGCAAATGGACATAGTAATGCACGTAATGAACGCACATATATTGTTAGATTACGCGAAGAAAGAATTGTCGTTTGAGGAAGTGCATGCAGCAATATATTGTGGAGCCGTAGCAGTGGTCAGACAATTAGGATTAAAAATAAAGTTGCTACATTCTCAGAACATAAAAACAAATAAGACTCCAAAGTGGGAACGAAGATTAGTCAAACGGATCAACGAGTTAAGGAGAGATATTGGGAGATTAGAACAATTCAGGATGGGTAATAGATCTAAAAAGATATTACAATATTGCCAACACATATTTGAAAGGTTTAAAATCCATACTATACATGAAACACCGAACGAGGCTACAAACGAATATTTGGATACTCTAAAGCAAAAATTAAGTGCATTAGCCAAAAGACTACGAAGATATAAAGAGTGTAGTGATAGAAAAGAACAAAACGAAATGTTTAAAGAAAAAGAAAAAGAATTCTATCAGCAAATTAACAATAAAGAAGAAATAGAAAAAGAAGTAGGAAATGGTATACCATCGAAGACAGAGATAGAGCAGTTTTGGGGTGGGATATGGAGTAACCCATTAATGCACAATCACAATGCAACATGGATTCAAGAAGAAATTGAGGCAATGAGTGATATCGAAGAAATGACATTTGACGGCATCAGTGTAAATGATATAAAATCAACGATACGAAATACTCATAATTGGAAAGCACCCGGTAACGATAACATTCAAAATTTTTGGTACAAGAAGTTTTCTAACATGCACACCCAGATTGCTAAATGTCTTAATGAATTTATATTAGGAGACAAGAATTTACCAGATTTCTTTACTGAAGGAATAACATTTCTTAAACCAAAAGATAATGACACCAAAAATCCAAGTAAATATAGACCAATTACATGCTTACCTATACTAGGCCTATATACAAAATCTTGACATCGTGCATAACAAATAAAATATATAGTCACTGCGAAGAACACAATATATTAGCTGAAGAACAAAAGGGATGTCGTAAATTGTCGCAAGGGTGTAAGGAACAATTAATTATCGATTCTGTTGTAATAAACCAAGCTTTCAACAAGAAGAGAAACATTCACGTTAGCTATATTGATTACAAGAAAGCGTATGATTCGTCACCACATTCGTGGCTAATACAGATACTGGAAATTTATAAAGTAAACCCATTGATAGTAAACTTTTTGCGGACAGCGATGACGAGTTGGAAAACAACATTAAAGTTAAACGTAGGCAAAGAGCAGATATGTACTGACCCAGTTAACATCCGACGAGGTATTTTTCAAGGTGACTCGTTTAGTGCGTTATGGTTTTGTCTTTCATTAAATCCATTATCTCATATACTAAACAAATCTACACATGGTTTCAAGATAAAGGATGGTAATACGGTTTGCCACACACTTTCACATCTATTCTACATGGACGATCTCAAGCTATATGCTTTAAATGCGACACACATGACGAATCTTCTTAACTCAACGTTAGAATTCAGTAGAGATATATGTATGGATTTTGGAATTGATAAATGTAAGTCACTTCATGTCATCAAAGGAAAGATAACGAAATTAGAAGAGTTTGAAATTGACGAAGACAACCGGATTGGAGTAATGGACGAAGAAGACGTATACAAATATCTAGGATTTGCGCAGGCTAAACGAATTGATCATAAACTGATGAAAAGTAAACTAATTTCTGCTTACAAGAAACGAATAGGATCCATTTTAAAAACACAACTAAATGGTAAAAACGAGATCAAAGCAATTAACACTTATGCTATACCGGTACTAACATATTCATTTGGAATTATTAACTGGACACGGACAGAACTTCATGCCCTAGAAATTCTCACCCGCACAACATTCACTAAATACAGAAGTCATCACCCTAAGTCAGCAATAGAACGAGTGACTCTACCTAGAGAAAAAGGAGGAAGAGGCTTGATTGATTTAAACAATTTATATTATAAACAAATTGAAATTCTAAGAAAGTACTTTTATACAAAATGCCCACATTCACAACTTCATAGAGCTATAGTATCGGCAGACAAGTCGCTTTCTCCCCTCAATTTAAATGACGGAAATTTAAACTTGCTTCAAAAACTAAATTCTGACACAGCAAAAGAGATCAGAATATCAGAAAAGACGTTACATAGCAGACATTATAAAGAACTTCTTAAGGATAACGTCGATAGGGTAGCATCGAACAAATGGTTAACGTCCGGGGACATTTTCAGCGAAACAGAGGGATTTATGATCGCTATTCAAGATAAAGTAATCAATACTAACAATTACAAAAAATACATACTGAAAGACGTCACAGTGCAAGATAAATGTAGAAAATGTAATATGAACGGCGAAACAATTGAACATATCGTATCTGGGTGCAAAATGCTTTGTCAAACAGATTATCTTCATAGGCATAACCAAGTTGCAAACATTGTACATCAAAAATTAGCCATGAAGTATAAACTTATAAACACAACCACTGCATATTACAAATACAAGCCTGAAAAGGTATTAGATAGTAAAGACTACAAATTATATTACGACCGGGCAGTTATAACAGACCAAACCATACATCACAATAGACCGGATATTATATTTATTGACAAGAAGAAACAAGAAACGATTTTAATTGATGTTGCCGTCCCTTTATGCCACAATGTAGAGACAACTTGGCGGGAAAAGATAAACAGATATAAGGAATTGTCTATTGAAATAAAAAGGTTGTGGAAGCAGAATAATGTAACTGTTATACCGTTAATTATATCAGCAAATGGCATTGTTCCACGTAAACTCCATGACAGTATTAAACTAATTGGTCTCCAACCGAACATATACATCGAGATGCAAAAAGCAATTATTTTGAACACGTGTAGGATAGTGCGAAAATTTTTGAACTAAGAAGAATGAAGACTTCAAGAAATTCTCCATCCCGATGGTGGTTTTCGTGGTTTCCACCGTACAAAGAGCGAATGCTGGGATGAGTACAAATCGGCCACGACCGTACATAGCATCCACAATTCGGTTTGGAAAAAATAATGTGGACAATGATATATTAAGTAGTATAGCCAAATGTGGGCATTTGAGAAGCAGAAGAAGAAGAAGAAGAAGAAGAAGAAGAAGAAGAAGAAGAAGAACAAGAAGAAGAAGTAGAAGAAGATATATTTAGTAGTTCTAAGTAGATTTTAATAAGGTAAACACATGGAAATACTTGACATTTGTGTCCGTACAACATGTTTATGCCGGTTTTGACCGAGTTTGTATGTATTGCAACAATAAAATAATAATAATAATAATAATAATAATAATAATAATAATAATAATAATAATAATAATAATAATAATAATAATAATAATAATAATAATAATAATAATAATAATAATAATAATAATAATAATAATAATAATAATAATAATCAAGACTAACAATTACAAAAAATACATACTGAAAGACGTCACAGTGGAAGATAAATGTAGAAAATGTAATATGAACGGCGAAACAATTGAACATATCGTATCTGGGTGCAAAATGCTTTGTCAAACAGATTATCTTTATAGGCATAACCAAGTTGCAAACACTGTACATAAAAAATTAGCCATGAAGTATAAACTTATAAACACAACCACTGCGTATTACTAATACAAGCCTGAAAAGGTATTAGATAGTAAAGACTACAAATTATATTACGACCGGGCAGTTATAACAGACCAAACCATACATCACAATAGACCGGATATTATATTTATTGACAAGAAGAAACAAGAAACGATTTTAATTGATGTTGCCGTCCCTTTATGCCACAATGTAGAGAAGGCGGGAAAAGATAAACAGATATAAGGAATTATCTATTGAAATAATAAGGTTGTGGAAGCAGAATAATGTAACTGTTATACCGTTAATTATATCAGCAAATGGCATTGTTCCACGTAAACTCCAGGACAGTATTAAACTAATTGGTCTCCAACCGAACATATACATCGAGATGCAAAAAGCAATTATTTTGAACACGTGTAGGATAGTGCGAAAATTTTTGAACTAAGAAGAATGAAGACTTCAAGAAGTTATCCATCCCGATGGTGGTTTTTTATGGTTTCCACCGTACAAAGAGCGAATGCTGGGATGAGTACAAATCGGCCACGACCGTACATAGCATCCACAGTTCGGTTTGGAAAAAATAGTGTAGACAATGATATATTAAGTAGTTTAAGTAGATTTTAATAAGGTAAACACATGGAAATACTTGACATTTGTGTCCGTACAACATGTTAATGCCGGTTTTGACCGAGTTTGTATGTATTGCAACAATAAAATAATAATAATTATTATTATTATAATAATAATAATAATAAAAATAATAATAATAATAATAATAATAATAATAATAATAATAATAATAATAATAATAATAATTATTATCTTCAGAATAATCTATCAGATTATCTTCATAGGCATAACCAAATTGCAAACAATATACATAAAAAACTAGCCATAAAGTATAAACTTATACACACAACCACTGTGCGTATTACAAATACAAGCCTGAATAGGTATTCGATAGTAAAGACTACAAATTATATTACGACCGGGCAGTTATAAACGACCAAACCATACATCACAATAGACCGGATGTTATATTTATTGACAAGAAGAAACAAGAACGATTTTAATTGATGTTGCCGTTCTTAAGCCACAATGTAGAGACAACTTGGCGAGAAAAGATAAACAAATATAAGGAGTTATCTATTTAAATAAAAAGGTTGTGGAAGCTGAATAACGTAACTTTTGTACCGTTGATTATATCAGCAAATGGCATTGTTCCACGTAAACTCCATGACAGTATTTAACTAATTGGTCTCCAACCGAACATATACATCGAGATAAAAAAAAGCAATAATTTTGAACACGTGTAGGATAGTGCGAACATTTTTGAACTAAGAAGAATGAAGACTTCAAGAAGTTATCCATCCCGATGGTGGTTTTCGTGGTTTCCACCATACGAAGAGCGAATGCTGGGATGAGTAGGCCTACAAATTAGCCACGACCGTACATAGCATCCACATTTCGGTTTGGAAAAATAAAATGGACAATGATATATTCAATTAGTTTTAAATAAGGTAAACACACGGAAATACTTGACATTTATGTCCATACAACATGTTTACGCCGGTTTGACCGAGTTTGTATGAGTTGCAACAATAAAATAATAATAATAATAATAATAATAATAATAATAATAATAATAATAATAATAATAATAATAATAATAATAATAATGTATTATGGTGGATGTAGCGGTGCCCTCTGACAATAACATCACAACTAAGGAGGCGCAAAAGAAAACCAAATACAAAGACTTACAAATTGAAACCCAGAGAATGTGGGGGATGCGGACAAAGGTAATCCCGATCATAATTGGAGCGACAGGTGCCATCAGCAAAACATTTCAAAATTATTTAGAAGATATACCAGGACAACATAACACAAGGGAACTACAGAAGACAGCCATTCTGGGTACTGCTCGCATTTTGAGAAAGGTTCTATAATATTTTGATATCAGTTTTTATATTGAAGTCTTTATGTTATGTTTATATAATTGTTTTATGTAGAATTTATGACATTGCGTGGTCCTGCGATGCGGTGCGGGTGTTTTGGGTTGGCCCGGGTTCGTACCGCGTCGCACCGCAGGGCCACGCGGTGTCATGAATTCAACTATATTTGATTTATGTGTAATATAATAATCTTTGTGATAT
This sequence comes from Isoperla grammatica, assembly GCA_945910005.1. Lineage (NCBI taxonomy): Eukaryota > Metazoa > Arthropoda > Insecta > Plecoptera > Perlodidae > Isoperla > Isoperla grammatica. The sequence continues at coordinate 28,108,132 of OX246741.1, forward strand.
GTAAAATCTTTTTAAAATGTAATTATCTTTGTAATGTGTAAAATCTTTGTAATGTCATATTTTGTAATGTGTGGTTGCAGCACCTAAGAGGTGAGGATCACCTTTGGTGCTGTAGACTAATAATGTACCTGCCATCTAGTGATGTGATAAATAAAGATAATAATAATAATAATAATAATAATAATAATAATAATAATAATAATAATAATAATAATAATAATAATAATAATAATGATAATAATAATAATAATAATAATTAAAATAATATAATAATAGTATATAATGTAAGAGGTATTTTGGTATTTGAAATAGTTAAAACTTACCAGGCTATTCTCCTTCCTTGTGCATTCGTCCAAGCTTCCGTATGTGTCTGCAGAGCACTTGTATAGGCTTAGAACCGCCTGTGAGCCAGCCGTAGGATCCAATGAGATGAGGTCTATACTATGGAACACTACATAGGCGGTGTTTTCTGCCGCATTGAAGAGTATTAGAGTCATGTTTCTCTTGGAAGAAGAAACCTCTCCTACTTCCAGAGTTATCTCGATCCTTTCGAGGAAAGGTCTTCTTTCACTCTCAGAGTTATTGAGGATATCGGTGTATTTGGATGTACCTGAAACCACCAGTGTAAGTACGAATGCTTTAGAATTAGTACTCTATACTTACTGTCATTTATACTTTTGTGTGCTCATAGTAATAGAACTTTCATTAACAATAATAGTGGTATCTGCAGCCAAAGCTGTTCATTGACATCACCTCCCTTTTAGGTTAGTGATCGGCAGGGTGTTAGTTAAATTGGAACCAAGTATAGTTAAAGGGATAGTCAGGGAAAAAACTAAAAAACTATCAGTTGTATATGTCCACCCTCAAATATGGAATACATGACTAAAAGATACCATACTTTCAAAGCAGGCAGTTAAAAAATTATAGAAAACGCAATTTTTTGGCTTGTTGCTACCAAGTAGCACCGAGCAACTTTTCTCATGGTAATTCTTATATTAAAAAATGTTGCCTCGAGATGGTAAAACCACCGCTAAAATAGAGGACATCAAAAATCGATGAGGAGTTTTAATGTGCATCGTTTCTCTACCAATAATATGCTTCTTGTACAAAATGCCCTGAAATTAATTTTCTTGTGACTTGATGTGTAGAAAAGTTGCAATCTGTTTTGAGTGGCACTGTTCGCAGTCCCCGAGTGTTCTGGCTGGTCTCGTATAACACAATGAGTGCTCTGTCTATCAGGCAGGCGTTAGCGAGCTCAGAACCGATACAGCTGTACGATGCTTTAGAAGAAAAATGCAGCAGAGCTGGCGAAGAGAATCTTATAGAATATATAAATGTTCACTTTTTTTTCTTGCATCGAAAACAACCTATATCAATTTTATTTTACACGTGACTGAATTTCATGCACTTATGACTCATTGGTGATTTTTTACTTTTTCACCTGACTATCCCTTTAAGTTAGAAGTGGTATAACATCAGTTACCCAAAGCAAGGTCGGGCTTTTGGGCAAACTCGTAGTTCCTCCGTAAAGTCCAACTGTCACGTGTCATGTTCCACGAACACCCCTCATACCAAGCAATGCAGTCTTCAACATCCACGTCGAGGTTTGGCCCTAGAAACAAAATAAATATACACACTGATAAACTTGTTCCCTCACACAAAGTGGGAGCGATGGGAATAACTTACAAGAATAACTAATTCTATTTTTGGATTTTGTTAAAATTAGCTAATGGCGCTCAATTCACATCGAAGTATGCGGCTGTTCCAATATCTTAATATCGCGACGAACAACTGCTAGTTCATACATAGAAGAAGTGTTTCTACCATTCATTTGAAACAGACATAGTCCCTCCCTAACTCATATGGAACATTTTATTCTACTGTGGACTGGAAGGTGTGTGGGGTGGAAGCCAACACGTGAAAATTAATACTACATAGTATGCAAATATC
>OX246741.1:28112581-28127581 GCA_945910005.1 Isoperla grammatica
GGAGGTCGAATGAGTTTACACATTTGCGCTCCCCCCCCCCCCCCCCCCCCCCCATTGACATACTGGTTGCTATCAATATTATAAGAGAACCGTAAGTCGTAACTGTAACTTCCTGTGCGTGTGCGTGTGCGTGTGCGTGTGCGTGTGCGTGTGCGTGTGCGTGTGCGTGTGTGTGTGCGTGTGCGTGTGCGTGTGCGTGTGCGTGTGCGTGTGCGTGTGCGTGTGCGTGTGCGTGTGCGTGTGCGTGTGCGTGTGCGTGTGCGTGTGCGTGTGCGTGTGCGTGTGCGTGTGCGTGTGCGTGTGCGTGTGCGTGTGCGTGTGCGTGTGCGTGTGCGTGTGCGTGTGCGTGTGCGTGTGCGTGTGCGTGTGCGTGTGCGTGTGCGTGTGCGTGTGCGTGTGCGTGTGCGTGTGCGTGTGCGTGTGCGTGTGCGTGTGCGTGTGCGTGTGCGTGTGCGTGTGCGTGTGCGTGTGCGTGTGCGTGTGCGTGTGCGTGTGCGTGTGCGTGTGCGTGTGCGTGTGCGTGTGCGTGTGCGTGTGCGTGTGCGTGTGCGTGTGCGTGTGGCGTACTTACCGGCTACTGCCACGCCAAGTACGACTACGATGATGCTCAGAACAGTCTTCATCATAATATACCTTCAGAGCTAGAAGATTAATTGTAATTAACCTATATTCGTGTGATTCTATAAAGCTCCGCTTTATATCTGCAATCAAAAGTGGTAAGATTTCAAGCTAAAGATGCCTGTATCGTAATCGAATCGCCAAGCACCATTGACGTTATACAATACATACTTACAGAAACATCAGCTTTCCTCTTCCGTTGATATCAGCCTACTAAGAAATATTGCTCGAATTACAATTAATAAAATAATTGGTATCGCAATGTTGCAACAACGTTGCAGTTTACATAAAAAAAACTGCAGTGCTCATGGGTCGTCAGACTTCAAAGGTTATCGGCTCTAAGAAAATTACTGGCTGGAGTCGGGATTCATTGCCATGCATGCTCTGTCTACTGTGAAGATAGAACTATATGAATACGGACCGTATTCATTAGGGGCGCCCGTTGTTGCTATGTATTTGTTTTTATATGTGAAATAACTTGCATGGAACGGTTACTTGGCAACAATGGGCGCCCCCAGGATAAGAGGACGATTCAACAATGGGTGCCCCTAGGTGTAGGGCCGACTATGAATACCAACCTATGAATACGACACATTCATTAAGATTCTGCAACCAAAATAAAGAGGGTATAAAAGTTACTATGCAATGTTGAAAACAATTTCGTTGTTTGAGGCGGCGATTCACCCCAGTTGCGTTGTACCTTATTTTCTGGAACGAAATGCGAAGTGTTTTGAGAGAAGTTTTGAAAAAGAAATTTAGGAATAGTTTTGAGAGAAAAGTTTTAGAAAAGTTTTGAGAAAAATGGATCTGGGATATTCTTTCTATATACGAACAAATGTTTTCATCAGCCGGGAGTTGTTAATGAATATCTTTCTCTTTTACATACGAGTGCCGATATTGAAACGGAAGGTCGGTGATTGGGGAATTATTGTATGTTGAGTTATTGTGTTTTCATGAAATAAGTTATGCAGCGGTATTAATTGCATTCAAAATGTTTTTATTTTTATAAGTTTTTGGGGTACAAAATAATTTGTTGTGTATTCTATAACAACATTGTTATTGTAAAACCATTACATTTTTCTAACATCCCGTAGGATAACATTGTATTTTTGCACGTACACCAGTCATATACTTATACAATTATTGTAGATATGCAGATAGTATAAAATACGCCTTTGTTATGGAAAAAACTTGCGGTACTGTATTAAACTTTGAACCAATACTAGAAGCTTTGGATGGTAATAACAATAAATCTATACTAAACTAAATATAAAGAAATGTGTTGTACTGTTATTGCTATCTTAACGAATTAAGTATTTTTAGTAGAAGGGGGAAAAGGGGGGAGAGGGAGGGGGAGGTGAGTGATTAACAGATAATTGTATACACGCACACATATACAAACAATTATGTGTTATTTGGTAGATTCTTGCGAACTGAAGTTGATGTAGTACTTGGTTTTCGAGTTTTTGTCCGCGTAACGTGCTCTCTAGAGACTGGTTGCTGGCCCAGAAATGGGCCATTGCCAGAGTCTCGACGTTTCGACAAAATAGCATTTGCCGTCTTCAGGATGTTTCGTGGTCTTGTCTGTTCAGAAGCTGGGAACCGAACATCTGAACAGACAAGACCACAAATCATCCTGAAGATGGCAAATGCTTTTTCGCCGAAACGTTGAGACTCTGACAATGGCCAATTTCTGGGCCAGCAATCAATCTCTAGAGAGCACGTTACGCGGGAAAAAAACTCGGAAACGAAGTTTTGTGTATATATAAGAATTTGTTTTGTATTCAAGATGTTATATTTGGTCTCATGATCTCATGACTTACAACTAAAAATTTAACTCAACCCTAACTTGTTTTCATCATGGCAGCCACCAATTAGAAGGCAGTTATGATATGAAGGTTTCGTACACCCCAATATTCAGGTGGAAGTTGTATTCTAAGCCGGTCAATATATCCCCAACAAAATGCTTAGCACACTTGATAGAGTTTATCCACACACCCCATGTCAGTAATCCAAAAACTGACTCTCAATGAAAAACATATGTTTATAATACAAATCAATTAACTTCAGTTGAAAGGAAGCATAATGATGAATTTAACATTGTGATTTTTACGTAACTAGTTATAAAAATGTTAAAAAACTACAAATAAAGTCAATGACACCAGAAACGTTCGATCAAGTTCCTAAGAACACTGCTTTATCAAATCACAAGAAGAATATTCAATTTTGACTTACGTGTCCATTCATTGAGATTATTGTAGTTGGACCAAACACAATTTGCTATAAGTACATAATTAATTCTAAATGACACAATTCACTTAACGCGTAATTAATTGATAGTTGATCCAATTTCTATCGCTCGAACTATTTTATTATTATACCATTGTCTAGTTAGGAGTCACTCTTCAATAAACAGTGACGTCACAATCTTTTTCGTCTGTACCGTCGTCACAATCCTTCGTCCCGTCACACTTCAGAAACGGGTGTATATTTCCCCCGTCGTCACACCGAAAGGACTTCAATCCCATCAAATCCAAACTCCGTTTAAAAGGTCCACTGATATCACCTGTAAAAAGAACGATGAATGTAAATTTCTAATCTTAGGATATATGTTTACTCCTCAGTATACTTTCGTGGGGAGTGTTATCAGTGGAGGCTTGTGGGGGGGAGAGAGGGGGGGGGTGGCTGCAGTGCTTAAGCACCCCCTTGCACAAAGTTGCATATGTATTTATTGAATAATTAATTTTACTTTACTCGTGGACAGTTTGAAATAACATATATATATATAAACTATATTATTATGAACGTTTAGCTGCCATTAAAATATTTGAGTATTTTACGTGCTTAACATAGTTGTTTGCCTCTCGCCGCACTTATATTAGCCCGCGCGACTGCACCGGCTCGCAGTCACACTAGCCTCCATAAGCCCCGTAAGTGCGAGAGAGACAATGAGAATAGGCTTCACATCCATTGGAATTTCGACTTGGGCTATAGGGCACTAGCAACACCGAAAGACAACAATGGAACAAATGAATTGAACTGATGGACAAACCACCAGCTGTCAAAATAATAAAATTGCAACCATAGAAATAAAAACAAGTGAAGCAATAGTATCTGCTCACCATTTAAAACTTTTAATGATAGACAATGACTAAGTGAAAGTTTTGTATGTGTATTTGTTTGTTTTTTGTTTTGTTTTCCAAAATCAGACGGAATTATTTTTTGACAGCTTGTTGTTTGTCCATCGATTCAATTCATTTGTTTCATTGTTGTCTTTTGGTGTTGCTAGTGCCAGGTATCCACGCGGCAAATTTCTAGGAATTATTATGTTATACCTGTCATTATAGCCAATATTTATCTCCTATCCGAGTGTTCGCGAAAAATGACTTGTATCTATAAAATATTATCCCCTATTTTATGGTTTACGCGTCTAATTCAGGATAAGGGTGTTGAATGACAATGGATAAAGGCAACTCAAACAAAACTCTCGGGGGTAACTTCACGTCGTGGCCCTCGCCCATTGAACCTGAGTTGGTGCTGATGATATGAGAATTCGAAATTATTATTTGGCGGGTCTTTAAGGTTCCTTGCATTTTCTATGCAATTTAATTTTTTAGATGCGATTACTGAACAAGTAGGCAATTTCATGCACAGTTTAGTGGGCGCTGACATTTTGGGCGTCCGCCATTACGACCATTCTACATCCTCAATGTACAGCCTTCCTGACGGGTCAATCCGCGATAGAACTTTGGATTGAACCGACGTTCAAGAAGGCTGTGCCTCAATTGAAATCACGAATTGTATTTGAAAAGGCTGTTCAGGAATGGTTGCCGGAAGTTTGAAGATCAGGAAATTTAATACCCTATATACTTACTTGAAGTAGCACAGTTGCGTTCATCGCTACCGTCAGAGCACTGCTGCGTATTGTCGCACAGCTCACTTCTGGGTATACACTTGTCATCTAGAGGGCAGTGGAACGCTTCATGTGTGCAGTCCTTGCACATGACCTCGTCCGAGGAGTCACCGCAGTCGTTGTGACCGTTGCAGCGTTGCCATTGGGCGATGCATTCCCGGTTGGCGCAGCAGAACTCCGTTGCGGCGTCGCACGTTTGGTTCTCACCTAGGCATGCAATTGCAGAACCCTCCACTCAATCGTAATTGTAGGAATAAAAAACAAATAATTATTGGATCATTATTCTTATAATTACTATAATATTCTTTATTCTTTATTTACCGAAATAATTCATCGCGCGGATATAAACGTATATAAGCAGCCTGGTTACGACGGTATAAGAGCTATTGATGTCAAAAATTTGAGAATAGGGTACGCAATACCCCAAAACAGAACAATGAAACAAATGAATTTAACCGATAGACAAACAAGCTGTCAAAAAAAAAATATGAACTTCTGAAGTTGGAAAAAACAAACGTTCAGAACGTTTACAAACTTTCAGATAGTTGCTGTCCATTACTGAACATAAATTTTAGCTGGCGAGCAGTTACTATCGTTACAACTAATTGTTTCTCCTCATTATTTGCAAAGATATTACTTTGACAGCTTGTTGTTTGTCCACCACTTCAATTAATTTATTCCATTGTTGTAGTTCGGCTGTTACGTCAGTTGCACGTTCACTATAGAATCAAGTCCTGTAATTGCCCATTTAATAAATTTGTGATTGATTGGTATTTGGGCTTAATGCCAATAAGTGACCGTTGTGTGCCAGAAAAGAAGAAAATATCTGTTGTGAGATCGGTATATAAAAAAAGTGATCACATGCAGTTTTCAAATTACGTCCAATTGCATTGCTCTCTGTTGTAGAGAACATAATGGAGCGATACCTATCCGATTGTTTCTTGAGATTGTTTGTTGGGACACTCGCTACGCTCGTTTAGTAAAACCTACGTAAATTTGAAATCGATTATCATGGGAAGTTGAGAAATTATATTTCGTATTACATCGACTGTATTAACTGCCAACCCATATTCACTCACTATCTCAGGCAAGACTTCGATAAGGGTTCTTTGCCGCCCAGATAAAATCACTTTGGAAATAAAATAACTACTTTTATCGGCATTTCCGAATCCGAAATTTATTTTTAGTATCGAAAACAAGGATGGATCACCATAGTAGACGAGAAACGAAATCCAACCGACTTACCTATGACCTGTAGCTTCGCTGTCAACGACCCCAACCCGAACATTCTGCTGTCCTTGAGGAAACATCGCACGTACGTCATGTCCGTCGTTAACTTAACGTCCCACTCCTTCGTCGAGCAGTTGCCGACCACTTTATGTTCTTTAGGTATCATCAACCTGTTGCCACGTGCCGATGACGTCACCAGCTCGATGGTGACTCTCTCCAAGGGTTTGCCGCAATAGCCGCACTCGTACGTGATGACGTCACCCAAAGGCCGCCGTGATAGGCCGTCAGGCGTCAGATGCATAGAAAGCGAACCTAGCGGACGTGCATAGACATAAGTGTGGTTTCTCTCCGTAGAGACGGACGGTGCAAATTGAATTGAATTTCTTGTATATTCTTGTATTGCCTTCTTGTATAGTAATCGGTATCAGCATATATGCGATTTTATCTGCAATTTATCTACTTACTAGCAGTGGTGTATTCGAGCCTAGGCCCGCCTAGGCCCGAACACATCGTAAACTTAGCGCAGCACATTAAACATGGATTTTCGTATCGAAAAAATAAGAGTTCCATAAGAAAGGGCATAACATTCTCTGGGGAATAATTATATTCTGGGCCACATTCCATGTGTTTGGAGCAGAACGAGAGATGGTAGACTCGAAGAGTATGCTATAGCCTATAGCGCATCGCTGCAGGTGTCCGCACGCGACCGACCAGTGGGCGGTACGAGCCGGTTGACAAAAGGCCGTTGGTATTGTTACCCTGCCAAACGTACGTGACTCCATACTCAAAGGTGTTTTGTCTTACTCGAGCATATGTAGCACTTGCTGAAGTCCTTGTCCGAGCCGACGCAGTCCATCCCTCCGTGCGAGGGTGGGGGGCGGTTGCACACTCTCGTTCTCACCCTCCCGTCCTCTCTGCAGGCGCTCCACTCACTCCACGGTGACCACCCGCCATCGATTGGGCACGGCTGGACCTGCACACACAAGTCAGTGTACTTAACCTAAACTGGGCAAGGCCCTATAGCCAAATACTGTCCTACTAGTCCGTATAAATAGGCGGTAAAATCTGTTGTGCTTTGAATTCCGCCATTTTTTGAATTTATTTGACATGCATGCGATTCTATTTACAAAGTGCTCAATGTGTTATGACTTCCAAATAAATATTTTGGGTGTCAGCTGGCCTGATTGTACGGCTACCTTCTGATTGGTGGCTGCCAATTGCCATGGAAAACAAGTTAGCGAAGACTTTTCTTTAGTTGGAAGTCATTAGAGAGGACATAAGCATATTAAACATGTTATTAGTTTCTGGTAGCCGGCGCAGTTGGCCGAGGTCGATTAGGCGTTGGTGTCTAGTAAAGCGCGGTCCCTGTGTTCCAGGTTCGAATCCTGGCTTGGGCATGGATGTCATGTGGCGTTTTTCATCCTCATTATCACCCACGCATCGTCTCGATTAGAATCGTTGCAAAAATATGGGACGCAAAACCCCCAATATCACCATCACCATCAACAGTATCTGGTGTAAAGAAGTGTTTCTTAAACCAGTTTCAGTTATTTAAAACATTAAGCATTGTTATCCAAAGTAACTTCTTAATTACTCAAACAAGTTTTGCCAGGTCAATGGCGGCCTTCAAGTTGCAATCTCGACATTAGCACAAACGCAACCTATAGTCCTATTATAACAGTACTACTCCAATCCAATATCTTTGAAACTAATCAATCATGAAACAATCAATTCCCCTCCCTTTGTGTCATTTTTCTGTAAAAGGAATGAATCAACAGAAGCAGCCACGAACGGAGCACCAAAATAATTGGTTCCCAATTTCTAAATAGAGCCAGGCTGGAAGGCAACCTTGTGCCCAAGTATGTGTCCATGAATTTTCCATATTTTTAAGTTGTACTTGTATTGCTTTGCTTATGTTATGATTGATTGTATGCTTTTAAGTTGTATTACTTTGTTTATGATTGTTTGTATGCACCGCTGGGCTCATGTTGCTCCCGCTCAACCGTGCTGTTCTGGTGCAGCTCAAACAAACGGTAGACACATTTTATTTGGCAAGGAGAATCTCAATCCTCAATCCTGGTCCAAGTTTTTTGGTTCTAATTTAAGAAAAAGTTAGGGAGCACACCTCAACACTTTGTGTCACCGAATCTACTATCGCTGGAGATTTTACTCATGACTTGATATTGTATAATTACCAACAAAGATTGTGACACGGCTAAGTACCGTATAGCCCTTTCAGGCTAGTGATTGGCAGCGTGTTAGTTGGATTGAAACCAAGTATAGGTCACATGGAGGCGGGGGGGGGGGGGGGGGGGGGAATGGATGAAAGGGACAAGTACATGGGGACGCGTAAAAGAGTGAATGTGCAATGGGATGGAAAGGGAAATGCGAGTACATCATTTCGTCAATTCACCCTGCTGAGTCCCCGTGGGGACAATTTTACTCCATATCCAGACTGTGCTATTCCTAAAAAATTGACCACTGCTTATCACGTGTTATCAATCAGTTACCTGGCAGCTAATGCTCTGAGGGTTCATATCTCTCTCGGCGTATGGCCAGGCGTTGTGTTCGGGCAAACAGCGGCGGGTTCGAACTCCGGGGCCACACGTAACTGAGCAAGGAGACCATTCGCACTTGTAGGGCTCCTTTAGTTGTTAAGAGAGAAGATTAGTATGCGCACGTGTTATGTTATCGCACGTGCACAGCACAAGCGCATGCATAAGCACGTACTGATGCTTTAGCTCGTACATGTAAGCTATATTATTATAAGGTGTAAAAGCAAATGTTAGTGTTGGATACCCTGAAATCGTTTGATGGATATAAAATTACACAATATTATCTCTTTACGTTATTGCTTACTTATTAGACAATTTGTATAATTAATCTTGATTTTATGGGACCCCCCTGGCCCGCAACGCGGAGTCTTCGGGGAATTACACTACATAGTGAATGTTAGTGTTTTTGCTAGTGCAATGGATAGTTTATTTATTGTTAGTGATCGTGTTAATTGTTGTGTCAATCTGTCATTGAAGGGCTAGACATAATGATAGTGATTGTTTAAGTGCTATAGTTCTACGGCAAGTTACACTTTTAGTGTAAGCGTCAGAGTGTTAGTGATAGCGTGACTGTTAAGTGATAATGCTAGTGATAGTCTAAAATAAAGTGCAAGTGCAGGTGCTACAGTATACTAGAGTTAGGGTGTACGTCTTGTGTTTCGTTGGTCGTAAAGCTTGCTTACCCGAGGAGTACCTGGGCACGAGTGTCCAGTGCAGATTCGGCTTTCTGTATGACGAATACTTTTACTGCGCCGTCCGGTTGATGTTTTATAACAGATGTAGTCTCTATATTGCGTACATTGGTCGTTGCAACTGCTCCATTCGCTCCACTTACATTTACCTGAAAGTAAATCACACCTGTTACACTACTCCCAGCCCAGGCTTCAATCCAATCCATCTATAATCTAATTTGTTTCACGATTATATGCAAGATTGCCTTTTGTAAGTATGCCTAAAATACGTTTGATTTATCAACACCCTTATGTATATCGTAATAAAGACAAATATTATGGAAGTTGGCAGGGTACGTGATAATTCGCGATGCCTTTTAGTGGTACTAGGCTAAAAAAGGTTGAGAACCACTGATTCTACGATGATACTGGTGTGACTTTGGACAATAGAGCCCATAATAAATTGTTTAAATAATACCCAATATAACAAGTCAGTTCTTGAAAATAAGAGGATAGACAAAAAATAAATATGCCCACCCAATGTTACTATAGTTTCATACCAACCTATGATCCTGATCTACTGCCCCTTTCATGCTCGCTATTAGAACGAAAATCAACATATTCCTGTCGTTCTTTCACACATTCATAAAAGCAGTCTTCCGCTTAGCAGTGTGAACTTGCCTCATTAGTCACGCCCAAAGCGGGCGTTAAAATCTTACATCTGAGTCGTATAGATGCAAAACTCGTCTTATCCACTTTTTTTCAAAATGAGTTCCGCACGCCATTTTCTTCGTCTTCCACAGGAGAATTAAACTAAAGTAAAATATTTAAACAAAAGTTGCTTCATCCAGTAGTAAAAGCATGTCGAATATTAGCGTTTTTCCAAAACTTCTCTTATCCATGCAGCTTTCTTTTTCAAAACTTGTCATATCCATAACAGCCAATCACATGCTCTTAAAAGAGCGCGTTACGAAATATGTTGTGTGTTTCATTTCACTAAAGAAGGCAGTAACTTTTGCTTGTTTTACGTGAGCTGTGAGTTCTACTTTGACATCTAGGCCTAAAACTGTGTAATGTAATGTAAACCCGATTGCACGAATTGTGTTTGAGAATGTTATATTGGTTTTCCCCCTCATCCACTCACTTTCATGACCGAAACTTGTCATATCCACTTTGTAGTTCCAAAACTTGTCTTATCCATTATTAAATTAATAATTGCGAGAATATGACCACAATTAGATTTATAAGAACCATATCAAATTATTTCAAATGATAATCTTGAATATATTAATACCATTCAATTTGACAACTTTAACAGTAAAACAAATAATACTTTATTTTCAGTTCATCAACATTTTCAGAAAGTGGATAAGATGAGTTTTGCATCCATACGACTCATGTATCCAACCCAATGTCCTAAATTATCCCTAACGAACCTGTTAACGGTAGAAGGTAGAATAAGAAAAGAAAATTAAGTTTGTATTATTGGACTCAATATTTCGTAAGCGTGATATTTACGTTGAGGCAAAACTACAAATGTATTTATTTTATTTTATAACACTTACTTATGTATGGATTTCGAGGGCAGCCTTTTTCGTCAGTCCCATCCTCACAGTCGTAGCTTCCGTTACAGAAACAGTCATCGGACACGCATTGACCGTTACCACAACACCACTGCTTCATGCCACAGAACTGCTTCGGTTGGTTGACGAGTACTGTGACCTCGCGTCGACAGCGTCGACACGCGACATTGTGATTCGTCTTGGCGGTGCAGACGTAGTTGCCTGCGTCGTGGGCACTCACACTAGTGAAGCGTAGCTCTCCGTCATGCTCAATGCAGTCTGGGGGGAGTGGCTGCCTGTCTAGCCGCGACCATTGGACGTCGTAGTGACCACTGCTGACGTCACGACACGACACTACCACCTCGTTGCCTGTAACAGTGTTGCAACATGTCACACTAGTGAAGCGTAGCTCTCCGTCACGCTCAATGCAGTCTGGGGGGAGTGGCTGCCTGTCTAGCCGCGACCATTGGACGTCGTAGTGACCACTGCTGACGTCACGACACGACACTACCACCTCGTTGCCTGTAACAGTGTTGCAACATGTCACACTAGTGAAGCGCAGCTCTCCGTCATGCTCAATGCAGTCTGGGGGGAGTGGCTGCCTGTCTAGCCGCGACCATTGGACGTCGTAGTGACCACTGCTGACGTCATGACACGACACTACCACCTCGTTGCCTGTAACAGTGTTGCAACATGTCACACTAGTGAAGCGTAGCTCTCCGTCATGCTCAATGCAGTCTGGGGGGAGTGGCTGTCTGTCTAGCCGCGACCATTGGACGTCGTAGTGACCACTGCTGACGTCATGACACGACACTACCACCTCGTTGCCTGTAACAGTGTTGCAACATGTCACACTAGTGAAGCGTAGCTCTCCGTCATGCTCAATGCAGTCTGGGGGGAGGGGCTGTCTGTCTAGCCGCGACCATTGGACGTCGTAGTGACCACTGCTGACGTCACGACACGACACTACCACCTCGTTGCCTGTAACAGTGTTGCAACATGTCACACTAGTGAAGCGTAGCGCTCCGTCACGCTCAATGCAGTCTGGGGGGAGTGGCTGTCTGTCTAGCCGCGACCATTGGACGTCGTAGTGACCACTGCTGACGTCACGACACGACACTACCACCTCGTTGCCTGTAACAGTGTTGCAACATGTCACACTAGTGAAGCGTAGCTCTCCGTCACGCTCAATGCAGTCTGGGGGGAGTGGCTGCCTGTCTAGCCGCGACCATTGGACGTCGTAGTGACCACTGCTGACGTCATGACACGACACTACCACCTCGTTGCCTGTAACAGTGTTGCAACATGTCACACTAGTGAAGCGTAGCGCTCCGTCACGCTCAATGCAGTCTGGGGGCAGTGGCTGCCTGTCTAGCCGCGACCATTGAACGTCGTAGTGACCACTGCTGACGTCACGACAAGACACTACCACCTCGTTGCCTGTAACAGTGTTGCAACATGTCACACTAGTGAAGCGCAGCTCTCCGTCGCGCGCAATGCAGTCTGGGGGCAGTGGCTGCCTGTCTAGCCGCGACCATTGAACGTCGTAGTGACCACTGCTGACGTCACGACAAGACACTACCACCTCGTTGCCTGTAACAGTGTTGCAACATGTTACACTAGTGAAGCGTAGCTCTCCGTCACGCTCAATGCAGTCTGGGGGCAGTGGCTGTCTGTCTAGCCGCGACCATTGGACGTCGTAGTGACCACTGCTGACGTCACGACACGACACTACCACCTCGTTGCCTGTAACAGTGTTGCAACATGTCACACTAGTGAAGCGTAGCTCTCCGTCATGCTCAATGCAGTCTGGGGGGAGTGGCTGCCTGTCTAGCCGCGACCATTGGACGTCGTAGTGACCACTGCTGACGTCACGACACGACACTACCACCTCGTTGCCTGTAACAGTGTTGCAACATGTCACACTAGTGAAGCGTAGCTCTCCGTCGCGCGCAATGCAGTCTGGGGGGAGGGGCTGCTTGTCCAGTCGACCCATTCTCAAACTTCTGTCTGAAACTTACTTGCAAAATTAAAAAAATATATATGTTTATGCCTATGGGAAAAGTTTGGAGCTTTGTAACTAAATAGGAAAGTATCAGTTTATTTTATAAAATAATAATTATGTTTCCCTGGTATGATTGTAGATGAAGATCTTTTTTTTACACGCTACATACCAGTCTGTTATTCAATATAAAGGACAGTCAATTTAAACCTACCTTCATCACAGCGAACGTACCCATTTGGCGGATTCGTTTTCAATTTTGGTCTCTGTCCTGTAATCAAAACCACCAATCAAATTTATGTAAATATGAAAGCAGTAACAGCTGTTTTTATTTTATTGACGGATTTGTCTGAAATTTTAAGTCAACACTCTTGATCACTAAACTAGACATTGTTATAACATAACCAGCAAAATCCGTCAAGATGCCTACACACCTAAACACACCTAATTAAGAACATTTAAAAAACGGAAACATTATTGCAGCAAAATAACACTCGTAAGAAAGACTGAATTCGAGCACTAAATTCTCTGGAGAATGATATTGATTATAGTATGGATTAATAGTTGTAGCATCCGTTTATAAATTCCAATCTTTGTACCTTGATTGAAATTTAATCCGTGTTTTATACAATGTCATTGTTCTGTTTCTCAGCACGGATTCTGATAGCATCGGCATTTCCGTTCACAAGTCCATAAGTCCAACCTCGGCATTTAAAGTCCAAACATATTGCAACAATTATTATGAAGATTTCTTGCAAGGTGGCATTGGGACTCTGATCAAAGATAATTTTGGCTACGTGATGACTGCATTAATTATTTAAATTCCAACTTATTAGCATTTTATCGAATCAGAATTGATTAAATGTTGAGTTGTAATAAAATATTTTCTTGTAACCAGCGCCTCAATAGATGATTTTCAGAATTGTTCTATAGAGGGTCGTGATTACTTCTATTATGTAAGATCCTTACCCTGTTCACATTACAGTCCTTAACTGTAGTTACCGCGTTAACTCCAGTTACCAAGGCTATGTGAACGGAACGCAGTTAGGCTTAACTACAGTTAGTGGGGTAACTACGTTCCTACAACTCAGTTAAGCATTTAACTGATTTAACTTCAAGGTCATTGCCCAGTCGCCGCCATGTAAAGTAATACAGGCAGTGGTCGTTGAGGTTATGTTGTCATTATCACTTTGTATTACCCGATGACGTATAAGGAAGAGTAATAAAGCATGTATACACGCAATACCTTCCATTGAAACAGAAGAAAAATAGATTTGTCGAAACTAAGAAGACGATTTGACTACGTTTAAAAGACTTGTTGTGACGTCGCTGATCTCAGTTAACGTCGTGCAAGTGTGAACAGAAACGAATTTGATCCAAGTTAAAATAAAAGTCACGTGATCAAAAATAAACTCAGTTATCTTAACTTCGGTTACGAAACGTAGTGTGAACGGGGTAGATTGATAGTTTTCAAATGTTATGTTCAAGTACATTATTCACTGTTGTGTATTGTTTTCATTGGAGATCTAGAGGGGTAATCAATTCTATTTGAAGGTCCTCGATCAATAATGAAAATTGTCTTAATTATTGTACTTCTATGGCACCAGTTTTGTATGTTTGTTGTTTGTTTGTTGCAAAAAAATGATTATTGATTTTAAAGAGAATTTAAATACTAAATTTCACGTCTATAACATCTTCCCGTTTTTGAGACAAACATTCACCTTCTGTTTTCCTCTACGTAAAAAACCGCAGAAAATTTTCATTTTTTAATTATCTCAAGATTGCAACACAATTGAAAATCTGAGTAACAGAGCACTGCGTTTTGGTAAGCCCTACAGACAGAATGAAATATTATAACTGTGTTATAACCATTAGCTATAGTAATTTTGATTATTAAATAGATTAGTAATATAATTAATTAAAAATAAAAGCCATACTGATTATAATGTAAAACACAATCTAATACATTACATTCACCACAGTGCGCTGTTGATTCAGATTGTCGATTGCGAAGTCCATTCTTGAGATATAATTTAAAAATTAAAATTTTGTGCTGTTGTTGACGTAGAGGTATCCTTCCCGGTTAAATGGATTTTATAAAATAGTGAATCGTGTGTTTTCTTATCCTGTTCAGGACACCAACAAAATATCTGATGTTTTGACGGTTTTTATAAGAAGCGTGATCAACAAGAATACAAACAAATATTAAATAAAATAATTCTGAGCACTATTCCCGGAAAAATTAACGGAGAACTTGTTTTTATACAAGCAGATTGTTGTCTTAACTATTAAGTGTCTGTGTTAGGCTCTTCCAAACGTTTTTTGTGTGCGTTTAACCTTTAACCGAAGAACTGGGAATATAGTCCTAATGAAAAATGTAACACTTGTTCTTACACGATTATTTTCCGGACCGTATGAATGATCCTAGTATCTGACATTTCCCAGACTA
>OX246741.1:28132581-28135454 GCA_945910005.1 Isoperla grammatica
GATATACTAGAGTCCCAACGGACATGTCTCATATCGACCTCAGATTCTTACCAACCGCCCCTTTAAAGGCCCATTCACGCTAAAACTTAAACTTAAACTTATAAGGTATGGCTATGGATATTGTATGCTGCTGTTCATGCTTCTGACTTAACCGTAACAGTTAACTTAACCGCTAACTCAAACTTTAGAAAGTTTGCAAACTCCAAACTTTATCTTAAGGATTGTTAAGTTAAACCAATCAGAGGGCAGCCGCGGGTGCGAGGGTGGGTAAAGACGTAAAGAAGGCCATCCTAAGTCGTCTTGTCATTGGTTGAACTTTGATTTCTACTTGGCAACGTGAACAGCACAAAGTTTTCTGCTCTAAGTTAAATGAATAAGTTTAAGTTTTAGCGTGAATGGGCCTTAACGCAGGCTGTTTCAACGAAACCCAACACATTCCTGGTGTTCTTTCACACATTTATAAAGGCAGTCTCTTGCGCTTAGTAGAGTCCACATGCCTCATTATAGTCACGCCCGCTGTGTTAGGACTTTCCAGGTATTTAACCCAAGTACGTAAATTGAACTTGTTGCTACGAACTAAAGAAGAAGAGAATTCAGTTGATACTGTTGGCCTCGGCCGGGGGTTAATTTGAGCCGGAACGCACCGGAACGCAGTTCCGATTCCTTTTCCGAAAGCAGAACGCGCGTACTCGTGAATTAATACGTTTCTCTGAAAATTTCACAAATACATTTTTTTATTTGTTGGTATGAATGCAAGTTATTCAAGTTTATGAATTACTCCTAGGTAGCCAGCCCCAAATACATAGGCAATAACCTTCTGACTGACCACTGACACTAAACAGATAACTAATTAATAAATACATATAATCTGTGTTAATAATGTATAAATGTGGGCGGGCTTGGTGCCAAATTATATTTGACAAAGAAAATATGGGTTCCGGTTCCTTTTCAATTACAAATTAAGCCCTGGCCTCGGCTATTGTTACATTGGGGCAAAGCGCCCTAAACAGTGAATGTGGTCCAGGCATAGTGTTTTGAACATGACAATACACGAGAACGGAGAATGTGACTAGATGCAATAGTGTAAGAATGACAATGCAGAAAGCAAAGTACAGTAGATTCCTGCTTAGCTAGCTGCACGGCTCCTATTTGTGCAACGAACGCTGTACGTCATCAGATTCACTTACCAAGGCCTAGAGTATTACACAGGATGGCTTATGTAAACATCTTTGTTCTTTTTGTATTCATCGCACGTGTCTAGGACAACGGATGATAAGGAATGCCATGATCAATGTTACCATAAGTGCTCATGAAAAATATCATGCCAAAGCATTAGATAATAAATTGCGAATCTGTATTGTTTCTTCTTAGTTCATTTGAAACTTAAGCTTTAGGCCAGGCGAGGAAGCAAAAACGGTACTCTAACCCGGGACAATTTGCAACAGTGTTGTGTTGTTTCTGAACTTTCCTTGTACAGAATTTTGCGCTAAGTACGCCTATAAAGTCCACCTCAAAAATCTTATGGGAAATTACCTTTAATTATTAGGTTTCATTTCAATTAATAAAAAATGTATTTTATTTTTTAATGTTAAAATATCCTCACACTAATACTTAGCGAGAAGAAATTAAATATACACATTATTGGAACGAAAAATTCATTACACTGTGACTAACCCGAGTCTACTTAAAAAATTTGATGGGAAGTTACCATAAATTAAAGGCCACTAAACCCAAACATACATGTTGAGTCATTAGACGCTGACGTTTTTGTGGAAGTCGAATGAAAACGTCCCAAAGCTCAACGAGGTTTCGTTCGGACCACAGCGCAGGTTTCATTTCGTCTGTGACGTCAACAAGTACGGGTTCGATCGTGTGGCTGAAACCCTTTTTCAAAATTAAACGCGAGAAACAACGCCTCACTTCCACGTCTCCTAACTTCCAAATTAGTGACATATCGACGTAATCTGTGAATCATTGTGATGTTTTTGAATGGTTGCTATTATCGATTCTAATATATGCGAGGTTTTTGTGATGGAAATAAAACTTTGGAATCTTCCGCCCTCTTACAACATGGCGCGATACTGTGTCAACACACACAAGACTAAAGGCCTACGCACAATTGGCATAGCGCAAGCGTAACGGAACGTAAGCGCAGCGCAAGAAATATGAACCAAAGTTATCACATGGCCTCGTCTCCAACTGACACAAGAGCGCATGGCGCAGCATAACGGAGCGCAAGAGTTGGTTATATTTTATATTTTTGCGTTGTGCTTGTGCACGACATAACGATCGACCAATAGGAATCTTGATCCAACTAGACAGCTGTGGTCTCGTCATACTAGCTCAGTCAAATTAGTAATTGTTTTTAGTATATTATTACGTGACTTTCGTTTGTATCAGACTAGAGCCCTTTACCGTCACTAGCCTTCAATTTCAATTGATAAAATAAATTAAGAACAGATGTTACCTCTTCATTCTCAAGTGTGCACTGTATCAACATTATATCAAATGAAAATGTTTTACAAGACTTTGACTAGGCCTATCGCGGATAGAATTTGTTGAATGCGAGGTAGGCCTAGGCCTAGAATAAAACGGATACAATATAGGCAAGCCGTTAATTATAACTATATACGTCTTGTTTCATGCCTGTGAAAGCAGGCCAACCCTAGACCGATGATAACAAGTGGCAATATTGAATTTGTAGTATGTCCCTAACCTCAAACCATGGCGAGTGCAGACGACTAGACAGCCAAAACTTGCTTTGCGCTGTGGTTGTGTTACGTGAATTGTGCGTTGGCGTCGGCCTTACGTTGCGCTTGCGTTGTGTTTGTGCTTGCGCTGTGCCAATTGTGCGCAAGGCTTTAGTGTTCTTT
>OX246741.1:28135654-28427118 GCA_945910005.1 Isoperla grammatica
TACTTCAAAGATTTGATGGGAAGTTACCATAAATTAAAGGCCACTAAACTCAAACATACATGTCGAGTCATTAGACGCTGACATTTTTGTGGAAGTCGAATGAAAACGTCCCAAAGCTCAACGAGGCTTCGTTCGCCCTACAGCGCAGGTTTCGTTTCGTCTGTGACGTCAACAAGTACGGGTTCGATCATGTGGCTGAAACCCTTTTAAAATTAAACGCGAGAAACAACGCCTCACTTCCACGTCTCGAAACTTCCAAATGAGTGACATATCGACGTAATCTGTGAATCATTGTGAATTTTTTTGAGTGGTTGCTATTATTGATTCTAATATATGCGAGGTTTTTGTGATGGAAATAAAACTTTGGAATCTTCCGCCCTCTTACAGCATGCGCGATACTGTGTCCACACACACAAGTGTTCTTTCTTATTTACATACTTTTATTCTTATTACTCAATATGTTGCATTTCCACTTGATTTGATTTTATTTCATTTCTCAATTATTTTTTATTGTTCTTGATCCTTTTTTTTTACATATATAAAGTACGGTACAGCAGCTTGTTCTGTTTTGTTGTTGTTATTGTTATTTATGGTTTCATTATTATTAATTGTTCGAAAAGCCTAGTTTTATTTAAGGTCCTCCTTTGTAAATCAGTTTTTATAACTGAATAGGATAGACGTTAAATAAATAAATAAATACAAAAAATAAATAAATAAAGACTTTAAACTACCGAGTTATTTTAAAATCGACGGTTGAATCTGGTACTGAATTCTGTATCAAACTCTCAGCTTTCAAACGATGGTAACATATTTTAGCTCTACCTATAAACAAATTGTAAGGACTTGTCATTTGAAACCATGTTTTCGCATCAGCAGTCGCTAGTTCACCCAATGCATTTAGCTGCACCACAGATAACAAATTATCTGTGGCTGCACGAGGACGGTTTACTAGCAGCACCAAACACATTTCTTCTCATTTCGACCGGAAATCTTGTAGCTCAAAGATTCAGGGGGATTGTAAATAACGCACATTTATGATGACAATATACTTATATGTATATATATGTATATTTATATTATACTTATATACTTAGCGCTAGTCACGAGAACGACGAGATTTGCAGTCATATACTACGTTTACCAGGCGAGCCGAGTCGAGGCCTTCGTTACGGCCGAGTCCGTACGATTCGGTACGTAGCGACTTATTTTCGTATGAGATTTCCCTGATATAATATTTTATACTGGCCACGCCGTAAGAAGCAAGGTGTCCCCTAAAAGTCTGAGACGAGACGGTCGCTCCATACGGTCTATTTCAACGGTATTCACCTTGAGATTTCCCTATACCTGCATTGTTATTGTCCACTGTATTGACTGCACCAACCTTGAATGGAACGCTACCCTACCACGTCCGACAACATGCGGGCGATATTATCCCTACAATACCTAAGGCAAGAGAACGGAATGCAACTAGATTTATGTTGGTAGTTGTCACATGCGTCACTTCACTATTACATTATCAGTGACGACAACACCTTAGAAGTTACTCGTATAGTCTAATCGCGTTAACTTGCAAGGTGTTGTCGTCACGGATAATGTAATAGTGAAGTGACGCGCGTGACAACTACTAACCTAAATCTAGTTGCATCACGTTCTCCTGACTCAGGTATTGTAGAGATAATATCACCCGCATGTTGTCAGACGTGGTGGGGTCGCATTCCATTCACGGTTGGTGCAGTCAATACAGTGGACAATAACAATGCAGCTATCGGGCAATCTCGAGTTAAATACCGTTGAAATAGACCGTGTGGAGCGACCGTCTCTTCTCAAGAATTTTAGAGGACACCTTGCTTCTTACGGCGTCGCCAGTATAATTTGACGGGACTACAAACACGTTGGTACGTACCGAGGAAATGTGGATCTGGACCGCGTGCAGATGGTTTGTGCGCCACTGGTTGCACGAGCAAACGTGTGGAACCATGAGGACAATGGAAGACTTGTCGTATAAAGGCGTGTAAACGATGCGTGATCGTCCAGTGTTCGTCTCGAAACGAAGCAAACGATGTTGTTCAACACTCTACTGGTATTGGTGGCCGTGGCTGTTACGACGTGCGCACGCTCTTCCACCTGGGACCGCGCCCCAGACCCGGGATGGAGGCGGGAGAGTGACTGGAGGCGTCGTGACGATCAAGGACCGAACGAGAAGAGGGTTAAGGTATTCCTGTACCCCGCTGAAGACTACCTGGAGGATAGATTTCTGAAGAGGACTCGCCCTCAGTACCAACCTCAGACCAGGTATGACACACTGTTGCCGTACATAATATAGGCCCTAATCAAACTTCATGTATTACTCTTTGGTCTCATTATACGGCGGCTCGTAATTAAAGTATAAGTTCACGATGAAGTACAAAATTATATAGTATTGGTCTTCTCAGTTCACACGGTTGCTACTGCTAAAGGTTCCCCAACGTAACTAGTCTCATGATTAGTAAATAAATTCGCACTCTCAAGGACGTTTGAAAGTGACGTCACTGGCCAATATGGCGGCCGTGCCGGTGTGTTGGAATATCTTTACGCATAGCCCATCACCATCATTACTAATACCCGCGCTCACTCAAGCAGTCGTTACACGTTGCGAACAAAGAAAAGGTTAAGCTAAGTTATACATAGGTTATATTGGGTTAGATTAGGTTAGGTTAGGTTAGGATAAGTTAGGTTACGTTAGGTTAGGTTAGGTTAAGGTTATTTTGAGACCCCACGTTTTCTTCTGAAGTTCGCTTCGCAACGTGTAACGCAATCTGAGTAATAATATTCCAAGGGTAAAGATATTCTGTTACACCGGGTTAAGAGCGAAGGATACCTCTACGTCAAAAACCGCAGAAAATGTTCATTTTTTAACTATATCTCAAGATTGAAACACAACATCAAAAATCTGAGACTACATGGCGCTGTGGTTTGGTAATCCCTACACACTGAATGATCAATGTATCTAACGTTATCATCAGTATGACTGTGATAACGATTTACTTAAATTACTAAGGAATTACTTATCACAGTCATACTGATGATAACGTTAAATACATTTATCATTCAGTGTGTAGGGCTTACCAAACCACAGCGCTATACAGTCTCAGATTTTTGATGTTGTGTTCCTATCTTGAGATATAATTAAAACTTGAAAATTTTCTGCGGTTTTTGACGTAGAGGTATCCTTCGCTCTTAACTTCTCTGCGTGGCATTGGCGGTATCGCTGGAACGTTGATCTCGTTCTAGCTGTTATACTATTCATTTTGAAGGAAAAAATTATAGGAAAGCATATTTAGTTTACATGCCAATAGTCATCATAAAGGTTATTTCAAAATTATAGACCCTCGTAGTTTACTTGTTATCACAATTCACGAAAAAAATCGGAAAATAAGCAAAATTTCTTATTGTTTTCCAACTTAAATTGTTGAAAAACTAATGATCAGATTTTAACGAGAGTTCCTTTGGAACATGTACCAACAATGTGAGAAAATAAACAAATAAACTTTCTCGATAGAAAGTGCCCCGAACGAAAATTCATAGCATGCACTAACAAGCAGGGTGCAGCGGTTGGACCTCAAAAGCAGCGGTTTGGGCCGTGAAACTACGCACCCTGCATGTTAGTGCATGCTATGCATTCTCGTTCGGGGCACTTTCTATCTAGAAAGTTCATTTGTTTATTTTCTCACATTGTTGGTGTAATCATGTTCCAAAGGAACTATCGTCAAAATCCGATCATTAGTTTTTCAACAATTTAAGTTGAGAAAACAATAAGAAATTTTGCTCATTTTCCGACTTTTTGCGTGAATTGTTATAACAAGTAAAGTACTGGGTCTATAATTTCGAAATAACCTTTATGATGACTATTGGCATGTCAACTAAATACGCTTTCCTATAAGTTTTTTCTTCAAAATTAATAATATAACAGCTAGAACGAGATTAGTATCGTGTGGTTTGTGCGAGAATCCGCAGACAGTTCGAGTAGAGCCGTTAGCTTGGGGATAATTTTGTCCGCTAGGGGCGTATCGAAGTTTTGCGATCGCGATATGCCGACTCCAACTCATCTATACTCCGCCCAGCCTTGAGAAACACAGTGGATGAATGAAGTCGAACCCTATTGTTCACGCTAGAAGCGGCCATACAAAAAATGATGATGGTGTTTTCCGACTTCCGTAGGCCAATATTTTCATGATTTCTGTAAACCTTCTTTATATGGCCGCTTCTAGCGTGAACAATAGGGTTCGACTTCATTCATCCACTGTGTTTCTCAAGGCTTGGTGGAGTATAGTTCCTACAATCTATTCTAAACCGGTAAACAAGGGATATGTTTAAGATCTTCGGTTTGATACCTGGATATTCCTAACCCAGTAGGCGTGATTAATGTCTACTACACTGGGTGAGTGGAAGACTTGCTTATACGAAGGTGTGAAAAAACGCTTCGAACCTGTTCATTTTCACTACTACCACACCAATACTTGTACTACTACACTACCACTACCACTACCACTACCACTACCACACCACTACTACCACTACACCATTAACACCACCACTACCACTATCACCACACAACTCATTCAAGCCGGCGTAGTTGGCCGAGGTCGATTAGGCGCTGGTATAGTAAACCAAAGTCTCTGCGTTCCAGGTTCGAATCCTGGCGTTTTTTCATCCTCATAATCATCCACTCATCGTCTCGATTAGCCTCGTTGCAAAAATATGGGACGTAAAACCCCAAATATCATCGTCAACTCATTCAAATTAATATTTATCACCAAGACCATGGAGTATGAGGGAGTTTGAGGGCCAGAAGAAAGCGATTGGTAACCGAACGGCTGCGTCTGTGACTGTGTAGATACCACCAAGGCGAGGACAACTGGCGCCGGCGCGGTGACATGTGGTACTACCCCGTGCGTGCGCAGCGCATTCAAGTTGGAAGGGGTCGGTACCGACTGCTCGGCCGGTCAAACGCAGCCGAACTACAGTGCGACTTTCCCGAGCAGGATCACCAGGTTATTTCGGTAAGCGACGCGTACATTCAGGAACCTTACTTTGTATTTTCATTTATTTTTATAACCATAAACAATTTCTTTAATTTGTCTAATATTTTTTTTTTTGTGGGGGGGGGGGGGGGGGGGTGACTACATTTACCAAATTTTGGACTTCTAATGAAATCAGACCAAATACTTGAATTCTATTTTGGAAAGAAAATTGTTTCTGATATGTTAGTAAAATTGTTTTATGTAGTATAACTTTAATATTGTTTACACCATTCCAAAACTGTATGATTTGTATGATCAGCAGACAACCAATTTGTGATATGATCTAACACGACTCAATACTTTCGTCAAACGTATTGAATTCAAGAACAAAAGCGAATCAAAAACAGTTTGTAAAAAACTGCAACAATATAGCTGCTTTTAATTGATGCTTTTTTTGTCCTTGAATTCAATAAGTTTGACGAAAGTATTGAACCGTGTAATGTGGGTATTATACATTCAATAATCGGCCTCTACCCTTAGGGGCGCCCGTTGTTGATATGGATTTGATTTCTGTGCGTGAAAATGTTACCCGTCAACAACGGGCGCGCACGAATATGAGTACGGACCAAAACTCTTGTATTGTTTCAGAACATCATCTGGACGCGTTCTGATTTGACTGAGAGTGACCTCCAGGACATATCGCGTCTGGACGCCGAGTTGCCCGATCACTACGCGACGGTCACCAACGAGGGTCAGGGCTCGACCTTGTATCTTAACCACGTGACAGCTCTAGACCTGGGCTCGTATCGTTGCATGGCGACCGCCAGGGGCGTGCACGACGGTCTGGTCATGACCGTCTACCAGGATACAGACTTCTTGCCGGAACTGTGACGTAGACTTCTTGCCGGAACTGTGACGTAGGGTATAGGTGATTCCAATGAGCGGGGAGTACCCTAACATTTGCCAAGCAGGAGGTGTGGGATACCGTAGGTCTCTGTGAGCGTTCCTACAGCAAATGTTAAGTTCAGTTTCTGTTAGGCGCAGTATTATGAATTCGGATAAATATTAAGAGGGCTACTAACTTTTTTCACCATGGTAACAACTAACAAGTAACAACCAATGGAAAGCCAGGTTGTCATAGTGAAAACAAGATAGTAGCTTAGTAAGGCCCGGTTTTTCAATCAGTTTTTTAATCAGTGGTTGGGGTAACCAAGGCTTTTACCAACATTGTCAATGTAAAATGTAGATGCAACCCAAACATATTAAAAATGATTTTTTTTTTTAGTTCAAACTAATTTTGTAGGCCTATATGATAACAATTTTTAAAAAGCACAACTCAGTTTTAATTTATTGAATTCATAAGCCCGCATGTTTGATAAATAGGAAATAAAATAGTGTATGTATATGTTTTCCTGGTTGGCTATTATTGCTTGAGATGAGTGAAGTCATTTGTCAATCTCACAAAGATATTAAATTATGCAACCTAAAAGAGGCCGTGGAAGTACCTAACCAGCCTTTGGTAAATTGATGGTCCATCCAGTGTTTAGACAACAATGATCTGTCTGTACCAAATTCTTTCAAATCATTGTTGAAAGGTGTGTTTTTTTACCTGAACAAAACACAATTGCATCATAATACACATGTTGACCAATATAAATCATAGCTATTTATTAGTTTGTATATAAATAGTATGATATTGCTGATTTGAACTTTTATACAATGTGGTTTACATACGAATTTAAAGTCGCTGGAATAAGAATTCTATCAATTTGATAAGAGTAATTAGGAGACGTTTGATAATTGGTTACTAACAGTATCACAGCATTCTCAAGTTGGTAATAGCTCTGGTTGATCTAATCACTGATTACAAAACTGATTGAAAAACCGGCCCTAAATAGTTCATAATACCGGGCCTTAGATTGAGTTACAGCAATGACGATCTGCTAAATCTTCAATTACAATGTTATGTTGAAATATTATGTCAAGGTTTAAGTTATGATGATCAAAACGCTGTATTTTAGGTCCGAATGCACCAAACTTTTTAATCGGCCGATTTACTAATCTTGGATTGGTTACCATAGTGTCAAGTTGAAATTTCAACAAACATTATACATACAGAATGCATGGTGACTTCTACCGGGCGCCATTTTTGATCTCCGATTAACAGAAAACCGCCAGATTATAGTTCGGTGAAACTAGCCCTTATTCGTTTCATTACAAAACGACCAACTGGAAAATTTACCAAAATTCACGTGTTGTTTTGTTTTGACCGATTACATGGTTACAACAATCAAATAAAGTTTTTTATTTCAATGAATACATAATTTGTGGTAGAATAAGTGGCCGAGAGTTCTGTCCAGAATGATGGCAATTTTTATTCGTATGATCCCAACAAAACCAATAAGTATTATATGAGTTTACGTGTAACTCAAAGTTGGGACAATGTTTGTTGTACAGCATTTACATGTCAACCATACCAACTAACGGGGTTGCAATCGCTAGGTGCGGCACATTGACCATTGCAGCAAATGTTGTTGGTAGCGTAGCGGTTACAATCCACATCCCATATACACCCGTGCGTGGAACGATGGGGAAATACAGGCGACGGTGGGCGAGCGGAGCGAACTATTCCCGTACTGCGACGCGTAGTGATACAATCCTCGATGGTTGCGCAGCGGTTGCCGCAACAAACGTTGTTACCGCACTGGACGTGCGACGTACAAGCGTTGCCCACGGGTTGGCTGACGTGCGCTGGGCGAAGCACGTCACATATTCTAGACGTGCAGAGTTCGCCTGAAAGAAATATCACACGATGGGGTGACAATTTCTAAATGGTGTACACCTTGAACCCTTTCCAGCACCCTTCCACTCTATTTATTTTAATTTATCAAAAGTGTAAAGTGACAATGTTAATTTATTGTTGTTTTTATCTCTGTAGATTAGTTTTATTCGATAAATTTTAAGTAGTTTGACTAGGTAGTGCTGCTTTAATATTAGTGCTTTTTCATATTGTATTTGTATTCATAAAATATAATTAAATATAGACATATAAGTTACAATTTTCTAGTAAGGGCTGAAATTAAAATTAGCAAAGATACATTCAATATGGAATTACATATGGAATTACAAAATACAAAAACACAATACAAGTATACCCAAAATTACAGTACAGATTTTGTTTTTGTGTCAGGCTGGAATAATGCTAAATAAGACATTATGCCCATTACCGGTCTTTAAATTCAAAATAAAATAAATAATGCATGCTTTAACAATGTATGCTATACTTCTATTATCAAGAATAGACTCTAGTTAACGCTTTTGATAATATACACCATGAATGTTATGTGTTTAGAAAAATAAAAAATAAAACAATACATTTTTGATTTCTTTAGATTATGTGATTCCATCCCGACTCAAGAAAAGTGCATCCTTTTTTAATACCGTCCGTACTTTCATCATACAGCGGGCGCGTCGAACCTATGATTTTCCAGAAAGTAGTGAGGAAAATCTACCAAGAACTGAAATGTAATAGATGAATGTGTAAATACCTGGTTGGACATTCGGGCTCGGTTCATAACAAAGCGATCCACGGCAGTCCATCCCTGCTACAGAGGAAAACAACACTGTTATTTGCAAACTGTGCTAACAGAAAATAGAACAAAAATGCGTTTTATTATTTAATATCAAAATTATATTAAATTAAAATTATACGTTATGGGAATAACAGCTGCGTTCTTCTCGTCAACTGCTCGGCAGTCCAGGTTAGTAGAGGAACCTGACTGGTCAAAGTTAAACCGTCCTTTCGGATGGGCGTTAAGCTGATGGTCCCCTTGGTACTTTTCGACAGCAGTAGGCTACGTGCCGGTACCGGGTTTCCCCTCCTCCCTTTTTCACCATCATCATGCATCGTTGTTATTCATCACTTGTTATACTGGCCACTGTATAATGGCATTAAATGCTGCATGTGGTCAATTCATAAATAAATTTAAAAAAAATTATATTAACAAGAGATCATTACTGAATATAAAATTTGTTCCAGTAGGGAATTATAACAATGTCTACATAAATGAAACAGTAAGATTTGAAAGTTGATTGTTCTCACTCAGCCATTATTTATTACCCTTGCCTGTTGTCCACTCACCTCTAGGTTGGGGTGCGACGATATCATCTCCGCCTGAAAGCATACGATAAACACATTTACACAATTAAAAAGGGTAATTAAAACTAAAAACTAAAATATATATCGGAAAAACACTGGTTATAAAAATCACTGAATCACGTTTGGCATAGAGGAGGACCGTTATTTTCCATCTTTACTACAATTTTAAGTAAGTTATTAGAAAACAATTTTGATAAGAACTGGAACCAAGCATTACTGTTTTTTTTCAGGGTTGTTAACCAAATACGTATAAAGTATAACAATGATACATTTTAAGTACATTAGTCTCTTTATTACATACTTTCATAAAAAAACATGTTTATACAAGAGTAGGTTGGAATTGTACGAATCGTGAAACATGTAAACATAATAGAATGATCCATTTCACATAGTTGTAGAAAGCATTAAATAACCAGGCATATTTCTCATAATATGAGGGTGTATGATCGAATCTCAAACGTCAATTTTGATGCTAGCCTAGTGGACTGAAGCAACAATTAGTGACAATTAATAAAAAATACAGTTAGTTAATTTTTGTATTAGTACCCTATAGTATTCAAGTAGCGTCAAAATAGACTTTGAGATGTCGTGAACATATTAAAGGTCCTTTTACAAACGGCTAGATCTAGGTACTCGGCCTAAATGTCATGTGTCATGACTTATGACTCATGAGAGCCACTGCTACGCCGCCATCTTGTTACTTATAGTGCTGCGATCTACATTGGTTCCCGTTGAGGAATACTTACATAGTGAGCTGCTTGTGGGACAACAATAGGAGCTTCTGACGGATCCATTGCAGCCACACCATGTACTACAGGCTCGCCTGGCAGTGCCACTCCAAGGCCACCACCTGAACATGAAAATGGTGAAACAAGTATTTCTTTATATCAATTTTAACGTGTGTAACAGCATCTGTTTTTAAGGTATATAGGCCTAGGTATTCTCATAATAAAATTATCCACCTCTCTTTACCACCGGAAAATGGAAAAACTTGTGTATCCTTATTTTTAAAGAAAAATCTAAGAACCGATTTTTACATCTGTAACACCTGTGGGTCCTTGAGTTTTGAGATCAAAATTACCCCCCCCCCCCCCCCTGCATAGCTTGTTGTTGTTGTGAGAATGGCTTGTTTTCTTGATGGCAACCACCAATCAAAACCTTTAAAATCCTTCAAGTAGCTTATTTGCTACACATAACTTCCCTATTTGTTGGTTAATGTACCGGTCCTTAGTGCGCTCCGTGCAGACATTGGGAAAACGCAATATTCGTCGAATAGCTCGTTTTATCTGTAGTAACCACCAATCAAAACCTTAGAAATCCTCCAAATGGACGCCAGAATACCTACCCTAACCTAGCCGTGCCCGCTCTACTGTGCACATACACATATACACATACCCTGCATCACCAGCTGCTATTGGCTCCACGTCCCCTTCAAGGCTATACGAAGTGTCAACGTCGTCCCATTCATACTGGGCCGTTGTTCCGGCTGCCACAAGTAACACAACAAAACACCACAAAACTGCCATCTTGAACTGAGAAATTGAGAATAGCCTCAGCGTTAGATTGTAGCAACTTGTACCACTTCTGGATGATAAGTACGTTTTTCTCACGACAAGAGTCTATACACTGCAGCTGATAATAAACGCGCATTAATACTTTTGTATCATTTGTTTATTGTAAAATATGCACAAATCGATCAGAGTAATTGAACATAAAGTGCATCGTAGTCTCTGACCTTTCATTTCAGTGATAACAGTGTCTCGTGTGGTGAGTAAAACACTAATAACGTTGCAAACTCCAAGATATATTTCCAACAACGCCACACAACAGACAACTGGGCCTGGATTCACAAAGATGCCTAACTCTAAGTTGTCCTAAGTTAGGCAAATCCTAGATAGATAAATCAAGATAAATCATCCTTGGCTATTACTGAGCACTCACAAATACAATATTATTAGTTAAATTGTTGTTATTTTACTATTTTGTATCTTTATTGCATTGCAGAGCGACATATGCGTGATTTATATCACTAAGATTTGCCTAAACTAGGACGTCTTAGCACTAGGCACCTTTGTGAATCTGGGCCCTGATTTCCTTATCTGTGGCCACACAACGTTAAAAAAAAAAAAATACACTTTAATTTCATAAAAATTCAATTCTGTATGAAATGAAGACTATAATTATGTTAGTTTGTAGTAATTATTGTCATTGGTTATTTGCTTTTGAATAAAGTAAATTAGACTTTAAAAATAGCAACTTTAATTCCTAAAAACCAACAAAAATTGTTCGCGTAGTATTTGTAGTCTTAGGAAACGAAATTGTGCGTATTTTTAACCTTTTCAATGTTGTGAGGCGGTTGTTGAGATATCGAAAACGCTAATTACTCGCGAGTCTCTGTGTGCTTTGTGCTTATGTTCACTTCAAATCAGTCCAGTTCGATTCCGGTCACCGGCAATGCTGACACTGGCACAAGGTTTCTTTCGAGGTTTTCCTCAGTCGTAAAGGCGAATGTTGAGATTGAGTCCCTACTAACAGCCCTTGGACATTACTTCCCAACTATCCAAACACCCTAACATACTTTGTTAGTCACCTGGGCCCTCATTCCAGAATAGTTTTAGGTGGTTGTAGCCGGTTGTAAAGTGGAAAATGTTTGGGACATAACTTTCAAAATCAGTGTATTCCTAGTTGGCAATAACTATTAAGCCACGTGTTGCTAAAAAAAATATTACGACTACCCTTTTCTCAGCTTTTAAGAAATTAGGCTTGACAAAACACAAAACTACCCTTTTTACCCTAGTGATACATTATGTTTGGACACAAAGTATTAAGATCGTGACTGTTTCGCTTGTGCCACTTTTTGCCACCCGCGTTTTACGTTTGCTAAAATATGGACAGAAAGAACTGTTCAAACTAAAACAATCGAACACATTCCGCTTCAACTGAACATAGAACCAGGGTCGGTAAGGAAGTTCTCCCTCGGGGAAACTTCTTTATCGACTCCATTAGAACAGTTGTTGCATCCGCCGACAGAATGCGCAACTAGTGCGCGAACCAGTCGCTCGGAGGCAACGTCCCCTACAGCTGAACGGAGAACTATCAAGTTGTCGCGTCCGCCGATAGAATGAGCCACCAGTGTCGCTCCGCAATCAAGGTAACAAGCGTGATTGGAGTAACGTGACGCATTCGCCGTAAAGACCTCGTATTTAAATGTTGTCAACAAGTGTTTTGTGCGTTGCTACAGCGTAAACATGTAGTTTATTAATTTTTATTTGTGTTTCTGTATGAACTGTGCAGTGTTTTATGTCGTAATAGTTCATTGTGCGTGTATTTAGTGGCTTGCTAAGTGTTTCGTGTGTCTACAAAGTATATTTTTCTTTTTCTTTATAAGTTATCTTTAAATCATCGTGACTTGCGGGTTGTGTCTATAGTGAGTGATACTGAGTGCATTGATATCGAAGTGATTTGGATTATACCGAAGTGCTTTGGATTACACACTTTTGAAGGGGTTCTGAAGTAAGTTTTAATGTATAGTTATTTTTTATTTTATTTTAGGACGAGTGTCCGAAATATTCCCAGAAAATACAGCGTGACATTCCGCAAAGCCGAGTGCAGGAAATCGTGTTTCTTTGAGATCACTGCGGGCGGCCGGTGTGCATGAACCTCTTAAAGTGTTGCACTTGCTTTGTTCTCGGCTGTACACTCTGCACTTGGTACACAGTGGAAAGTGTGAATGAAATATGGGAAGATGCAGATAATGATGATATTTAGACAGTTAGCGTTTCATATTTAGGCAACGATGCTAATCGTGAGGGTTAGTGGGTGAAAATGAAGATGATAAAACGCCACATGACAACCATGCCTAAGCCAGGATTCGAACCTGGCCATTTTTTGGGAATAATTTGGAAGTTTATCTATGATAAAACAACCCTATGGAAAATTTGTTCCCTACTAGGAACAAATCCCTCAATTTGTAGCCCCGAGTTTTAGTGCCCTTCCCGAGAATAGGTCTATATGTAGGCCTAGTTCGTTTATTTAATGTATCCTGTGGGCCTTGCTGTATCTCAAGGTAGTAGACGTAGGCCTCATTCCACTACAAATATGAAGATGGATGATTTACACTGTGAGGCACCTGAATACTTTAGCAGTAATGAATAGATAAGAGGTTTCTGGTTACAGTTACAACTTTCGTTTTGAGTAAAGTTGTCTGTACCACCGCTTTTCGGGAGGGATGGGAGGGGGGAGGGATGGGAGGGGGGAGGGACGGGGCAGTTTACTTACATGGGATGATTTCATGTCTTTAGAAACAGAACACAATAGATCTTAGGGGAGAGCCCTGCACCCCATTTGTGTTGCGTATTGGAATGTTTGCAGACATGACCTACCCTATTCCCCGCCGCGGACTTGTGGGAATATTTGGTTGGGGGTTGCCGCGTTGTTTTTATAAATCAGTACATTTTATAATTCGGTCTAAATAAATGCTTGCGAGTCAAGGGCTGGTCGAGGTGGGTGGCTGCTTGTGGGAATCGGTGCCCGCAAATAAATTAAATTTAAAAAAAAATCGTATTTCGAGTATATCGCTGCGAACACCATCGACCGACGAGTGAGCGATAACCAACCAAAGATCAATATTTTAAATATGAAATAATTTGAATCAGTGGTTGGACAATGCCTGCGGACAAATGCCAGAATCAATAATTGGCCGATTCAGAACAACTTTTGACATTATTAAGTGCTTCGTTGCAAAGTCACCGTTCACTTACTAGAAGTGATGGAATTGAATCCATATTAGAAATTAAAAAAGTTCTGCCTGAACCGGGAATTTGAACCCGGGACCTTGTGCATTGGATGCAGGGATGCTAACCACTGGACCAATGAGCCTAGTGCATTTCTTTTGCCAATTCCTTTATGGCCTATATAATTTTTGATCTTCCTTCTTTCTCATACCACATCTAGTACATACTTGCCGGCCTCGTATAAAGCTTCTACTCTAGGGACGTGGGCTCGAATCCCTCATAAAGCATGAGTGGCTTGTTTGTAATCCTGCATCTTCATCTATTACCGAGACGATTGGGGGGGGGGGGGGGGGGCATCGTCTCGACTCTCGAATGGCATAATTGAAACAATAGAGACGTATATCAACGATAATCACCATAACGAAGATACTAAACGTTGCACTATACTTACTCCAATGCAACCTTACTGATGTGTTTGTCATAGACAAATAACTTGTGACAAAGCAGAACAGTCTATCAGTATTTGAAAATTGCGCTCACTGATTGGCCAGAAGTCACTTGAAGGTTGCTTCGGGACAAGTATATAGCATCTTTCCTCCTTGTTAAACTATACCTCAAGATCCGGTAGCATGTTTTCTAGTCGGCGAGTATATTAACGTCTTGGAATGAAGACTTATTATAATTATATTATGAAAGGAAATCCCAGATGTGTGTGTGATTTTTTGTGCGTCAGATTTTCAAGGGTAGGGGGCCCTAGGGGTCACCCTTCCTATTCAGGAGACGAAATATTCTCATTCCCAGTGTGGTGTACACTGTACAGTACCGTCAAAGTTGTCGTACACGTGCAACACCGGAACACGTGTGCGCTTCGTCCCCATGGCCACGTGTGTTGAGTGTGTGATCACACGTGGCCATTGGGACGAAGAATGTACGCTATGTACATTTCAGTGACGTGAGAAAACGGTTAGCCCTAGTACACTAAACGTTTAAACGAAAATGGAACAATCTGTGTGAAATCTCAACATCGACGTCGAATAATCGAAGCAATTATTAATTTTAAAAGCGATGTCAAATCGTATCAAAAATTACCAGAGGTCGACATCGAAACGTAATTTTAATTGACGTCGAAAATCACAAATTTGTGTAAATTAATACAATCGTTGTTGAACACATTTGCCTCGTGGAACTACGTGATTGCATTTACTGATTTGTATTATAAATTATGTTATTTTTATAGTTGCAGTTGACGTTAATTTAACGTTACTTAATTGTGATTTAAAAATGGTGAGATTTGTTTAAACAAATGTCGAAAATAGCAACGATTGGCGGTCGATTAATTGACATCGATCTCATCTTTACCTCTCTTGCAACCCCCTCAAATGCTTCCATAACGTTACCCCCCCCCCCCCCCCAACACACACATCACGAACATGAAGATCTACAGATATTCTCAAAAAAGGATGAACACATTTTTAATCATATCCTCATTGGCTCTAATTTTATCCAAACCTAAAACTTTTCGTAAGTATTCTTTGTTAGAATATCAGGAGATTTTGTTATCTAGCTGTACATTATTCCAAGATTCCGGTATTGAATGTAATTTTTAAGATATGAACGAAATACCTTAATTTCTCACGCTTTTCAATTCAACCTATATTGTGTGGAACAATCTTACTATACGACCATGTCAATAATTGGAATAAAATCAAAACTCAGACCCAATAAGAGCAAGCTTGCCAGGGTGCTTGAGTGCCTCTCCACCTGCCTCAAACCGGGCTTCAAACCCGGGTCCTAGCGGCTGCAGGACCAGACTCCCTGGAATGCGTCTTCTCTTGCGTGTCCAATGCACCGACTCAACTACCGGCGAGACCCGCAGCCATAGGGTGTGTCAAAAAGTTGCCACTATGCCTCCTTCACTGCAGACTGGTTTTCCACTGGCGGGTATCGAACCCGCTACCTTCCGACTGTGCGCCAATGCGCAATACTTGTCATCTCAAGGACACTCTCATTTTCATCTTTGTCGCCGCCGCCAGCCAATCATAAAAAGCGAACGTTATTTATGAACATTCACGGCCCGACGTTGCAGATTCTGACTCACATGCATCGCATACCTGTATGACTAGAGATACGCAACGATATGGCAATTCTTTATCGATACCGGCGAAATGTAGCCTAACGATATCGACATATCGATATTTCCCGCCAATTTTGAATGAAAACTGTAGTTTTCGTAGCCGTTTCCCAAGGTGTATATTGTGTTATTGTTTGACACTAATCATCCTCAACTCTACCAAAGATTATAAAGGGTTGTAATCTAACCCTTTGCAATCTTTGACTCTACCATAATATTCAAGGGTGACTCGTCGATTACATTCAGCCGAGTATTACAATTCGTTTTGTAAATGTTTCCTTTTATGCAAATCAAACTTTTGGTAAGGCTGTTTTGCTGAATTCCTTCTTTGTTAAATTCTTTTTGACTATTGTAAGAATTTGATGAAAGGACCGTCTAACATAAAAAGTCGAACCAGCCTATACAAACGTGCCTAATGTGCTTTTAACCGTCTGCGCCGTTTTAGACCCATTACGAGAATGACTTCTCATCACTAAATATATACGTGAACATAATTACAATTACGGGTGACGGGAAACTGAGTTATGTACCCTACTATACACATTGCTCTTATTATCACATCACGCCGTTGTATTTTCCATTGTCATTCTTTTTAATTCACTATTTTACTTTCATCAACATTTCCAGACGGGTTTCTCTGAACTGCAAGTCTGCTGCCAAATACCACTTTACCTCATGCCCGCCCTCTCCCCCCCCCCCCCCCCCACTGTGTGTAATTCGTGTAGTGTGCAACTCTGTGTAAGGTATGGTCTACTAATCAACGTAACCAGAAAACTCAATTCTCATAAACTCGCCGCTCATTAACGTTTCTCCTGCTTTCGTCACAGGCGAGAAACACACCCCCACCCCCACTCGTAGCCAATCAGCGATCGCTATAGCGGGGGTTTGTCTCGCTGGTTGGCTACGAGCTCCTCGCCTATGACGAAAGCTTCGGAAAGGTAGTCGTGCGGCGAGTATACTATATTATATAGCTCCAACGTAAGTATTCGCATACTGACCTCAAATCCTGATCTACTGCCCCTTTCATGAGCGCTAAGAAGCAAAGGAAAATCAACAGATTATTGGCGTCCTTTCACACATTCGTAAATGCAGCCTTCCGCCGAGTAGAGTGCGCACTGCGCATTGCGCAAGCCTATTAGCCACGCCTACCATTCCAGGTATCCCATAGAGAAGTAGAAAATTAAGTTGGCACCATTGAACTCGACTGTGTCGTAAGCATGAGAATACTTACGATGGGACAACTTCTAATTAGCAATTTATAACTATAGGCCTACTTGAGTCGAGATATAATATAATGTTCACGTCACCATCATTTTTTGCTGTATTCATCCTCGATAGTTGAGCTTTATTTATAAACATGTCATTACTTTCCATCAAGCGATACAATTGTGGATAATTCACAATATTTAATTTGTATTTGTGTTTTCACTATCAACCACAGTAGGATATTAAGTTCCAGTAGCCCGTCTGTAGTGTGCAGTCAGAGTAGAACATATTACCTATCTTTACACATATCGGCCATTTTCGTCAGGGCTAGTCTTGCCCAAACATCACAGCCTATCCCGCGACCTATTCCCCTTCGTAACGCATGATTCCACTGCTTCACACCCCAGTATAACATCCCCTAGCGGCCAGCAGCCGTCAGCTGTCCCGGCGGTAAATTACCCCTAGTTAAAAGATTGGGGTTCGGCAGATGACGGAGAATTGATATTAAAGAGATCGTTTACGGAATTAATCTGCTGCTAATCTTGTCAGTGCCCATGATAAGATGGAAGTTATTTATACCATGAGTAACTTGAAGCACATTGCCTTTCTAGCTTACAGTTACCTACCTGGCATAAGGTCCATCAATCCCCTGGCGGAGGTTCGGTATACTTCAAAGTTCTACGAGGTCCTGCCAGGGGATTGACGACCATGCCTTGTTTCCTTATTTCTTATTTTCTTTCTTTCTACTTGGTTGCTTTCTTACTTGCTTACTTCATTGCCTGCTTACTTGATATCTAACTTACTTACTTACCTACTTACCTACTTACCTACTTACCTACTTACTTACTTACTTTCTTACTTTCTAACTTACTTACTTACTTACTTAATTACTGACTGACTTACTTACTTACTTACTTACTTACTTACTTACTTACATACATACTTGCTTACTTACTTACTTACTTACTTACTTACTTACTTACTTACTTACTTACTTTCTTACTTACTTACATACCTACTTACATATTTATTTACTTATTTCTTTGTTTGTGTGTACTGTACTGATTACCTTACCAGGCACGTGACAGGTACGTAACGTAACGTGGTTGTAGCATGGACTGGGCACTATAATCCTGACAGTGGTCGAATTGAAAATATTCAGATAGATGAATGCACAGATCAGATTCACGACTGCTCATGCGATTATACATAGGTGGGTTCCGAATGAACATTCGCACCCCCAAAAGGCAGCATTCTGCGTTCGAATTAGACCTATTGGGTCACATGCTGGGAGCATATGGTCTATAATAGCTGGGTGTGGGGTCGATATACACATCGATTACAACACAGCTACCAGGATCAAACGAGTCACTTCCAAGTCCAACTTGCTGTGTTTGACTCTGGTTGGATGGAGTTTCGGCGCTATTTTTACTAAGCGCGGTTTTTAGACGCGTCTCGTCTTCAAGTAGCATAGCATGGAGGAACACATCCGGCTTGCCGGGTGCTGTAAAGCTGTGGTTCTCCACCCGTGGTACGCGTACCTCTAAGGGTACGCGAGACATTCTAAAGGGGTAGGTACTTAAAAAAATATGAATACTATATTTTTAAAATGTCATTTGCTTCATTGTTGAAAGTACATCATTTTAAAAACTAAATTTATATCCTATAGATTAATGTTTTCTGAATGCCCAATTCAACATTGAACAAATCTACCTAAGGTTGGAATTCATAGTCGGCCCCTACACCTAGGGGCGCCCATTGTTACCAAGGTAACAATTGTTTGCATGTTATTTCCCATAAACAAAACAAATCCATAGCAACAATGGGTGCCCCTAGGTGTAGGGGCCGACTATGAATTCCAACCTAAGTGTATATCTAATAATTGGTTTCACAAATTTAATAATATGTACGTCTTGCTGTTTTAAATATGGCTAAAATATGTTTAATTAATCACAGCCTCACGTATCATAATAAAGAAAAATATTGGGGGGGGGGGGGGGTACGTGATAATTCGCGATGCCTTTTAGGGGTACTAGGGTAAAAAAGGTTGCGAACCCACTGCTGTAAAGTGTAAACCAAACCAGTGTTTCTACAACTGTGAGGCTCACGCCACGCGAAGTCAAGCGTATGCACACAGCTTTATCTGATAACCTGCCCCTCTTCCGATTACCGAGTATGAATGCTACTGTGTTTGGATAGTTGGGAAGGAATGTAGTAGCATGCACTCAATCCCAGCATTGGCCCAACGAGTTACGACTGAGGAAAAACTCTGGGAAAACATACTAAAACCCAAAGGTGCAATACTACATTCACAAATGTGTGAAAGAGCGCCCGGAATCTGATGATTTTGGTTGAATTAGTGTGCATGAAATGGGCAGTAGATACTGGACTGCTCTGCGGTCAGTATGTGACTGCTTACGTCGGGGCTAGTATAAAGTAGGCAGTAGTAGGAATCATATTAATTCACTTTTCTTTTTCTTCAATGTAAATAAGGTTACCAACCAACTCTGTCTTAGATTGTCTTAGGCTATCAATCACAAATCACAATACAAGTCAATTACACTACCAACCAAGCAATGTTAACTCGGTGACAAAGAAACGACGACACTTATACAGACAGAAGTTGATTCTGTACCTTACATCCGCCAGTTAGCCGTCTTCAGACATTCTCCCTCAACGCTCATTCTCATACATCATTATGTTTACACACTCATTGCTGTTCTGTCCTTTACATTCGCCAGTTAGCCGTCTTCAGACATTCTCCCTCAACGCTCATTCTCATACATTATTATGTTTACACACTCATTGCTGTTCTGTCCTTTACATCCGCCAGTTAGCCGTCTTCAGACATTCTTCCTCAACGCTCATTCTCATACATCATTATGTTTACACACTCATTGCTGTTCTGTCCTTTACATCCGCCAGTTAGCCGTCTTCAGACATTCTTCCTCAACGCTCATTCTCATACATCATTATGTTTACACACTCATTGCTGTTCTGTCCTTTACATCCGCCAGTTAGCCGTCTTCAGACATTCTCCCTCAACGCTCATTCTCATACATCATTATGTTTACACACTCATTGCTGTTCTGTCCCTTACATCCGCCAGTTAGCCGTCTTTAGACATTCTTCCTCAACGCTCATTCTCATACATCATTATGTTTACACACTCATTGCTGTTCTG
Organism: Isoperla grammatica; assembly: GCA_945910005.1. Lineage (NCBI taxonomy): Eukaryota > Metazoa > Arthropoda > Insecta > Plecoptera > Perlodidae > Isoperla > Isoperla grammatica. The sequence goes on from OX246741.1 coordinate 28,156,068, forward strand.
TCCTTTACATTCGCCAGTTAGCCGTCTTCAGACATTCTCCCTCAACGCTCATTCTCATACATTATTATGTTTACACACTCATTGCTGTTCTGTCCTTTACATCCGCCAGTTAGCCGTCTTCAGACATTCTTCCTCAACGCTCATTCTCATACATCATTATGTTTACACACTCATTGCTGTTCTGTCCTTTACATTCGCCAGTTAGCCGTCTTCAGACATTCTTCCTCAACGCTCATTCTCATACATCATTATGTTTACACACTCATTGCTGTTCTGTCCTTTACATTCGCCAGTTAGCCGTCTTCAGACATTCTTCCTCAACGCTCATTCTCATACATCATTATGTTTACACACTCATTGCTGTTCTGTCCTTTACATTCGCCAGTTAGCCGTCTTCAGACATTCTTCCTCAACGCTCATTCTCATACATCATTATGTTTACACACTCATTGCTGTTCTGTCCTTTACATTCGCCAGTTAGCCGTCTTCAGACATTCTTCCTCAACGCTCATTCTCATACATCATTATGTTTACACACTCATTGCTGTTCTGTCCTTTACATCCGCCAGTTAGCCGTCTTCAGACATTCTCCCTCAACGCTCATTCTCATACATCATTATGTTTACACACTCATTGCTGTTCTGTCCTTTACATCCGCCAGTTAGCCGTCTTCAGACATTCTCCCTCAACGCTCATTCTCATACATCATTATGTTTACACACTCATTGCTGTTCTGTCCTTTACATCCGCCAGTTAGCCGTCTTCAGACATTCTCCCTCAACGCTCATTCTCATACATCATTATGTTTACACACTCATTGCTGTTCTGTCCTTTACATCCGCCAGTTAGCCGTCTTCAGACATTCTTCCTCAACGCTCATTCTCATACATCATTATATTTGCACACTCATTGCTGTTCTGTCCTTTACATTCGCCAGTTAGCCGTCTTCAGACATTCTTCCTCAACGCTCATTCTCATACATCATTATGTTTACACACTCATTGCTGTTCTGTCCTTTACATCCGCCAGTTAGCCGTCTTCAGACATTCTTCCTCAACGCTCATTCTCATACATCATTATATTTGCACACTCATTGCTGTTCTGTCCTTTACATTCGCCAGTTAGCCGTCTTCAGACATTCTTCCTCAACGCTCATTCTCATACATCATTATGTTTACACACTCATTGCTGTTCTGTCCTTTACATTCGCCAGTTAGCCGATTTCAGACATTCTCCCTCAACGCTCATGCTCATACATCATTATGTTTACACACTCATTGCTGTATGTTCATCTACCTTGATCACCCGATATCGGTAATATGTTAAAATCTCTTTAAAAATAGTCCTAAAAGAAAATGAAAACATGTCATCATATTGTATTTTTAAACTGTAAGTGTAGGGCAATGTCAAGGAGGGTATGGGGGGGGGGATAAGGTCATCAACCCCCTGTGTAAAGTTTGGCGCTCACGAGTATTATTATGATCATAATACTATTAATTCGAATTAACATGTTAATTAATTCAAGACGAAATATTTGGGTAACCGTGAGAAAGCGAGAGGTGTCGATTGTAAACAGGTTTCAGTAACTGATTGGGACTTGTAAAACATTTTTGAGTAACTTATAGGCATAGTGTGTGAACGTGCCTGAACATAACCAGAACTGTTGAACACGAACCCTCTGGTTTCTTATTAGTGTCTGCCGTAAGATGATCAACGGTAGAGGTATAATTCAGTGGTAATATGCGATACTATTTCGGGGGGGGGGGGGGGTTAGATTATCCGAGGGGGTTTTCAAGTGGTGTAGCCAGGCACATGTTTCGGGGGGGGGGATAGTAGATATATAAAATTAGTCATGAAATCAACTCCACGTCTGATTCAATGTGGTGGCCGGCAGCCCCCCCAAAAGTTACATTTTTAAATAATCATTTTGAATATGGTTTTATTTTAAGCGTTTTTAGTAGAGCACAGGTTGTCTGATGAATGGGGTAATTTCGCAAAATGCTTTGCATTGAATGTATCACTTGTATATAAGTGCAAAATACGATTGTATTGACTTCATCACTAACACATTGTTACATTATATATCCAAACAAACAATAGTTATATAAATATTATTTTAATATGTATACTATACATTATTGCTGACAATCATTCAAGCTGTGATTTTATGGGGGGGGGGGGGGGGAGGGGATGAGGGGAGAGCCACCCCCCAGGTATTTCCTGTATACGCTATTGGGTTTCTAGACAAATGGCGGTGTTGAGTTTATCCTTGGAAATTCCTTCTAAACTATACAATATCCAATAGGATGAACAGGCCTTACAGAAGCCTCCCCTGTCCTAATGGGCCAATTGGATATAGCCAGCAAGCAATTAAAATAATATATCTATGTAGATTGTGATTTAGAAGGGGGTTTAAGTATTTGCTTGTAACAAAAAGGTTGTATATAATAATGTATAGCGTCGGCCAAATCAGAGCCATCTCACATCGTCGGGGTCGTCATAAAGAGAATCCAATTGGCCGGGGGGGGGGGGGGGGGGGGGGGTTGTGGGCGTTCAGATCGCAAAGAGGACCGGTAAGTATGTGGAAGAATGATGGATGTAGGAAACAGAGAAACTCGGCATGAAATCGCTCATCATTGAATCGAACCCGCAACCTTCTAATAGTAACGAGTGAAACACATGGGCAGTTCTGCCGGTGATGGATGATGTAATGGTAGGATTCAGGTATTATTTCACATTGAATTTCTTTACGAAACAACCATTCAAATTATAGGTTATCTTCCTCACCCTGGCCATTATGTTTTTATTGTAGGCTAACTATAAAATTTCAGTAACTAAAACGCAACAGCTGAATCAGCTGTCTTTCAAGCAAGTGATTGGAATTTTAAGCAACTGTTGCCTCGCTCGAACCAGTCATTAGGGGTTATTGTTATGTAAATGATTACCTACGTACAATTATGTTTCTGAAGAAAACGTTTATTTTGTTAGCCACTTGCGTGTTTTGCTTGTGCTTGAAAGATGGATGGGTAATATGGGTAATAGAATACAGTTCGTTGTGGGTTTGGTGCTCCACCCAGTCCAGTTCAAACAATGTCTTTGTTCCGGGAAACAAAATATTGCATGTTCGTGGTTCACTGCATAGAGCATTTCTGAAAACATCTTCCTACGTGCTTATTTGTGACGTCACAGATGATTCTCAGATATACAAACACAGCGGAGAGTTATTTGACTGAATTCACTTTAGAGAGCTGTGCAAGCGGCAAAGAGTGAGTATTCAACTAGTGGCGTCATAACGGCCAGAATGGAGGGCAAAATGTATGTGGACAATAACGATTTTATATAACGATTTTATACTTACTAACCGATAGATAGAGGTGGTTCAGCAGCGGTAAGACGCGAGACCAGTGACGATTCCAGGGATATCCCGGGGGGGGGGGGGGGGGTGAAGCCCCCCCCGGCAGTTGTAAATGCCCCCCCTAGCAGATTGAAAAAATCACATGAAATAATGTAAATTTGCAAAAAAAAAAAAAATGCAAAATACAAGAAAATGAGGTATATTTTTCCACCTCATATAGGACTAGGAAATAAATCGATTTCCACAAAAAACTCATCTACATAAATGTTGCAACATTTTATTTTCTATTTAAACGATGTTAGGTGAAGATAAGAATGGCAAATAGGAATCACCTCATATTCGAAAACTGAAAGGATGGCATCAACAGAGACCGTAACCCCCTCCGCCCCTGCCTTTTATCAAGGCGTCAAAAAAGCCATAAAATGAGTTACTAATTTAGCAACACCCCAGATTTCCATCAGCCCCCCCTAGGAAAAATGTCTGAAATCATCACTGCGCGAGACTCTAATTCGGGAGGTCACCGGTTCGATTCCGGCCACCGGCAGTCCTGACTGAAGGTTTTTTCTGAGGTTTTCCTCATGTCGTAAAGGCGAATACTGGTATTGGGTCCTACTAACAGCCCTCGGACATTCCTTCCCAACTATCATTACAGCATGCAACGTTCATCTTCATCGCTCGTCGTCGTTGTTGTTGTTGTTGTTGTTATACATAAATAGATACGTCACTCGTTCTGACAGATATCGACCAATTAGGCGGGTTCGTTAGGCATAACATGGTCGCCATCTTGTCTTACCTAACACGGCTATGTTAATTAACTGATGTACTGCACGGGTCTTATTTTTGTCTTTGGGAAAAAAGTGTGTTCTTTTCTCAAGCAGCATTCGTTTGATAAGTGCATAAGTTATCTTGGTTATCGTTCAAGTATAAATTAGGAACCTAGTGCACGTTGTATTTTAATAGTTGGAATTTGAAAGCAAGTTCTTAGATATTGAAGATTCCATTTTTGAAGCTTTTCGATGATAATTTAACTTCTTAGGCATTAGTTATCATTTTCACTGTTGATCTGCAGGGCGATTTTGTATGGGCGACGATACGTTTATCACCGGTTTCACTTGTTAGAAGAAGGCGATGAGCCAATCACCGCCTTGCATTCGCCTTCAGTAAGACCAAAACCGCTGATAAACTTCGTAACGTCGCCCATACAGAATCACCCTGCTGGATAGTTATAAAGGGTACACATCAGCTGTGAACAGTGCAAAGTTCATTGTATCCGTTTTTTTTTTTTTTATATTTGAGATAATTTTAATCTCATATGTGGTGGGGGTTGGAACGGCATCGCCTTTTAGTCGCTTCTTACGACAGGCAGAGCTACCTTGGATCAATCTACCCCATGCTCAGATGGGCGGGGGGGGGGGGGGGGAAGGGGGGAGGGGGGACTTGGTATACACACAGTAACCTAAATAATTTACGCGATAACACCAGATATTGGTTTTGGCAACATCCATCATAATTTTCATCAAGGGATAGTTATACGTGAATATTTTTATGAAAACCACAAAGCAAAGAACGGCTTGTCCGGTGTATTCAAGCCAGCCGCTAAGCTAAGCCATGTGGCTGTAGCTCACGCACATGACACACGCATTTATCCCAACGTACAATCTGGAAACCTTAACGTTTATGGCCCTGTTATTGTATAGATTTATTAAGACCACCCAGACCATAACCCTTTGTATGTTAAATCCTCTTCGTATAACACTAGGCACACTTTTTTTGTGTGATGGCTAAACCCGTGTTTTAACATATACTAATAATTATAGGTTTACTGGAATTTTAAATATGGGGACAAGGTTTATAGTTTGATCGTAAAGTTGGCCAATCTCATAGTGTTATCATTGTTATAATATCGTATTTGTCTTTTACGGTCATGGTAATAACTGCTGCAGAACCGTGGCCAATGTACTAGAGATGGAAAGAATCTCTTGAAAGTGATTTCTCTATTTTAAAACTTATATGAATTGTAAACTGAGTGTTTGCGTGCGTGTGCGCGTCCCATGCACAACGTACTTTAATTTGACGATTTCCCTTGGCTATCAAAATATGATTGGTTAACTAAACTAAATAAATCTAAATAAATAAATCTAAAAAATCTAATAAATCTTAATAAATCTAAAAAATCTAAATAAATCTATCTTCTATAAATTACTAGGAACGAATTGTACACGATGATTTACAAAATATACCTTGGTTCCAAGCTTTCTACGATGAGACCTATGATGGCTTATTTTGTCTAATTTTTATATTTTCGGTGTCATAATAAATGTAATAAACTCAAATGTGTACCATCAGTGCAATAAATGCTATGGGTTTCTTAAAAATCTGGATAAAATGATCCCTTTCAGCAAACTACCACAAAAAATCACCTGCGCCACAGTAACAGGAGCCCCCCCCCACATTGTGGATGTATCTTCCTCTGCATCAGCCCCCCCTCCCCCCCAAGAAATATATTAATTCCTACGTACGCCACTGGTACCACTATAGATCATTGGCGTACTAGATACACAACGCACTGCCGATCGCCGCAGCTAGCCAGAGCCCTCAGCTTCCAAGCGAGCAGCACAACCGGAGGGCATTCCGATTAGTCACGCACAACAATGCTTTTTTGCATTATTCTGTTTTATTGTTCTAAGTGTTTGTAAAGCGATCACGTGACGGCGAGACGTGTTCAGATGGATGGTACTACCTGAGGTGAAACTGTCGGCCTGTTTATTAGTCCGCTTGACCGGTGTACTGTGCATCGTGGACCTGTTGACAGAATGCTGCAACCGGAGACAGCATCCAGACAGACGTTGCGTGCGATAGGCGTTGTGGAGATAGTACTATCTGATAAATTGCGCGCAGCTGTTTGGTTCTTGTTATTTTTTAGTAGAAAGAAATTGGGCGAAATGCAGACTATATGAAGGCGGGTTCACACAAAATGACTAAGACTAACGATTAGTGTTTAAGACTAACGATTTAAGGTTTAACAGGGTTGAAGTATACGATTTATGTTTAAGCGTTAACAAACTTTTATAGTGATTAGTGTTTAAGAACGAGTGATTAAGAAAGTTGATTTTCGATTGTTGGCATTGTTGAAATACATTTGGGGATGGATGTTTCCGAGTACGTTGTTTTCCCAAGGCTTAATCACTCTATTGTCAGTCTTAGTCCATAGTCATTCTGTCTGAACGCGGCTTGACTTGTTTACGGTTGCTATGGAGTTTGTTCTTCTTATGGAAAATAATAAACAATTCCATAGAAACAAAGCCTGTACTTAATTAAACATTTGACTGTGCAAAATTGAATCCAAGTAAAGTCACGCTTATTTCGACATACATTTGTTATGAGATGACGGTCTCAATGTACTAATTAACTTTTAGAACATTCACCAAAACGTTTTTTTGTATGTATTTAATTGAACTGAATTGAACACATGGATGTATGAACTAATAATACATATTATGCATATATATATAAAAAAAAACGGGATGAAAGCATAATGTAAAATGACAAAACATTTATGCGCTTTTTCGTCTTTAACTATACATCATTTACAAACATATGCTCTTAGTTCCGTACGTATTCATAATACATGCCCACAACCAACTGGATTCCAAGATGTGTAACAGCTATTGCTTTAGGCTTGTTATTTTTTCAAAAACATCCCTAACAAGGTGTGCTGAAATACAATTAATAGTCGACTGTGAATACTGTCATAAGAAAACACGATGACAAAACTATCACACCACCGGAAACTCACGAACTAACCCGAAGAGGTATCGATAAAGAAGAGTTTCATAATAATAATTCCAAATTGTTCTATTTGTATTGCGTTGTATAAATAAACACGAAATCCCCATACATTTCAAACCTTTCAGACGATGGTGTAATAGTCATAGGCTGTTTCTTCTACCGTGTCCATAAGTAACGTATATATGTACGGAAGCTAAGTGTACAAAAGTCTCCATACATGGCCGTGGGTGGTGATAAACATTTACAAACAAACAAACAAACCTCTTGAGCTCCACTAATGGCGAGGTCAAGTCAAGAGATTCAAATGAATGCAAATACCCTATGTACACATGCAACCAACACTTGAGCCTGTGTATATGGTCCTCCACACGAGTGGAATAATTATAGGGGAGGGGGGGGGGGGGGGGGGGGGGCAGATGATGGTACTGACAATGAAAGGAAGGAAATAACATAAGGTTGAGACGTTAGGCTTTTTGTTGCACCGAGATGATTACTATTTAATAATACACATGTATACATGTGACCTGCTATAGCGTTTATAAGCATAAAGTAGTTACGCAGTCTCATGCTTACCCAACATCCTAATATAAGTCCAATCCATGCAGCGCTATTGGCCGCGCTCGATTAGGCATTGGTATAGTAGACCGCTGTCCCTATACGTTCCAGGTTCGAGTCCTGGTTTGGGCATAGATGTCATCTGCATTGCACCTACTCACCGTCTCGAGTAGCATCGTTGCCAAAATGTGGCACGTTAAGCCATTATTATCTCCAAATACACACGGTTACACAGTTTTCCGTGTGGTTCATATATATGGAGATAATTATACTTATAAAGTCGTCCTACAATAACTTCGGTAATGCTTTCGCAATCAATCAATGACGTGTTTACGGTCTCGGCCAACCCGAGCAGGTATTTGAATTAGCCACGGCCGCTGGTTGGCTGCCGCTCTCCCACCCGTGACGGAAGCATTACCGAAGATGTTGTACGATGACTATACTTGTTTGGAAACCATTACTTTCGACATCGAATATCGAACTAACCTCCCCCCCCCCCATCCGTTTCTTCAAGAATCATTCCTAGCTACTCATTCCAAGATCCTCGAGTGAAACCATTGGTGTACCTCCCATTGACTTCTCAAATGTCAGTACACATTCTGGTATCCAATATGGCTGTCTTGATCGTGACGTCACGCGAATACTCCTGTACGTGGTTAGCATCTACTTGTCTTGTCCTATCTCGAACAACAAAACAGTGCGATACAAATATCTCACGTTCTCTGTTCTGCACCGCAACTTATTTAGATGCAGAGCATGTTGTCTTTGTACAACTACAAACTTCTGCCGTGGAATGAATCATATTCTTTTCTTCCCATGCAATTTTTAAAAGTAATGTGTAATTGTGTATGTGTAGGAGAACATGATCCAAGATCTTGATATACATATTATTTAAAGTGGTATACGTGACTGCTGAAAGTAGATTCAACACGTAATGTTAGTTCGAATCCCTAACAAGGCATGGATTTTACTAAACTCGTTGGATACTGTTCTTACAGACTTCCGTCTCGAATACCGTAATTACATTAAAAGTAACTTTAAAACAGTAGTAACTTTTTACGGGAGTTTACAGGATCGATTGCCATCACCAACAATATACCTTTTTCAAAATGGTCTAGAACCCTTCAAGATAGGTTTTAAACACGGTCCTCTAAATCTTCAATCGACAATGCACAACAATTAAAAACTGATTTTTAAATGTTATGTCAAGGTTCATTGATGCATGTATAGCATCATTATCTATTAACCTTGATTTTATATTGTTAATTGTTGTTGATTGTTGTCATTGAAGGCGTGGAAGACGGTGTTGCAAACCTAAAGGCTAATCCACAATGAAGATTAACAGTAACAGTAAGAATAAGGTTTTAAACAATCCTATTAGCGGATGAGCAACAATGGGCTCACATCAACCAATAGGATTAGTTAAAACCTTACTGTTACTGTTAATGCTAATTTACATTGTGGATGGGCCTTTAGGGTTAACGATCATTTCTAAAATTGGTGTATTCAATTACCCATTTGGTAAAGTCAAGGCTGTAGAGCCCTGGCGCCATCTTGAATTGTATTCAAATAATTAATGCGCGCAGCGGCCATAACATGCGCCAAAACCGCATGTATGTCTACCTTCTACTGGCAGTTGATTGTTGAAATGTTTTATAGGGTGTTTGGTTGAAGTTATTACTGTTCTTCACCATTTGTTTCTGAAGCAACGCGATCGAGCAACTCTCTTGTTTCCTCCACTCTTCTGTGCGGTTTAGAACATAATTGAAACGGTTTGTCTCAGGAAGGTACTTATGTACTAACAAGGCCACGTCCTAAACAAACATTTAATTAAATAATTAATTACAAATTTAAGAAAATGACGGAAATTACGTTTGTTTACTTTGTAATTAATTTTAATTGACGTGTTGTAATTTTTAATGAATTCAAATTTAGGTGTACTCATGTAGAGATCCTTGAAAACGATTACTCGTTTTAAATGGACAGGCGACAACGCAGAAGAAGAACGCTTTATTCTCAAATTACCTTCCGATCCTTTCAACACAAATAACCTGGGAAGAGTGAGAATGAAGGGTTTTTGTTCGTTGTTTGAAATGGCATTCCATAAATTATCAAATTTTGGAACGGACAAGTGCTAGCTAGATAATATCACGATCTACAGATATTCTAAAAATAGAGATTAAAAATGTATTACGTTAGGATGAAATTAGAGAATTAGAGACATTATTAAAAGTATCCCATTCTATCGAAACACATACTTTTTTTGTTTAGAATATCTAAAGGCCTAGATCATGATAATAATCTATGCATGTTCATTCCAAATTTCGATTTTGAATATCAATTTAAAGCTACGAACAGCTTTTCAGCTATTTGTGTCGAAACCTTTCAAGTAATTAGTTCGAACAACAACATACACTGATTTCCTCCTTCCTCTATTTCTTCTTCTTCAAGTTCTCATCATCGTTTCACTGCCTCATTGTTTTGCCGCCGATGCAGTCCTACAAAGTGCAACACAGACAAACAGACAACCATGCACTCTCATTAACGTTGCCGTGTGTTGTTTTTATGCGCAATTGTAATCACAACCCAAGCCCGTCAAGATAGAGATTGCGTCGTTGTCACATCGTCACGCTTGCACGCGGCCCACTGCAGCAAACTACGACCCAGCATTGGTCTCACATGTCACAGAAAACAATTGGTGACGTCATTCGTTTATAAGTGATGAACGATGACGTAGGATGAGTCGACCAATTAATGCCCGTTTGTGATGATCGACTTGTATTGAATGGTGTGAGATCTCCCGGTGGTAAAGTCGAGGATGTAGATCCCTGGCGCCATCTTGATTGTTTTCGGCTTGTACAGTGTTGCCAGAATTAGCGCCCGTTTGTGATGATTTACTGAATGGTGTGAGATCTCCCGGTGGTAAAATTGAGGCTATGGAACCCTGGTGCCATCTAAATTGTTTTCGGCGAGTACATTGTTGCCAGAATTAACGCCCGTTTGTGATGATCGACTTGTATTGAATGGTGAGAGATCTCCCGAATAAAGTCGAGGATGTAGATCCCTGGCGCCATCTTGAATTGTTTTCGGCGAGTACAGTGTTGCCAGAATGAACGCCCGTTTGTGATGGTCGATTTGTATTGAATGGTGAGAGATCTCCCGAATAAAGTCGAGGATGTAGATCCCTGGCGCCATCTTGATTGTTTTCGGCGAGTGCAGTGTTGCCAGAATTATCACCCGTTTGTGATGGTCGACTTAATAAATGGTGCGAGATCTCCCGGTTAAGTGGAGGATGTAGATCCGGATTGTTTTCGGCTGGTACATTGTTGCCAGATTATATGTGAATCAAAATCTTGTACCCCGTAATCTTCTGAAAGTACTTCCGTTCTCCAGTATGATCTACATTCTAGCGCACCATAGTGTCGCATTTGGTCGTTGGTTTCTTAAGAGGAAGGACTACTCGCCAATATTAAAACCCGCGAAATTAACGTATTTTCGTCATATCTCAATAACGCCACACAATATCGAAAAAGTGACAAGTATGCACAATGTGGGTTCGTGAGAGCTCAATATTACATGAAAAAGATTGTGTGGATCGTAGTAATTATAGTTGTAATTTGTAATTAACTTGTCAATTAATTAAATTCGAAATAATAATTATAATTAGTGCAAACTAATAAATCTTTTTCATATAATATTGAGCTCTTAGGAACCCAAATTGTGCATACTTGTCACTTTTTCGATATTGTGTGGCGTTATTGAGATATGACGAAAAGACGTTAATTTCGTGGGGTTTAATATTGGCGAGTAGTCCCAACGATGGTGAAACTGAGCTCAAAAATTTGAAATAAAATGAAGGAAACCATTTGCTAATAGTTCTCCATGAATAGGAGACGAAATGAACGAGAATAACATGCTACAAGAACCGGTGTGAATAACGGTCAAATTCCATAGTTCCTTCCTGTAGTGCTGGACAAGACAAGGCTTGATTTTTTTTTTTAACACCGCCATGATTGTGCGAATGCTGGAGTCGCCAGCATGAATGGTCCGTTGGCTTCTTGGAGCATTTCAAGCTGGGTATCGTAAGGAAACGGTCTAGCGCGCTTCTGTAAGCACTTTCGACTGGAATTATTTTACACCAAATACTGGTACAAATGATTAAAAATGTTATGTTACTTCACTCATCTGTTCTCAGACCAACCATTCAACAGTAACAAATCATGATTTTGTCTCGGACTTTTCAGTCAACAACTCGATTTAAAAAAGTAAAAAGATCTCCGAAATTGTTTCTTATAATTTTATGACGAAAAGGAAAAAATGTAGTTTTTTTTATACGCAAGTGCCGACGAAAGATGTCTACCGACAGTGTGGTTACACGGAAGCAGCAAGTGCAAGTTTCTCGACAATACAAACGTTGTGTGTATACTCCCCTTCTCAACCTCACTGCTTCGCATGGCTGATCCGACCCGGCGACGATTGCAAAAAGACGAAAGTAACTCCGATAGTGAGATTATGTAACTGTACAGGAAGTGTTCCTTCTTCTTATTCTTATTGCAGTCTAACTATCTGTTAAAACGCTATCTTCGGTTTGTCGACTTGTGAGTGACTATTTGCTTTCCCTTCCTGTGCATTATCTGGCTTGGCGCGCTGCAGGTTTTCACGTAAAAGCGACGGGAAGCTCAAATTTTCGCTAATCGACTTGGCAACAGCAGTTACGTTAACGGTAAAGGTTACTCCGGGTGGTAAAACGGCGCCAAATTATCGTTATTTTAGTAATATCTTGAAACGCCACCTAATATCAACAAAGTGACAAAAAGTGTCAAACTATGCATGCAGCTCATAAGAGTTTTAAACTGGATTAAACAGTAACTTGTTAATATTTTAATCTTGACGTTTCGGTTGTTATTTTGAAAACTTATTTAATAATACTGAAATGGATACCGGATATTGGATACCATTTTGGATACCGATATCAAAGTATAGTACGTACGTAAGTAATGACCTAAAGGTTTCCATATTTATAAATTTTTAATCCAGTTTTTGGTTCAAACTATATACATTCTGGCGAGTGATCATATTTTTGGTATATTTTGTAGCGTCCTCAAGATATTACTAAATACAATGTTATGTTGATGTTGCACTGAATAGTTTATAATCCCGTTTCCCCTTAAAATGAGTCGATTCGAGCAATTATTAAATTATCATACGTGATTACATAATGTAGTAAACTGTTCTGTATTGATTTTTTCACCATGTCAGTATGTTGTATAGCAACTTTCATGGCATTCATTATTCAAATTTACACATCACGATATTTTCTGGAATTCTACACTATTGATTTACATTGACTAAACCTTATTTCTTTGGCGCGCGCTAATAGTGACTATACCGTATACGTTTATACTCAGCATGGCAGCGCACGGGGTAAATGCGTGAATACGAAGTGTACTCCCCTAAACTCAAATTTGTATCCCTCAGGCCCGCGGTTTCACCAAACTTTTTAAGTTTCGAGATTAGCTGTTGTTTCTCCTAACAAACTTGGCGACTGGTATAGAAGACACCATACATTTTGTAGGTTGAAAGCATCCAATCCGAGATTAATAAAATAGCTTGCTGAATTCCGACATCAGTGTACGCTGGTTATGGCGTATACATAAATTATATACGAAAACACTCACATAACTCGATCGCAAAATGCCATCATTTACAATGAAAACAAGGAAACATTTGAGGCTATGCCCCCCCCCGCCCCATTATACAAAATCATGCACTCATCTTTGAAAATAATACACCCGTCAATTACTTCAGGATGACACCACTGGTTATAAAGTACCATTACAGCATCTAAAACAAGTAACGGATATGCCCACCTGGCAGGTACATGGTTTGAAGATGACTCCGTCTCCCTACTGTGTTTTTTAAAACTACACCAATAATAATTCAACTGCCGTAATAAAAATAATGGAATAATGCATTATTTTTAACTCTGACAGACAATCTCGTGAAGTTGTGGGGTGGAGTGTGTATGTGTCAACCTTGCAGATGAATTCGATGTAGACGAATGTTTCGCTCTATAGTTTTAAATACCGACTTCTGGTAAACGACGGCACTCGAGGGTGTGTAAATATTAAATAACGAACGCGTCAGTAATGATGAAAAAAATATATTTATATTTCCCGATTTGAACAACTCTAAAACTTTCACTATTCCAATCGTGTTTTGTTTATCTGAATTATTTCAAATATAAAAAAAATATATGTTTAAATTTCAAGGTGTAGACAATTAACACACGATTCCTTGGAGCTTCACTAATGTTTATTTGATTCTACGATCACTTAGGACACGTTTGGCAGTTATTAGCAGGAGTTTATAAAGTTTAGCCCCATATGACTAACATTAACATTTACATGACACTAATTGAAAAAATATGTGAACGTCTCTCGAGACGTTGATATTTTTTTAAATTTTTATATTCCTTTTTTATATTTTACAGTGCATTTGTAAAACGTAATAAGGAAATGGGTTACAATAATACACCTCATCATGAAAATGATGAGATTACGACAAAACCCACAAAACAAAACTATTTATCAAATTGTTCAATAACCCTTCCTTTCGGATTAATTCTAGTCGCATTAATCTCAATCAACTCGTCCTAAAACAAACTAATACAAAATATGTAAATTTACTTTCTATGATTTTTTCACAAAATGCAAACGTATAACATCGTTTTTTTGCATTGTTAATTTTTGGAATTTTTAGACAAGTGCAACCTCAATTCTGTAACCTGTATATAACAGTGCAAAATGGTGGACATACGATATCTATCGGTCGGCCGTGCAATGTTAAGTTTTCTTACAAAGCATGTCCTATTAATTGTGTTAGATTGTATACCTTTCCGAAAGACTTCTAACACAAACCGAAATTCAGGTACCCTTTCCTCCCATCCATCCCCATCCCCTTTCCCAACATCCTAGCGACACTTCGCCCTCCCACCCCTTGATCCACTATGCAATAGCGTTACACTTTTAATTTTGCAATGATATGTGAATGTATATATATATGTATCTATAATCAAATATTGTAATGTTCTGTTTAATTTAATGTAATGCATTGTAATACAGGCTGAAGAGGGTCTAGCAGCCCTGCAGTAGCCTTCCATACCCGATCTGGGTATGGTAAACCACAATAAATAAATAAATATGAGGGCTATCCCAGCTGTCACTGTCTCTGTGAGTATTGCCAGTGGCAGGTATCGAACTCGAACCCCCGAACCAGCGACCCGCCACATGGGCACCCATTGTTTTCCGTCACGCATCTGTTACCTCCAGGCCCATCAGCCCATCACGCTCTGTGAATGCAGACCGACAGCTGTTGCAAGAATTATTATTATTCATGCAGTTATTCTTGGCGTTCATTCATAAAAAGGGAAACGAAGGTCATAAGTCATGCTCAAGGTCAATGTCAGGAGATAATCTTGTCATCATCAGCGAGAACTCGCGTTGCATACAAAACGTGTTCATTGGGTAATAACGTATAGGCTAATGTATAGGCTACAGGTTCTTGACAGGGAGCGACAATAAATTATAGAAAACACTGCCGTTTTAAGCACGTTAATAACAATCATAAAAATAGCAGTAATCATGACATTTATTATATAATATATTTTAACTATATTGTATCTTTTCGTGATCATTAATATATCTCATATCATGTCACGGAGAATACATATTGCAGTTGCACAATGCATTTGTCTATTTCTTCGTTTGTTCCTATTTTAGTTTATAAGTGGATTGTATTCATCTTAGCATAAGTTAATAACTTCATATCTATTATTTATATTTGTTTTTAATGGCCACACCTCAGGAGATTTATTTCCTTCAGTGGCCATAAAACCAATGTATTCTTATGGCCTTATAAAATATAAATAATAAACATGTACCTACCGCTTTAGTCGCAATAACGTAGGGCCTACCAAGTTTTCATCTACGCGAAGTATGGGGGCTTCCTCCTGCCTAAACATCGTCTTCATTATTAACCTCGTTGCATATTCGTAGTGTCTGATGGAAGATATTTAATAATTCTGTGAAAGGAGTATTTTTATCTTGCTATTTCAAAAGTCTGTGTTAGTAAAAAAAAAAAAAAACAATAGGAAAAAGAAAAAAATACAGTCTGAAATCATTTTCGATTGTGTACACATTTCCATACACGATTTATATTATTTGTATTGATAAGCTATACATCCGGCCAGTAACAATAATACATTTATAGGCCTTTTATACACTTTTATGACATCGTGTTTCGCCGTTAGTGTGTCAACAATTTTAAGAGTTATGTGATATCTTGGGAGACCCCCTCGGCTTTTATGACATTTCAACAGCGTGTATGACCTTTGAACGAACTCGAAAAACAGATAAGTGACAATATTATAGATATATTGGAACGAATTGACTGGATTTAATTGAAGTTAAATACCATAATAACTTTACATGCAAGACAACTTGCTTTACATAATATGCGCTGTTTTGCGTATTTTTTGACATAACGTCATTGCATTGACCTGCCAAAGAAAAATGCCAATTGCTAATTGGTTGGTGCCCACCATTTCTATCCTGAACTGTCAGTAGGCCTAATTATGCTCTTGGGCACACAAAGATTGGGGGATCCCTGCAGGCTGCAGTGGAGACTGACACGCAATCTAATAATCCGCCAATGAAACTCAGTTCTTCCAACTGTGTGGATGGATAGACAATAAAAATAAATACAAAAGTTTTGCCTGAATTTTTCAATCTTCTATTAACATTCCCGAAGCATTAGAAAAAAATTACCTTAACAACTTTTTCGAAATGTCCCAGAATTTCGTACATAATCTATATATTTCATAACACCAGGGCCTGGATTCACAAAGATATCTAACTCTTATAAGTTGTCCTAAGTTATAGGCAAATCCAAGCTAGAACAATTAAGTTTAATCATCTCTGGGTATTACTACACATTAACAAATAAAATATTATTAGTTAAATTGTTAGTATTTTACTATATTTTATTTTTATGACATTTCAGAACGACATAATATGCGTGATTTGTATCACTAAGATTTGTAGGACGTCTTAGCACCAGGCACCTTTGTGAATCTGGGTCACCAAAATGCATCGGGTCAGGGGGTAGCTATAGCAACCATGTTTAGGGCATACAGAGGATGTTCAACATCGGCTTGCCAGGCCTGACAAAATTCAAATTCCAAGTAGTCACATTGCACCACCAGACAATGTTTTATGTATTGTGTAGGTGGCAAAGTGCCAACAAAGGTTGTCTAAAAGTTGTCGTAAAGCGCCGGAAACGTTAAATTCCAAAATGTATTGTGTATTGACACGAGTTCGTAGTGAAAGTGCTGCTTTGCATGTGTACACACCACTATACAGTCATATTATACGGATTTAATCGGGCCGGTACTGTTTCAACACTCAAACGATCTAGTCATAGTTCGGACAATTATTGTACTTTGTCACGTGACATGACATGACTAGACATGACGTGACATGACATGTGAGGCCGAGCTTGTGTTTCTAGTGAATTTTATAGATACTCTAGTGGAGTTTCTGTGAATGTTAGGGTAATTGTAAAGTCCCAACCACATCTGTTGGCATCGTGATTGTTATTGGGATCGGGATCGCAATCGTACATTATCTCATGGTAGATCATTACGATATTACGATTTTATTGTGAACAGCGCCATAAGAACCCTGTAAGTTAACTTTTTACGATTCCGTATTGCGATTGTAATCCTGATACCGACCATTGTGGTTGGGACTTGTCTACAGTTGATAAAGGTCCCATTTTGGGGTAAATTGTAACCAGATATTAGATTCAAAACATGAACTGCGCGAGTGTCGGTAAAATACTGCATCAACTTAGTATTTAACCGGACAGGTCGAGGTAGAGAAGGCAGATGATAACGCAGTCCACGTCCGGGAGCCCCTTTCTTGTTTCCTCCCATTTACATCCCACCCATGGCCCTTTCCCCCCAATACTCCCCGACGTCATATGATTATAGTTGTCGCGTACGTCGTTAAGCAACTAATAACCAAATATAAAATGTAGTTTTGACAATGTTAAGCTTAGTTTTGACCATATTAGGCTATAATTCCTTTTGTTTTCTCTCCCATCCTTCCATTTGATCGTCTATGGTTCATTTAATATTCAGCTTATAAGTGTTGTTAACATTTATAGCAATTGCATTTGCTCATAGCTCATATTGCTCATATCATAGCAATTACTGTAGTTGTTTAGGAAATGATGGTAGATTTGGGAGAACTTCTCTATTGACTCTGGTTCAACTAAGGGTAGGCACCGCCTTCAAATGACGTCGTGTCAAAGATTACCCACTCAGTAATCTTTGGTGGTGTCGTCAGGGTGACTGTTGTCTGGACACAAGTAATGTCTGCCTGCTCTAATGTGTTTTTCATTGTATGTTAATAGTTGACAAGATGGTCTCTCACCACAATGGAAGTCTGCTTGTCATATAGGATTATACAATTCAAATCGTAAACCCTTTTCTGAAGAAATTCTTATTGTAATTTTATTGTACCACTTAGTTACGCAACCTTTGTTATTTTTCTCTATAGAGCCACTTACGATGTTTCTTTTGTGTAATTGAAAGCTGGGTACTTCCAGGAGATGGGTAACTAGAATTTCTTTCAGATTAAGAAACAGCCCGGTAGTGTGGTGTGAGGGTACCCATCGTTCTTAAATATCAGGGGGGGGGACTGTGCCGGGGGGGCCGTGCCTCCCCTCCTTGCCACAACGCGCAAGACAATACAGAGCCAAGACGGACCAGCGCAAGGTCCTTCGATCCCCTGGCGGAGATTTGGTAAACTCGACGAGCCCCCGCCAGGGGATTTACGGACCTTGGGACGCGAGCGTAGCGCGTATCGGACATCCGTTGAGGTTCTGTATCTCGTCCGTGTTGAGACTAATCTACATCTAGCATGATGTAAGAAGCGACCGCATCGGTTGTGAATGTAAAGCCTATGTTGCCAACATCAAGGACATGTGAATATAATAAAGCCACGGCTATCTTATCTTCCTGTTGCCGATGTTACTACAAGATGTTCAGAAACTTGTGTTCATGCTACCGGCTTAGTGAACAACAGCGCCGACATAGAGAATGACGTCACGCAAGCTGCACTGTTCATCGACAATTTGAACACTTGAAACTATGGATGGGACGTTTAAACGTTTCAACATGGGATGACTTTAAACGTTTACTCATTTTACGCCCCGTTTAAACTTTTTTACAGGGACAATGATAGAAACAAGCTAATATTTTAGAACAGAGCCTACTAATGCCCGACTTTTCAATCGGTTGACGGGTCGTTATCGTTAGTTATTGACGGTCCGTAATCTGTAACCCAACAAACCCTATACAGATAACGGACCGTCAGTTAACGGCCGATTGAAAAACCGGGCCTAACTCTACTATTATAGTTAAGTTTATCACCACGAATTTTGACTTTACCCTAGGTTTCGGAACTTTCGGTAATTTACTGCATTGGTAATTTTTCAAAATTTTATTGTGGCGCAGATGCTAAAGGCGCTTTCATAGCAACACGGCAACACATTTTTCCGGACCAGCAGATCACGTGAACCAATCAGAAACTTGCCGTGCCTGCCCTGATTGGTTCGCCTGACTTGCCGGTCCGGAAAAGACGTATTGCCGTGTTGCTATGAAAGCGCCTAAGCGTACTGTGTGTACCTGTGGACGTGTGTTCGAATCCCGTACAAAACATCCTTTTACCACTATGACCGCAATCACTGAGACGTACACTTCTCGCTCATCCCCGCAAGCTGAGTGCAACACTTGAGTGAGTCACCTCGCACCTGTCTCCTAATCTGTCCCTCACGCTGATTGCAGCTATCAGGTGATAGATAATAGATACGTGTCAATATTCCTTTAGTCAAGCCACCCAGTCCCCTGTTGTCTGCAGTCCCGCTCTCACCATTACGTTGCATGGTTCTCAGGTAGGCCTATTTACTTAGCATTGTTTTGCTCTTATTGTGTTACTGGCATTGGAAAACAGGCTGACGTACACATAAAAAAAACATATTGTCAAGGTCGCTTTTCTGTATTGCTTATTGTGCGCTCGGATCGTGTAGCCGTTATAATTATTATGGTTTGCTGGTCTTGCTAAACGTGTGCGAAAGTAAGAAACGGTGATAATTGTTTGAGGAAATCATTCTTATTTCCCAAACGAGCAACACGAACCATGTAGCAACCAGGGCCAAATGTGTGATTTGCAGAGCATTCGTAGTACTCATCTCATTTCTACATTATTAATTTGATCACGCTCAAAGTTTGTGCCCTTATTCATAATGATACTGAGGTTATATGTACAAAGAGTGTTTGTTCAAATTTGATCTAGTTTGGACACAATTTTTAAACAGAGGCTAAAAAGTACTAAAAACGAACAATTTGAGGGATGTTTAGAACCCAGAATAAAATAATCTGTGCATTAATCTTACAAAAACTCTTTGTACATAAAACAACAGTTAAGTTTGATATATTTTTGTCCAAACAGAACCGAAATATGTGGATTTTTGTGCATGTAGTTTGAGTAGTACGAAATTACTGCACGCCGGACGCTCAAAGTGGTTTTCTGGCCGCACTAAAAGTGGTGTATGTGTAAGTACGAAACGGTGATATAATTGTTTGAGTAAATCATTTTAAGGTCTTGTTAAAACCGTGTGTATATACATATTGTGGAGATCCCCGCCTTGAATGTTATACTTGACGGTTTTCATAACGTGTATTTTCTTTCTGTACGACTCACCTTTATAGACGTAACTCAGTGAAAACACGTGATATTCTAATTCCGAGGGTCGCTGGTTCGAAACTGAAGCCGGCGCAGTTGGCCGAGGTCGATTAGGCGTTGTTCTAGTAAACCGCGGTCTCTGCGTTCCAGGTTCGAATCCTGGTTTGAGGGAATCTTGGTTTGTCATGTGGCGTTTTTTCATCATCATAATCACCCATTCATTGTCTCGATTAGCCTCGTTGCAAAAATATGGGACGTAAAACCCCAAATATCATCATCAAAAGTGGACACCAATTAATTGTAAGAGTTTTGTTCTTCAGTTAGAAGGGGAATTACTGAAAGCTCGCGGACACTCGTTCCCAACTATAGCCAAACAGTCACTTGAAGAAGGGATCGTCATCAGGTAAAGGTGGTGTGCGCCCTAAAGCAGGGATTCCCAGGGCTGGGACATTCATCATGCCACCCCAATTAGTAAAACAAAGGATTGCACAATTTGAAAACGAGGACCTCTCCTCAGCTGCTGCTGGCCTACTGCTGTTACTGTTGTTGCTGCTGTTGTTACTGCTGCTGTTGTGCTGTTCTCACCACGTCCTAAGTAGACCTAAGTAGTTGTCTTGGAAGCTATGCGGTGTCCTGTCCTGTCAAAACACGCAGGTTGTATTGGAGTTGTTGAAATTATTCCGTGCCAGCTTTCAAGATGTTTCGTGATAAATAATGATGACATTGACGTTTATGATGATACCGCTGGTGTGATGTGTTTATACGTACGTGAGGCAACTGAGAAATAGGACGATGCGGGTACCTGATGCAATCAGATGCATCGCTAAGCTATAGCACATTCATGGACGTAAATTAATGGCACATAATTTATAAATTAACGGTAATAACATCTAGTAAAATTGAAGGATTCCTTATTAATTACTTATAGGATAAAGGCGGAAGCCGGATGGTTTGAAGCCCCTATTCGTGCACTTGGAAGCACCTGAGAGTAGTAACTCCGAAGAGGTTTTTTCAACTTTTTTCCCTCATTGCATGCATATATGTTTAATTCACTGTCTAATCCCGTTTTTCTATTATTTTTTTTAGTTATTAGTTCAGGGAATTTTATACACAAAGTAAATAAATTGTTCTTTCATTGAAAAAATGAGTACTAAGGGATGAATAAACGCGGGCTTGCTGCTCCAGTCACCAGATAAGGTAGAGAGAGCCTTCAGCCTACATATTATGCCATTGATGTAATATTGAGTGATCGGCGAAAATTTACACTGACTTCGATGGGCTTGTACAGTTTGTACTCTCCGTCGTCTTACGCTGGTCTCAACATCTTCGAGCGCGTAGGGCTCCATGCTTGAGATCCTGGCAATCATTTATCGCTTCCAGAACACTCGCACACCTGTTCATAGACAGAATCACATCTATTGGCTTCCTAGCCTCAACATCTTGTAGGCTTGCTCTGTATTACTTGTGCTTCCCTTATTACTCCTGTTTAAGTTTACGGTTCAATATGTCACTTGAACTAAAAGAAAATGACATCAAAACCTGCATAGATAATAAAATTTAACAATGTTTCATTTTTGTTACTTTGATACTTTTAAATGTGGAACAAGGCAGGTGATTTGGTTCGTTTATAAATAAATTCTTATTCATACCTTGGCGTATCTAAGGAGGGAGGGGAGGGAGTGATTGGATTAGCCCCCTCTTACCCTCCAAAACCGAATGCAAGAGATGAGGACCTGAAGGAAAGGAGAAGGTGGGAGGAAACTGCCATTTTTACATGATTACATTTATGAACTTTATTCCCAATGGCACCAGAAATAAAACATTTTATTGTCCGATTTTGAAATGTGTTTCACCGACAAAATATGAAGGAATGAAATTATCTCCGTCGAGTGTAGACCCTATATACACCGGCATTGTGAGTTTGTGGGTACGCCACGGACTAACCTAAATTATGGATATATATAGTATACCACTACCACAAAATAGTTTCAGCAGTTCCCTTGTTACTGAGGAAAACCTCCAGTCAGATTGAATCGTTGACTCTCAAATTACGTGAGCCATCAAAATCAGAGAGTTCCTTTTTCCTTGTTTCCAAACAGTAGTATAATAGCATAGTATTATCTATTATATACAAAATTATTAAATTCAGTTTACATATGTATACATAGGCCTAAGTAAGGTGAGGCTCACCTTGAGTTAGGGCCTTATTTCAAGTGAAGTTTTTACAATAGAAGATGTACGCACATAAAGACTAGGATAAGATAAAATACAAAATACATTTTCTAACTTATACACCTAAAAAGTACAGCATTCGGTTTTATATGTAGATAGAGCGTACCAAATCCTTTCTCCCAAGCGGTTGAATCCAATCTCAGTAGGTTTCCATCTCTGAGCTACGCATGCGCGTGTCCAGTATGCCGTGTTACATATCAGTCAGGCAGTACACTACACTACATAAACGACCTCTAATGCGTTCGTTGGACCAATTACTTGGTTCGGGCAACCGTGACGTATGGGGAAACGACCTGGCCCTAGGGCGAGTGTTATATGTGAGTGAGTGAGTGAGTGAGTGAGTGAGTGAGTGAGTGAGTGAGTGAGTGAGTGAGTGAGTGAGTGAGTGAGTGAGTGAGTGAGTGAGTGAGTGAGTGAGTGAATGTGTAAGGCCACTCATTCTGTGTCCATCTTCAGTGGAACTTACCTCTGTCACCTACAGTCAGGCCCACTGATAATTTTTCCTCAGTTATCTCCAAACAACATAATACACTATCGAATGTAAGGTACTTATAAAGTTAGTAATTAAAAATAACAAGGATATTTTCTCAGGTATTTCATTGCCAAACGCATTATTTTTGTAAAAGAATTGCTTAACTTAGTATTATTTTGTTGGCAAAGCAAGTGTAGGTACGAGCATAGTCGCATAAAATGTTTTCTTTATTTCAATGGAAATTTTACCGGATTCACGTATATGACGCATGATATAAACTCTGAATCAAGATCGCTCTTGCTCATGATATTGGTCATATGCACCGTCAAGTGTCGGGTCAAGTATACGATTTCTTGCTACGGAATTATTTTGTTACATGCTTTTCTCCATTAGAAAAACAAACTACGTAAGAACCATAAACAAATCCCATACTTAGCTCGACTGTATACCTGTCCCATGTGCTTTACAAATTTACCTGTCTAAAAAACTATGCAATTCAATGTATATATGTCAGATTTAATGAGAGAGGAATTATTATATAGGCTTATACTCCAAATTTGAATCCAGGATAAAATCGAATAAACGTTGCCCATAACAAAATTAAAAAGAACACGATAGGGTATAGTACTAGTAGGCCTACCTATATGTTAAACATACCATGTAAACGGATGTATGAGCTAGCTAGGCTGTAGATAATATGTATAATACAGCGAATTGCAATCGATGTCATCAACTGGGTCATTTTCTTGTTTACTCGGCCATATCTTCATTAGATCTCATACATACCACGTTGGCTGATTGTCACGTGCACGTCACAATAAATGCACGCGCCTATGTTGTACTAATACACGGGCTACAACATCGTGCAACACTGTGCGCAATTTGCACAACGAATATTGCGAAACTATGAAATCATTCGCTGCTGTCGAAACCCGGGGTAGAATTTGGCCCAACAAGACTCTACCAGTTGTATACGAGGCGATAAAATGTATTAAACCTTATATTGCCCCCCCCCCCCCCCCCAATATAAGATGTCCTCCTTCTTCTCCCTATCCATCAATTACTCTGACATATTATGACCTAGTTGTCGAGTACGGCGTTAAACATAAAATAATCAATAATGAAATAATTCAGGGCGACACTTAGATCTGTATCCATAGTCGTCACCTATCCCTAGGCACGCCCGTTGTTGCTAAGGATGTATCTTTGTGGGAAATAACATACATAAAATTGTTACCTAGCAACAACGGGTGGGGGTAGGGGACGGCTATGAATTCCAGCCTAAGTGATCAAGCTGCAACGATCAAACTAAAATTAATATATTTCATTAACCACATGAATGCATATGGGCACATGTTATAAGCATGTACACTAATAAATGAATACAAATACGTTTTTATTGTTATAATGTTATATTTGCAATTATGTTTTTTTTTTTGTAAATACTGCAAAATTAATATTAGTTCATACATTTTTTTATTTGGTAGCTTATTTGACGAAAAGCATTCGATCTTACCCCATACTCACTTGTCAACTATCAGCTACGGAATGAAACCAGTAGGCTATCTATTCTTCCTCTATTGCATGGTACTTGCATGTACGACACATTTGATTCTTCTTCTGGTAAAGACCATAAACCATTAGAAATTAGATCGATAGATATATCTTTGATCTGATTTGATCTGAATGCAACTGCTAAGGATATATGGGGTATTTGGATTAATCGTAGTACAGTCTCCTAAATACACGTCGAAGTGAATCGAACCCACGACCTGCAAATCAGTATCCACTATCCAGCCTGAACCACTGAGCCACAGGTGTATAGCGTGTAAAATCACCAGCAACGCGCACTTTTGTAACATGTACAGAGCTGACAGTGGCCGTGTTGTCTGCAATGTTATTTGCTCCCACCCGCCAGGCCTACATTGGCTTCTACAATCAACTACCGCAGCCATGCTTTGTGCTAATGGGTTTTATTTAATTCTATGCAATCGCACTAATTGACCCTAATGCTTTGCGCGCTCAGCGTGGTTTGCTCTTTTCAGTGGCGTTTCTGTTCTGCTCAATGGTACTAACGCGAACCTCATATTTATTTGGTGTAAAATACACCTCGAAATATCGTGTTTTTTTCTCCATGTGTGTTTTAGTCATTCTTAAATTAAGGAAAACAAAGATTCATCGCACTTCATAGGATCTCCACAAACCGTTTGACTAAGAATTCAAACAGTAACAAGTATAAGGCAATTTTCCTAAATTCCCCTATAACATAATCATATTAACACAAATTACTAATTTTGTAGAGTAAAAATAAAAACAATATATTTACGCCTTATGTTTATAAAGAAAAAGAAGAAACTTTTTGTCGATTAAAACTTCAACCTACACAATTTCTCATACATTTAATATGAACAAATTTCGCAAAATTTCGAAGTTTTAAAGATGTTTTGATTTGTTTCAATCACTTCACTTGATTTAATAGCAAATAGTAAGTAGTAACAACTGTTAATTCCTCCATATGTTCAATGATTCTTCTGTATATGTGACATAGTAACATGTAACAACACCTCTCATTTGCGGCTGCCATGTTTGGTCCGTGTGTGACTCAAATTTGGAGTGAAAGTTTTCCCCAAATAATAAATGTTTGTAAAATATATGTTTCGTTACTACTGTAAACACAAATACTCTAGATACAATGTTTTCTTCCGAGAATGCATCGCTGTGTATACGCAACATAACAAACACAAACACAAGCACAATGCATTTACAACGGCGTCACTCTACTATGAATAGTTTTATATAGATAGGGTGCCTGCAGAACGTCTCCCAAAATAACATTCTAATTTTAGTCTTTGTCTTTCTGTTCACAGATATCAAAACGTGTTCGATGTGTCAAATCAGGAGCCGCCGCTAAGATTGTGTACATCATTCTCCGTCTCACTACCAGTCCACGTTTTAGTGTTAAACCGAGTGTCCCTTCAAAACAACGCAGCAGTAAAGTGTTGTTTCGTGGGTGGCGATTGTGTGCTGCGCGCTTATCTCGATGTCCTAGTGACATGATTCCTAGAGTACTTGCTGACGTAATTAGTAACTCCGTTGCGAAATGCAATGTGTCGAGTGTGTTATAATCGCTTTAGTGCAGTCATATAACATCCATGTTTAATTGTACCCACGTGCCCCAATAAACCGTAAAGAAAAAAAAAATTTTTCCAACTCTAAAAAATATTAATTTTCTTTAAAACGCAAACATAATATTTCTAAATTATTATACATATTACCGAAAATAAATTTTGTGTTCAAGTTTTTACGGGCCAGAAAGAAGTTTGATACACAGTGTCGGCCAATGTACAGCTATAAAGACTGTTCGGTTTATTTCTGTGTTAGGTAAATACAAAGAGCAGACGTTTGTACGATAACGTTATCAACATAGTAAATAACAGGTTGTATTACGTTTTGAAATTGCGTTATTTCTTATCTCTTCTCAGAAACCATTTATAGCAAAACCATCTCGATATCAAGAGTGTAGTTAACTTAAAAGTTAGCAGTGATAATTTTTTTTCTCCGAAATAGAACAAGTTAAAATGGTGTTAAATCCAACGTGTTACCCGTTGATTGGCGATGTCTGATTGGCTGATTGATTGGCGTGATGTCTATTGGTGACTGTGTAAAGTGACGGGATCAGTCGATATCGGACAGTAACTCTGGCAACACCGGAGCTGACATGAGCGTCTCTATAAACTTACAACGTTGCCAAGTGTGATGGATGTTGGGCAAACGTTAATGAGCAATGCGATAACCGGTGTCGTCGATAGCGCGGGAGTGTCTGGTCAGGTAGTCACTGATAAGGAGAGAAAAGAAAGCGAAACAAGCTTCAAGAGATTGGGCGACGAAAGCAGTGACGTAAATATCGGTCTCATGAGTATAGTTGCGTCGGAACCAAGGACGACTGAAGACGGCGAAGAACCGGAGAAGTCTGCAGAACCAGAGCGTTTTGTTAGCGTTGCCAGTTTTAACGTGAAGAACGTTACCATCTCGGAAAGAGCGAGTTTTTACGAGACAGATCCCGACGAGAGTGCTGATAATCTTGAATACTTTCCCAAGAGTAAAGGTCAACGGAAAACTACATCTGGGTTTTCCGGTGACGACGAGGAGAGCTGTGGAGAAGAAGAACTTCGTTGGACGTCGAGCGATGATAAACGGAAGGGGGACGTGAAGAAACTTGAAGGTAGTTCATTAGACGGAGCCAGTTCAACGACCGGTGACGTCGAAGTTCAAGTGCGTCACGATTCCGTTGAAGATTCGAACAGTAACGACGACGTTGAACGTCTGAATGTGAGTAAGAACTCTGACGATTCCTTCTCTGAGATCCAAGAAGCTTCAGCCTCTTTGGGAACCAGCTTCGAAAAACAAGATTCAACCGGTGACGCAAATTCCGAAACTGTTTCCAAGCCAACAAGGATTCCTTGGACAACGAGACTCATACAAAAACTTACAGAGGAAGAAAATAGAAAAAAGCTACGTACGGAAGAAAATCTAAAACAGGTTAGGAAAATTCGAATCCCGGTAAAACGGTCGGCAATTTACGAGAGAACTGACAAGTCTTCGCCGTGGTTGCAACGCCCAAGTAACCCCGTCCCAGTCCCTGTCAGATCAGAAAACACAAGACTATTGGACAGGACAGACGATTGTGTCGTTCAGGTATTTTCAAGGGAGAAAGTCGCGAAGGACAGTGGTGCTACCACAGTTGTTGACGGGAACCAAGGTGACCTACGGAAAGAGTCAAATACAGTTGACAGTACAAATCAGAAGGTTAGTAAAGACCGCTACGCTGAAATCATCAACGAGTTGGTTATTAAGGAAGACAATACTTCGACAAATATTAATCCAGATAAAGTGACACAGGGAGAAACACCAAAATCTAACCAAGGTGTTTCTAAGAAAATCGGAATTGAGATCCACAGGGATAAATTTGATGATATCAATCCTTTGAGAGAGATATCCCGTCATAAACCATCTCCTCCAAATTCTGAGCCAAAACTATCGCCCCACTCATCAACAACGAACACTAAAAGAAGTCCCCAGTCGGACAGTTCAAGTGACGTTTCGGTTTCACCGGCTCGCCGTCCGTTCATCGAGACAGCCTTCCTCTCCAGCTCTCCAACACGGAACAAACAAGACACAGAGGAGGACTTGATGTTTCGCAAGATTGAGTCCAAATTTTCGACGGGTCCGGGGGGAGTGTTTCGCAGACAAAAGTCCATCTCGATAGAAGAAACTAAACCAAAAATATCGCCTAAGCCAGACTTCAAGACGGCGCTGCCATTACCCAAACGTACGGTCGGATCGTCAACAACGAAATCAAATTCTCAAGAGTCCCCAAACGAGAACGAACATTTCAATCCTATTTACGCCAATGATGTGTTCTTCCGCAAGAAACGTCAGCAAGCGGGATTACTTTATTCTGCTGAAGTTGAGAGAAGCGCTCAAGTTTACGAAGATACGCCAAAACGTGATAACGACTCTAAAGTAAACGGCCGTAGAATTGGTTACCAAGTGTCGCCGAGTACCAGAGAAACAGAATACCAACCTCAAGGAAAACCTGTTGCAATCGCACAAATAAACTCTAACTCTGTTGAGTATCGTAAAGCTACTCAATTTGAAGCTAATCACAACAATGTAAGATCACAGAACAGTGAACAAGATTTTGCCCAGCAAACAAATTCCAAGTTCAATGAATATGTGAAAGATTACAAAGATTATCACCCAAGCAACAGGAGTTCTTCGTCTTCAACGTCGACCATAGTTTCGGAAGCTCCTTGGAATTCCGACTCGGTAGATTTAGAAAAGGCGGCCATAAGTGGATCTCCAGAAATACGCAAGCTACAGTTGAAGCAAAGACCCGATTATGAAAGGACCCAAAATGGTGATTACAAGAATAGTAACGCAGACAGGAATCTGTTTTTCCATCACACCGAAGAACAAAGACTTCGATCTCAATTACCGCTGAAAATACAAACTGACGACTTCGTTGTTGAGCACCAATACCAGTCAGGACGATCAGGAAGAACGTCTGCGCCTCCAGTACCCTACTACGAGTATTCCAGAAGACTCAAGACACCGGAGCCTGTCAAGACTCTCGCCCCACGTCACAGCTCGCCCAAACAAACAACCCCAGATTCCGATACCTACGGACCAGTTCCACAGCAACGAAATTTACAAAACATTTCCGGTCCTAAATCCCAGAAATATTACAGTTTAGATTCGGAGAATGTGAATTACAATCAGCGACCTGTTGCCTATAGCCAATCTCGAAACCAATCTGGACAGTTACTGGTGCCAGTCGGGGCACAAATGAAGATAACATCGGCACGAGCGGACGTGTTACGTTCAGGGTTAATCCAAGGTCAGGAACCGTTGCGCGCAACAAGTGGCATTCCAGCGCAAATCAAGCAGAGGTCACCGCGGTCAAACGAAGTACCAGTGATACTCAGTCCTAATCTCACACAAAAGCAGCAAGAAGAAATCTATTATGAACGAATGCAGAAGGCAAGAAGCCTTCCTGTACAACAAAAGCAGTCCCCTAGACCTAATGAAGTGCCCGTAAAACTCAGCCCTAATCTTACACAAAAGCAGCAAGAAGAAATCTATTATGAACGTATGCAGAAGGCAAGAAGTCTTCCCGCGCCACAAAAGCAATCACCTAGACCTAACGAAGTAGTAAAGCTGAGCCCCCTTACACAAACGCAGCAAGAAGAACTCTATTATGAACGTATGCAGAAGACACGAAGTCTTCCTATGCAACAAAATCAATCCCCTAGATCTAACGAGGGGTCGGTGAAGTTGAGCCCTAGTCTTACTCAAAAACAAGAAGAAGAAATCTATTACGAACGACTGCAGAAAACGAGAAGTCTTCCTGCTCAACAAATACGGTCTGCCAAATTAAGGGATCCAAATTTAATTCAAACACAAGAAGAGGCAATTTATTTAGAGCGAATGGAAAAAACAAGAAGTTTACCTCATCAAAACGTCAATGTTACTCGCGGCATTCCAAACTCCAACTTGAATCGAAGTTTCTCCCCTACCGGAAACTACCGGAAACTATCGCGCCAAGAAGTGGAACAGCTGTACTGGCAGACACAGCAAATGCGTGAACTTCATGCCGCCCAACTGTCTCCTAGATCAGCACAGATCTACATGGATCAATACAACAGCACGGGATCGTTGAAGTTGCCAAACACCCTTCCTAGTCCGCGACGTTTAAACGATAACCAATCCCCCGACAGGCAGAGCGTTCCAAATTTGAAAGTGAAACCATTGATGGCGAATCAACGAGTTACAAATTTGGCAACTACCCCATTGGTGCAAAGTGTGCCTAATTTGAACAGGGGCTCACCACAGCTGGTGTACTATACGGATCCACGAGGTGTGGTAATCAAACCACAGCCTATCTACAATAGCCAACAGTTCAACAACCAGGGAATGGTGATGAACCGGCAGATGTACCTTCAGAACATGAACGACGGAAGGGTGCGTTCTAGAAGTGTCTCGCCTGGACCCAACAATAAGTATTACATGAATCAAAGTCCAAGAGGAGTGATGCATCATGGGGGATCTCCGCAGCAGTCGCCGCTTGCCAGAAA
Organism: Isoperla grammatica; assembly: GCA_945910005.1. Classification (NCBI taxonomy): domain Eukaryota; kingdom Metazoa; phylum Arthropoda; class Insecta; order Plecoptera; family Perlodidae; genus Isoperla; species Isoperla grammatica. The sequence continues at coordinate 28,186,920 of OX246741.1, forward strand.
CATGCCGGAACAGGGCAACTTTGTACGCGGTACACCACAGAGGAACACAATTGGGGCGATACGAAGCAGCCAACCACAGCCGTTACAGTCGACGACCATCTACGAAAACACTTCGGGTGTTTTCGGTCCTGGGGTCCAGCTTCGTCATCCGGAGAAGATCCGCAATGAGGCTTCCTCAGGTTCGAAAATACCCAACGGTAATGTGAAACCCGAAAAGTCCAAACAGGAGACTTCCAAAAAGACAAAAGAGGAGAAGAAAAAGGAGAAAAAGAGTAAAGATAAGGAGAAAGAGAGAGAAAAAGAAAAGGTAGAACATTTTTATCCGCCCATATTCAAGAGGGGAAGTTTGAGTGTGTCGAATTCGTCGGTAGATGGTAGTGCGAACGAGTCGCCGTCGGCTCCGAAACGCGTTAGTTTCTCTAGCGGACAAGACTCTTCGGGTTTCAGTCCCGAGCAAGTGTATTGGCCCACTCGCAACGGTCTGGCCCCCGAACCTCCTACCCGTCAGCACAAACAGCGGCCGGACAGTAGCGACTCTGAAGTATTCCTCCCCAACTTGCCCGCCGGGCAATACTACCAGAAGGGCGACTTCATCTACATGAACGTCGACCAACGACCCGTTCACGGGATGTCGCCGTACGACGCTCCCGACCGTCCCCTACCGCCGTTACCCGTACACGCGAACTCTCAATACGGCTCCATAAACAAAGCGCGAGATTTAAAATCCCCGATCAGTGAACCGTCGCGTAAAACTGACGTCGATCAACATTTCGAACGTCCCGCCGTTCAAGCAGTTCGCGGTTCATCCGCGGCCGCGCCACCGCCGGGCGGTAAAGTTCCCGCGTCGCTCAACAGATGGCAGCCCATATCTGAATCGGAGTCTGGCAGCGAAGCGGGGGAGGTTCAAAGGATTCTACAACAAGGAAATCGAAACATCACTTACTTCCGTTTTGCAGGTAAGGTTTCCAGTTTCCACGAACTAATACTGGTTACTGTGTTGTTGACTTGTGTGTACCATGACATAAATACCGGCAACAATCAGTCTTGACACTGATGGAATGGTTCTAAATGACACATTCATAAAATTAGAACATGACAGCTGAAAGCGCTCCTGTACGACTATTTATATACAAGATAAGATTCTTCGTGGAGACAGCCGCACGTTCCATGTGAATTATTGCGTCTTACCCTCATTGGTAGGCCTTTTGACATGACGTTGCTACTTTGCCTCCTTTTGTCTCTGTTCAACTCGACTCAAACAAGATAGCGTCTCCATTAGCAACTGCACATGTTGCTCTTTGCTAACTGAGCCGTTACACATCGTTTTGTGTCGATGTTTTCTGTACATATTTTTAATTAGTGTGTCAAATGTTGGTAAATTTATTAATTATGTTTAATTTTAGGTTCATAAAAGTGTTATTTGTGTTTAAGTTACGCTGATAGGTAAAATGTGGCACTATTGCATGCAATTTGGGGAAACAAAAACGTTTTTTCGTGATACAATGAATGTCAAACTTTTCTTTACAAATTTACACACTAAGATACTGCTGATATCTTTTTACATATTCAGATGTGTTTTCATTCTTTCCGAGAGACGAAACTAAGATAAAGCGAACTAAATTAAATTAAATTAACACCTATCGTGTTCGACTGAAAACTTATTTCATTTAATTTTACAAGAATGTGATCAAAAAATTAAATGATTTTAATTTAATTTATTTTGGTTTGAGGTGTAAGGGTGCTAATCGTGACGATTAGATGGGCGATACAACTAAAGTTTGAATTATAATTAATTAGTTTATATTCTGCATACGATAAGACTTGATGTTTGAATGATACCATATTGTTTGTAGCACACTTAGAGTCATATGCTCAGTCAAGTGTCAAGTTCAGTATAGGATTTGTTGCTATGTAATTGTTTAATCACATGATATTTTCCATAAGAAGAACAAGCTCCATAGCAACCATAAACAAATCACATATTTACTCGACTGTGCATTCGGTCCTTAGGTCCAAATTCACTGACTTCACTTCACTGAGGCTGTCTGGTAACCATGGTTTCAACAAACATATAACATTCAAAATCCATCGTAATCACCATGTTTGTTTGCAGCGAATCGCAAAGTTTTAAAATTGGACTGTACTTTACATGAGAGACAAAAAATTCACATGCCGCAGTTCTGGGGCGAATTATGGTATTGGGTTTCAAATTTTTCTTGAACATTTATTCCAAGTCACCCTTTTGACCAGTCAAAAAAAAAATACTGGATGCTTTCTGTTGTCAAGTAATTATTTTAAGTAAAGAGAAGTTTAGCTGTCGATTGTTAAATCGCCCATGGCGCAGATAAGGAGGTTTTATCTCTATTTCTAAGCTTGACCGTCCATCGCCCCTGTAATAGATTGATTAGAAAATAGTATTCTGTTTAGAAATAAACATGCTATGACCAAAGGCTGCGCGTCTATATACTATTTCTCAAAACTGTTCTTCAAGATTTTCAAATTTTTACTGCGGCGACAATTCCGGAGTCATTCATTCAACTCAACTGCCGAAAATAGAATGATTTCCATCATCCGACGACGTCAGCTGGATCGGCGCAGTGGCTGAAAATGAACAGTATTTAGATATTCCAGGATTGCCAACGTAATTCAGACATTATAATCGTTTAATGCGATGTGAGTTATTCATTGCACACAGTGTATGCATCATTCCACCCCTTGGTAACCCTGACTATCGCCGAGCCTCGTCGAGCCTGCATTAATTAATAGCGTGTTTCAACTATAATATCTATACTTACCCGAATATTGCTATTTGCGGTCTTACTTAGCAGTATTATGTATTACTAACTTCATACCGCTAGACTAACTTGCATGTTTAATAATCATGCATTTCATTTCCTTTTAGTTTTGTTTTTCATTTCATTTCATTTTATTTCATCTTGTTTAATTTCAATTCATAATATTTAATTAATTTCATTTAATTTAATTTAATTTAATTTAATTTAATTTCATTTCATTTAATTTCATTTAATTTCATTTCATTTCATTTCATTTCATTTCATTTCATTTCATTTCATTTCATTTCATTTCATTTCATTTAATTTCATTTCATTTCATTTAATTTCATTTCATTTCATTTCATTTCATTTCATTTCATTTCATTTTTTCACCTAAGACAAACTACCCCCCCCCCCCTCAATTTAAGTAAACAACTTACTACCTAATTTCCCACGCAATCGTGCATGGACCTCAAGAGTTTTCAGCTGTTTGTCTTCTGTAATTCACTTATTGTAAAGTACCCGTACTCGCTAATTACTATCTGAGTTTTGTAATAATGTATGTAACCTAACCCAAGTAAGAATGAATAAAACGGGGTTGTAGTGAAGATGTAGACAACTGTGATAATTCCTTGTCACATGTGAATGTTTAACGTTGAGACGTGCGCGAACCTTCACTCGTGGTATTATCACGGTAGGAATTGAGGTGGGGGGGGGGGGGGGGGGGGGATTACCACACATGTATCTGTTTATTTAATCCCTAACTTTATTCTGCTTGAAGCAACCCCGTGCACCTCTATAACTGAACTGGTTCTAACATGAGAATTTTGGGATTGAATGCGTATACGTGCCTGCTACCTGTAGGGACGCGGGTTCGAATCCCACATGTAGCATTTGTTCTTTAATTGTCGTTGGTCTTCGTCTATCACCCCTCATCGTCTCGAATAGCAGACTGTGGTAGAACGACGTAAGTTTGTTTGATTTATAAATTGGACCAATACATAATGGCCTAATAGGACGTGAGTGCGCAGTGCGGGAGAGTGGTGTATGTTCAGTTCTGTCCTTGGTATTACTTATTTTATGTCTATTGGCATCAGCTGTGGCTGCAGAAACTGATATTATTTATTATTATTATTATTATTATTATTATTATTATTATTATTATTATTATTATTATTATTATTATTATTATTATTATTATTATTATTATTATTATTATTATTATTATTATTATTTTATTGTTGCAATACATACAAACTCGGTCAAAACCGGCATAAACATGTTGTACGGACACAAATGTCAAGTATTTCCATGTGTTTACCTTATTAAAATCTACTTAGAACTACTTAATATATCTTCTTCTTCTTCTTCTTCTTCTTCTTCTTCTTCTTCTTCTTCTTCTTCTTCTTCTTCTTCTTCTTCTTCTTCTTCTTCTTCTGCTTCTCAAATGCCCAGATTTGGCTATACTACTTAATATATCATTGTCCACATTATTTTTTCCAAACCGAACTGTGGATGCTATGTACGGTCGTGGCCGATTTGTACTCATCCCAGCATTCGCTCTTTGTACGGTGGAAACCACGAAAACCACCATCGGGATGTAGAACTTCTTGAAGTCTTCATTCTTCTTAGTTCAAAAATTTTCGCACTATCCTACACGTGTTCAAAATAATTGCTTTTTGCATCTCGATGTATATGTTCGGTTGGAGACCAATTAGTTTAATACTGTCATGGAGTTTACGTGGAACAATGCCATTTGCTGATATAATTAACGGTATAACAGTTACATTATTCTGCTTCCACAACCTTTTTATTTCAATAGATAATTCCTTATATCTGTTTATCTTTTCCCGCCAAGTTGTCTCTACATTGTGGCATAAAGGGACGGCAACATCAATTAAAATCGTTTCTTGTTTCTTCTTGTCAATAAATATAATATCCGGTCTATTGTGATGTATGGTTTGGTCTGTAATAACTGCCCGGTCGTAATATAATTTGTAGTCTTTACTATCTAATACCTTTTCAGGCTTGTATTTGTAATACGCAGTGGTTGTGTTTATAAGTTTATACTTCATGGCTAATTTTTGATGTACAATGTTTGCAACTTGGTTATGCCTATGAAGATAATCTGTTTGACAAAGCATTTTGCACCCAGATACGATATGTTCAATTGTTTCGCCGTTCAAATTACATTTTCTACATTTATCTTCCACTGTGACGTCTTTCAGTATGTATTTTTTGTAATTGTTAGTCTTGATTACCTTATCTTGAATAGCGATCATAAATCCCTCTGTTTCGCTGAAAATGTCCCCGGACGTTAACCATTTGTTCGATGCTACCCTATCGACGCTATCCTTAAGAAGTTCTTTATAATGTCTGCTATGTAACGTCTTTTCTGATATTCTGATCTCTTTTGCTGTGTCAGAATTTAGTTTTTGAAGCAAGTTTAAATTTCCGTCATTTAAATTGAGGGGAGAAAGCGACTTGTCTGCCGATACTATAGCTCTATGAAGTTGTGAATGTGGGCATTTTGTATAAAAGTACTTTCTCAGAATTTCAATTTCTTTATAATATAAATTGTTTAAATCAATCAAGCCTCTTCCCCCTTTTTCTCTAGGTAGAGTCACTCGTTCTATTGCTGACTTAGGGTGATGACTTCTGTATTTGGTGAATGTTGTGCGGGTGAGAATTTCTAGGGCATGAAGTTCTGTCTGTGTCCATTTAATAATTCCAAATGAATACGTTAGTACCGGTATAGCATAAGTGTTAATTGCTTTGATCTTGTTTTTACCATTCAATTGTGTTTTTAAAATGGATCCTATTCGTTTCTTGTATGCAGAAATTAGTTTACTTTTCATCAGTTTATGATCAATTCGTTTAGCCTGCGCAAATCCTAGATATTTGTATATATCTTCTTCGTCCATTACTCCAATCCGGTTGTCTTCGTCAATTTCAAACTCTTCTAATTTCGTAATCTTTCCTTTGATGACATGAAGTGACTTACATTTATCAATTCCAAAATCCATACATATATCTCTACTGAATTCTAACGTTGAGTTAAGAAGATTCGTCATGTGTGTCGCATTTAAAGCATATAGCTTGAGATCGTCCATGTAGAATAAATGTGAAAGTGTGTGGCAAACCGTATTACCGTCCTTTATCTTGAAACCATGTGTAGATTTGTTTAGTATATGAGATAATGGATTTAATGAAAGACAAAACCATAACGCACTAAACGAGTCACCTTGAAAAATACCTCGTCGGATGTTAACTGGGTCAGTACATATCTGATCTTTGCCTACGTTTAACTTTAATGTTGTTTTCCAACTCGTCATCGCTGTCCGCAAAAAGTTTACTATCAATGGGTTTACTTTATAAATTTCCAGTATCTGTATTAGCCACGAATGTGGTGACGAATCATACGCTTTCTTGTAATCAATATAGCTAACGTGAATGTTTCTCTTCTTGTTGAAAGCTTGGTTCATTACAACAGAATCGATAATTAATTGTTCCTTACACCCTTGCGACAATTTACGACATCCCTTTTGTTCTTCAGCTAATATATTGTGTTCTTCGCAGTGACTATATATTTTATTTGTTATGCACGATGTCAAGATTTTGTAAATAGTAGGTAAGCATGTAATTGGTCTATATTTACTTGGATTTTTGGTGTCATTATCTTTTGGTTTAAGAAATGTTATTCCTTCAGTAAAGAAATCTGGTAAATCCTTGTCTCCTAATATAAATTCATTAAGACATTTAGCAATCTGGGTGTGCATGTTTGAAAACTTCTTGTACCAAAAATTTTGAATGTTATCGTTACCGGGTGCTTTTGTTGTGGGGTTTCTCCTGTTGGGTAGCGTGGTGATGCCGAGTGACTAGGCAGTGTGGAGGTTAGTGGGCGTGACACTAAGGTCACACGACCGGGATTTTAAATATTTAGGCGGGAAAAATAGAAAGGGGAATGTTGTTAGGATTGTAACGAAGGGAAGACATTTTCGTACTTGTAGAAGACTTGAAGTTTATTTTCTTGGTAGTTAAACAAAATTACAATTTAAATATAGATTATATATTGAGTTAGAGCGGCCAAATCTTAGCGTCGTGACCCGCACACAAAGCTTGGATGCACTTGGCACACTAACAATAAATCCGTACACATAGCTTGGATTATTGATAGCAGATGGCAAAAATCTTAGCGTCGTAACCCGCACACTAAGCTTGGGTAACTCGGCACACTACCAGAGAATCCGCACACATAGCTTGGATCAATGGTAGCAGATTCACTTACTTGCACAAAGCGTTCAGTGGAGCTACTAACTCGAACTGCTTTCTGAGTGATTTCTCAGCCCTTATATACTAGTTTTAGGGTACAAAAAAAATAGCAATAGTTTCTAAAGTGATCACAAGCTCAACCTATCGTCATTTCTTTGAACTATTTGGCGGGAGTTGTTTGAATCATGTTAAGTTTACAAGTTTTAGTTGGCAGTGGAAAAAAAACATGGCTTCCACAATTTGACGTTATGCCAGTAGGCCTAAATAGGGGCGTAGCCCACAACAATGCCCCCTCGTTCAAAAATTTGGAACGAGTTCCTATAACGGGACTCTTCTAAATGAAAAAAAATACAATTGACTAGGTATACGATACAAAACTGACAACTGAAAATACATACGATACAATGGTAACTGACAAAAGACATACGATACATTGGCAACTGACAAAAGACATACGATACATTGGTAACTGTCAAAGGACATACGATACACACGGTAACTGACATCTGACAAGATCATATGATAAAAATGAAAACCGACAACTGACAAGACATAATACGATACAATAAAAAACTGACAACTGACAAGATCATATGATAAAAATGAAAACCGACAACTGACAAGATCATACGATCATAACTGAATTCTGAACTGCATACAATGTCTTACACGGAAAGAAAATGTCACACGTATATCCCTGATCATGATTTGTACTATATTTTCAAAAAAAACTAGGACTTCACTTCACATATTTTTATATATTCACTAATCAGTCATAATAAAATAATGTTTACAATTAATATAATAAGAAGGAATGTACTTCGTTGTTTTGTGACGACTAAAGGCTGCACAATATATGTTGGAAACGATAGCACATTATTATCACACGTACCAAAGCACCCGTTTATTTTTTTATTTTATTTTTTTATATTTAACACACGGTAGTAGCACTTGTACATTTAAAGAAAAAAAAACACACGCATTTGAATCAAAACTTTGTTTACATAGGGTGGGGCTTGTTGTCGTCGTTTATACTTATGTAAGGTTTATTGAAGAAAATTTTGTTAAAACGGTCACGACGTCGCCGAAACGTGGACTTTGCGGTCGCATCTTGGTTTGTTGGGGGGAGGGCGTCGTTTGTTGTAGCGAGGTGTAGCTGGCGAAGTCGGGCTCGCTGGAGGATGTGTTGTTCCAACGTTCGGAGGTCCTTCCTCATCTCTGACTCCGTTGGCGCGGATGCAGTAGGTGGTTCCTGTGGAGATGGTGTGTCTACCTCCGGTATGGGCGAGACCATCTCCGGCATGGCGAAGTGTTGGAATATTTTTTGAAGGTCCTCGTCCCATGGCGGTGTTACGGGAGGGAAGATCTTCCTCGGGTCCCGTGCATGTAATAGACCGCACACGTGGACGCGTTCCTTACCTGGGGCACCACCGAGTGGTGTTATTCTCCATTTGGTTGACGGCGCTGGCTCCCCTGAGGTAGTACGTGACGGAGACGGCCCGAAGAGGTATTCCAGCCTCTGCTGCCGTGTTACCGTGGGTTTTTGAGGTCTGCTTGTTGGGCAAGGTTTGCCGGTATGCAAGGCTGCTCTGCATTGGTAGCACTTTTTCCCCATGTTGAAGCTTAGCTGTCCAACTCGGATGTGTCGTCTGATTGTCTTGTGAGATGGCGATCGTAGGGTTGGAAGTTGTAAAAATGATGCTCTGTTCAACTCTAAAGTGTCTTCTGATGTGTGTCTTTTGGGTTGGTGGTAGAAGAAGGGTCGGTCTTTGCAAGAATGATAAGGATGGTGAGGAGATGGATAGTTGTGAACATTGACCCGATTTGTTTGCATAACAAGGTTGGTATAGTGGTTAATGAATTATTGGTTGTAATGTAGCGGAGGTCTATTTCTTATTGGAGGGTGAGGGTACATCATAGCTGCCTCAATGGTTTACCGTTAGGCGTAGGGGGTGGAGCTATGGCCTTGCCAGCGTGCTCGTCTTAGGAGATGCTGAGGTTGAAATGAAAATACATTGTATAAGTCAAAGGGAATGATAAATTAAAATTAAAATTACACCTTATATATAGTTGTTTATGAATTAGGGCTGTTATAGCGATGAACCACCGATTCCAATGGTTGGGGGGGGGGGGGGGTTATTTCCATCTTGGTGTAGGGGGCCTATGGGTTTTTGCGATAGTGGACGTGGATGGTTTTCGTCTTCGTAGATTGTAATTAGAAACTACTCCTGGTGTTTTCTTGCTAATCACTTTCGGTATAGTACCGGTAGGCCTACTTGAGGTAGAAGGTGACAATAATGTAGGAGATGCGTTTTGGGTAATCTCTTTCTCTAAATAGGGATCTTGCGTGTTGTTTGTCTCTAATACCGGTATCGGCAATTGTAATGTGGGTATAGATGTTTCTTCGTGTGGATTGTCGATGTCAGAGTCACTTTCTTCTGGATGACTGGACTCTATATCTGGTGACCGTGCTGGCGGGGTCAACGTACTATATGGGGGGGTAGTGATATATGAAGAAGGAGGACTTGTATCAGACGATGGTGATAAGGCTGACGACGAAGCAGTTGTTGGTGGAATCAGTAAATCGTCAGGTCTACGTGCGTATGTGTGCTCATGCCAGAGGTCGAATGTTTGTGGAATCGGCAGGTCCTCTTTTCTTTGTTCCAAGGGTTGGTTATCACCAGTGATTTCAGCCTCTTGTATTGGCGTTAGATCATCGTTGAACAGGGATGGGTTGAATGTGAAAAAGTGTTTGATGCGATTCACATTTACTATTTGAACTTTCTTATTGTAGACATGACGAATAGTGAAGTCAACGGGTCCCTTCTGTTCTATGATTCTATATGGACCGTCCCATAACTGTCCGAATTTGCGTGTGACATGGGCTTTGACTACGGGTGTGTGTAATAGTACTAGATCGCCGATTTTCATGTCTACTGGTTTACTCTTCTTGTTGTAATAACGTTCACTGGTCTCTGTATTTTTCTTGATGTTGTGGCGCGTGATCTCGAAGGCTCTTTTCATTTTATTGTGTAAATCCGTAGGATAATGGCGTTCCTCCGTTGTAATAGAAGGTTTTATTATTGTTTCAAATGGTAAATCGATGTCAAATCCGTGCAACAAATAAAAGCTGCTATAACCTGTGGTAGTTGAGATAGAACTACGCATTGCCATGAGACAAAGTGGAACCATCTCGTCCCAATCATTGTCTTCTACATAGTGACTCATGATATCGCTGATAACACGATGTGAGCGTTCTACGGCTCCGTTACACTTGGGGTTGTAACTTTGGGTGAGCAAGTGCTTGATGTTTAGTAGTCTACATACTTCGTTAAACATTTTTCCGGTGAACTGTGCTCCACGATCAGTTAAGAGTGATTCAGGACATCCGTATTTGGAGATAACTTCCGAGACAAATACCTTGGCTACTGTTTCGGCTGTTTGGTTATGAGTGGCTACCATGATGGGGTATTTAGTAAAGTGGTCCACAAAGGTAACCAAGTAACGGTTGTTTTTCTTTGTAGGTTTGAGTGGCCCTACAATATCCATGGACACTCTCTGAAAGGGTTTGGTTACTTCTTGAAAACGTTGCAATGGTGCTCGTGTGGGACCCACTGGATTCTTTCTCTTTTGGCAAGAGAGGCAGTTCTTCACATATGTTTCCACATCGAGGTGTAGTCCTTTCCAAAAAAATCGGCTAGCAATTAGCTCTGTGGTTCTGTGTTTGCCTCCGTGGCCCGCAAATGGTAAATCGTGATAGTGGCGAAGTATTCTTGTCTGTAACACCTTCGGAATAACTAGTCTATCCTCGTGATCGGGGTTAGTACTGCGTTTGTAAAGTATTCCTTCTTCGTCAAGGTAAAAGTCAGTTCCTGTGTTTACTTTATTGATTAATTCAATTACTTGCTGATCTTTCTGTTGTTCCACTTTGATTTGGCTGCGATCCCATAATGGTTCAACTAATTCTTGTGATTCCTGTACTCCGATTACGTTTATTCTCAACCGGGATAAAGCATCTGCATGAGATATTGCAGTGCCAGGACGGTGCTCGACCTCGAACTGATATTCAGCTAGAGTTAGGGCCCAACGAGTTTGCTTGCAATTTGGTTTTGGGAGGGAGAGTAGCCATTTCAGTGATTTGTGGTCTGTGATGATTTTGAAGTGTCGGCCATATAGGTAGCAATGGAAATATTTTACTCCAAAAAGTACTGCAAGTAGCTCTCTCTCTGTTGTTGAGTACCTTCTTTCTGCAGGGTTTAGTTGTCTAGATGCGTATCCAATTACCTTTTCCTCGCCATTTATCTTTTGAGACAGTATTGCTCCCGCTGCATATAGTGAGCTGTCGGTAGTGAGGATGAAGTCCTTTGTGAAATCTGGATAGGTTAGAATAGGATCTTTACATAGTGCGTTGCGCAAGGTTGTAAATGCATCGGCTTGAGGGGTGTTCCATTCAAAGGAAACATTCTTCTTGGTTAATTCCGTTAGTGGCTTGGCGATATGTGCGTAGTTAGGTATGAAACGTCGATAATATCCTGTTAAACCAAGAAAACCACGAATTTCTCTTACATTTGTAGGAACAGGATAGTCTTGGATAGCACTGATTGTTCGGGGGTTGGTTTTTATTCCCTCGGCGGTTATAAGATGTCCTACGTACTGGACTTCAGATTGTAAGAAATGACATTTGTCTGGTCTGAGCTTAAGGTTTGCATCCCTCAATCGATCAAGCACAGCAGTTAATCGTACAAGATGTTCGTCCACTGTAGGCGACCATATGATTAGGTCATCGAGATATATCAGAACTGAATTTCCTGTCAATCCACTCATTACAGTATCTATCAATCTTTGCCATGTACTTGGTGCATTGCACAGGCCGAAGGGCATTCGTTTGTATTGCCATAATCCATTCGTGGTACAGAAAGCGGTCTTCTCTATATCATTTGGAGCGATCTCAATGTGGTTGTAGGAGGAGTGGAGATCTAGTGTGGTGAAATATCTTGCGTTTGACAGGAGGTCTAGAGTTTCAGGGATGGAAGGTAATGGATAGGAATCCTTGACTGTGATTTCGTTGAGCTTCCGGTAGTCCACAACCATCCGCCATTCTTGTTCGCCAGTAGTACTTCGTTTAGGTACGAGGAGCATGGGGGAAGCCCATGGAGAGTGGGAGGGTTCTATAATACCCTTCGCATATTGGTCTTTAATTAGTTCATCCGCGATTGGTCTTTGTGAATGTGCGAGTCGGTATGGAGTACATCGCGTTGGTTTTGCATTTCCGGTGTTAATGTGGTGCTGCACAGTAGGGTGACGTCCGATCTCGTCTCCGTTTAAAAAAAATAACTCCGAGTATTCACACAACTTATCTCTCACCTTTGCTTGGTCTTCAATAGAGAGGTGATCTAGTTTACACATGTCCTCGATGATTTTTGCTCTATCTTCCTGTCCCTCAATTCCTACAGACATTGTGGCAATACGTGTCGTATCTGGGGCGTCGAATGGGATGCTTAGTTCTTCGTCAAAAGTTTGGGCACAGCCGATTACAGTGTTGACAGGGATGTGAAGGGGTTGTCCAGTAGTATTCACAACTCTTATTTGAATAGAACGATCAGACCTTTCACATGTAAGTGAACGAGCACATTTAAGTCCTTTGATGCGGAAATCATGAGGTTCAAACAGAACTGGCATGCCTTCGGTGTGGTATAATGATTTCTTCTGCCTACCTACACAAAGATACTCACACCGGGGTGGAACAGTTACATTGCCTACGATGCTGACACGGGTAAGACGAACTTTTGGTTTAGTAGTGGTAATATTTTCTTGTATTCTTGGATCTTCTCCTCTTGGTTCTTGCTCCTCATTGTTTTCGTTCTCATTGTACTGAGGGTCTTCAATAACCTGAACCGTCTCATTGAATTGAACGTGTTTAGTGATTTTTCGGGTTGTTTCCTTTTTGTTTTCGTCTTTTTGTGAGTGTTTATAGTTGTATGCAGTTATCTGGATGTTAGTATTCTTGAAAATATCATTGATAGCATTTTTCACTTGCGTCCAATCGAGCTGGTCGAGTCCACATCCTAGTCTCGGGATAGCAAGTTTTGTTACTTGGTGGATTTGACAATAATGTTTCAGTTGATGGAGAGACCGTACTAGATTACCGAAGTAGGGCTTATCTGTTGAATGGTACTTCGTGACTAGGTAGTATACATAACGGTCAGGGGTTTTAAGGTAAGCTACTTTCCCTTTCCCTTTCTTTTGGCTTTTGAGGTACCCTTTATTTCCAAACTTTTCTCTGAATTGGACTGCTATACCTTGGCTCATCACAAAATCGCCACCTACGCAATGTGCGAGGGCTGTGTCTTTCGGTGCGCTGAATAGATCCCCTTGAAGTTCTTGGAATGAGTAGGTTGGCTCTTCTATTGAGGCTGTGTCTTGGGGGTGAGATCGTGTTTGATGTATGGAATTGATCTGTGTCCTGCCATAAGGGACATGGTTGTCTCTGTCTACAAGGAGCTGTTTTTCACCATCGATGCTTAACTTAAAGTAGCTGAAGAAATCAAACCCTATTATCCCGTCGATGTCTAGGTCGTCACTGCTAACCATAAATGTATACTCATATACTTTATTGCCCAATTTTAGCATAACATTTGCCTTACCCACAATCGGAAGTCGGTCACCCGTGACTGAGAAGACTGAGCGATTCGTATTTTGAATGTCAATCCCCGTATTATGTAACATTGATCTAGGGATGATTGAAATATCTGCTCCTGTGTCTAGGAGGAATTGGTAACTTCTTATGCTTTCTCTATGATTTGAATCGAGGATAAAGGTAGTGACAGATGGTTTGATTATCAGGGTGCTTGACCTATCCTTATTCGAATAAACCTTGTAGTCTGCGTCTCGGACTGCTAGGTCCCTCAATCCGAGCGCCCCTAGAAATTTGTATTACGAGGTGCAGCGGTTGGGTGCGAAACTTGATTGGTCCCCGTCGGAACTCTGGAGGGGTCTATGGGGTAGTTTTCTCTTCTTGTTTGATAGTTGCTTGAGGAATCTCTGTTGTAGTTCTGCATTCGATTGTTGTTATTGTAGACTCTTGTTCGACATTCATTGATAGTATGTCCGATTCTTTTACAATAGTTGCAGTGCTTGGAAGCTGTACTGGGTAGATGTTGATCTTGTTGGAATGGGAATGGGGGACCTGAGTAACCGGAAGGTGACTGGCCGGCATACGGGAATGTTTGCCCTGAGGAAGGGAATAACTGTCCTGCATGTGGGAATGATTGTCTCGAGGGTTGGAATGATTGGTCTGTACGTGGGAATGATTGTCCCGTGGGGGATGGAGAAGGACAAATTCGTGCAAAGTGTCCACGACCACCACATTTGAAACAGGAGGGACTAGAAGGACCAGCTGTACTTGCTTCTATCGTTGCAGGTGATTTGGGATTTGCTTGGTCTGTCTTGAGGAGTCGGACGATCTCTGCCAGATGTGTATCCAGATTGGGTGCTGAGGTTGGAACCGACTCATTTTTCAGGAGTTTTACTATGTCATCGACTGTTGCTGTGGGTCTTGGTGTAGGAACTGGAGGGGGTATGTCTGTTTTTAGGAGCCTTAGGATCTCGGCTACTGAGGGAATCGTATCTCGTGGAGTGGGTGCTGGTTCGGGATCGTGTTTGATTAGCCGAACAAAATCTCTGTAACTGATTCCTTGTTCGTGAGAATGGTCTTGAGGTATCGGTACTGAATCGATTAGTTTTAGTCGTAATGAGTCTTTCCTTTTGGATTGTTCGAACCTAGTGGCGAGTTCTACCGCTTCTTCTAGGGTAGTAGGGTTTCTTAGTTCGACGTATTCTCTAGCTTCGTCTGTTCTTAGACCGACTATGAATACAGGTTTTATCATGTTCTCAATAAATTGTCTTTTCACTCGGTCGTCGTCCGTGAATTCTGCATAGGAAGGAGATGTTACTGGAGGAATAGCTGGAGCAAATGCTAATCCTGCTAGCCTGAGCCGTGTTCTGAACTGACATGCGGTTTCACCCGCCTCTTGTTTACTTCGGAAGAATAAAGGCATGGAAAGATCTTTATCGACAAACACTCTAAATTCGTCTTTCATCGCCCCATGTAGTGCTTCCCATTCTGCATAATCAAGCTCTGGTCTACTGTTAAAGAAATCGAGAGCCTTGCCGGTTAAGCGTTGTTTAAAGACGGTAAGTATCTGGGGTTTGGTCCAGTGACCTAGGGATGCGGCCGAATTTAAATCCCGGACGAAATCTTTTAACGAAATTCCCCCTGGTTCGCCTGAAAAGAACTTAACCATTGGCAACATGCCTCCTATATTGCTTCTTCCCGCCAGTTCTTTTTGTAGTGCCGCCAGGAAGTGCACCTCCGTCATCTGACCTTGATCTTCTTGACTCATTTTGAATATTGATTTAAAGAAGGAAAATTTGTACGTTTTTTTTTTTTTTTTCTTCCCCCCTAGCAAAAATCTATCCCTTTAGAACAAAAGAAATCCCACCGCTGCCACCATTTTATGTTGTGGGGTTTCTCCTGTTGGGTAGCGTGGTGATGCCGAGTGACTAGGCAGTGTGGAGGTTAGTGGGCGTGACACTAAGGTCACACGACCGGGATTTTAAATATTTAGGCGGGAAAAATAGAAAGGGGAATGTTGTTAGGATTGTAACGAAGGGAAGACATTTTCGTACTTGTAGAAGACTTGAAGTTTATTTTCTTGGTAGTTAAACAAAATTACAATTTAAATATAGATTATATATTGAGTTAGAGCGGCCAAATCTTAGCGTCGTGACCCGCACACAAAGCTTGGATGCACTTGGCACACTAACAATAAATCCGTACACATAGCTTGGATTATTGATAGCAGATGGCAAAAATCTTAGCGTCGTAACCCGCACACTAAGCTTGGGTAACTCGGCACACTACCAGAGAATCCGCACACATAGCTTGGATCAATGGTAGCAGATTCACTTACTTGCACAAAGCGTTCAGTGGAGCTACTAACTCGAACTGCTTTCTGAGTGATTTCTCAGCCCTTATATACTAGTTTTAGGGTACAAAAAAAATAGCAATAGTTTCTAAAGTGATCACAAGCTCAACCTATCGTCATTTCTTTGAACTATTTGGCGGGAGTTGTTTGAATCATGTTAAGTTTACAAGTTTTAGTTGGCAGTGGAAAAAAAACATGGCTTCCACAATTTGACGTTATGCCAGTAGGCCTAAATAGGGGCGTAGCCCACAACACTTTCCAATTATGAGTATTTCGTATCGTTGATTTTATATCATTTACACTGATGCCATCAAATGTCATTTCTTCGATATCACTCATTGCCTCAATTTCATCTTGAATCCATGTTGCATTGTGATTGTGCATTAATGGGTTACTCCATATCCCACCCCAAAACTGCTCAATCTCTGTCTTCGATGGTATACCATTGCCTACTATTTCTTCTTTATTGTTAATTTGCTGATAGAATTCTTTTTCTTTTTCTTTAAACATTTAATAATTATTATTATTTTTATTATTACTATTATTATTATTATTATTATTATTATTATTATTTTTATTATTATTATTATTATTATTATTATAGCTATTATAACTATTATTATTATTATTATTATTATTATTATTATTATAACTATTATTATTATTATTATTATTATTATTATTATTATTATTATTATTATTATTATTATTATTATTATTATTATTATTATTATTATTATTATTATAACTATTATAATTATTATTATTATTATTATTATTATTATTATTATTATTATTATTATTATTATTATTATTATTTATGATTTATATGATTATATGATTTATATTTATTATTTGATGTCCTGCCAGTAAGAGAAATTTTTATATACAAGCTAATATTAAAATACTTTTTCGAACAACAATACAAAATTCCTATTGTTCATGATACTTCAACTCGGGCAATAAGTGCTGGTATGTATAGGTTACCACTAGTTAATAACAAATATGGAAATAGATCATTAAGTTATTGTTTACCTTTTTATTTTAATAAAATTCCAATGGAGATTAAAATAGTAGACACGTTCGTGGAATTGAAAAGTAAATTAAAAATGTATTTGATTCATAATATAATATTGTAGTTATTTTTAATTTTCTTGTTCAATTAATCAAGAGTGACATTTTTATTATATTGCGTAGTGTCATGTTTTTTTATTTGTAATGCATTTATTTTTGTATTTTTTCAGTTCCATTACTATTTTGTTTCGAATATATGGAACATACCATACTTTAGTATACTTTAGTTTATTTAGTTCAGAAGTGTTATACTGCGTTTTTTTAAGTTAGATTAAATCCACAGATAAGTTGCTTGTGCAACTTGTGGATGTCCGGATGATATTATGCAACTAATTATGTAATGGGACAAATGTATATTGTAAATAAAAAAAATAAAAAAAAAAAAAATTATTATTGTTATTATTATTATTATTATTATTATTATTATTAATGCAATTATTATTATTTGTATTTAACAAATGTTCCAAAGGTTCCATTATAAAACGGTCAGCTGTGGGAGTTGCCCCGATACAATTAGCTTGGAGGCGACTGAAGGTCACCGAGCCGATAAAAATAAGTGGCTCCTCTCATTTAAATGTCTGACGGGCAATCACAATCACTCGAATCATTCACCCGGGGTAATCGCCTATTGTCTCCTCACAAAGTCTATCGAAAACCATTTGAATAATGTATTACATCTACCTACCTTTTGTTCTGTTTCTGTCCCGCCGGTTTGTAGGTCAAAGCGTTGTCTGCAATACCGGTAGATGCCAATTATACCGATGCTCGTGGGTGGATGAGGAGAGCGATGCTATTATAGACTGTGCCGGTTGAGCTTATAGGATCCATGAGAGCAGTGTAGGATCCATGAGAGCAGTGTAGGACGCAGTGTAAGACACAGTGTAGGACCAAGTGTAGGACCAAGTGTAGGACCCATGATGTTAGGATCCAGTGTAAGACACAGTGTAGGATCCAGTGTAGGGCAGGCGAGCGATGCTCAGGTCGCAGATTTGTCAAAAGCAAATAAAAAAATTCACATTTAGAGTCTACCCACACAGTAACGAAACTGATTTTGAGTGGGGGACTTTAATTTAAAACGACTAAACCAACCCTGTAGGTTCCGAACACGATCGACGAGTAAAGAAACTCAAAAAGTAATGAAACAAACAACAAAACAGTAAAAAACTGGAAATCACAAGAAACGTGGGTTATAGAATCCGTTAAACGTTGAAACCCTCGGAATGTTTGTACCCCAATGTGCTCGTTGTTCGAATAGTACTGGCGTTCTAATTCTGCACTAGATCCGTTTCTTTGCATCGTAATTTTAATTTTGTCAACTTGTTTTTAATTCTAAATAAGTTATAAACCTGGAAGAACTAAACATGCACCCACGAATGAAGAGATGAAAGACTCGTGGATCATTCTATGCAACAAAGCACTTAACTGAGCACGGCTTATGTATGTATTTTATTTCGCTTTTCTAAAAAAAAAAAAAAAATGTTAAGAAAAACCCTGGTAAGTGCTCGCGGATCTTGCGAAAAAAAAGTAATTTTGCTCCGCAGCTAATTAGTATTTCCATAGCCAAGCAACGTGTTTCATCGTTCGAGGCCCTCTCGAGTCGTTTGCTCTAGGCGGCGCTCAGTCGAGTATAAAAGGCGGTGTGTTACGTCGCCCCCCTCCCCCTACCTCAGACAATAGATCCTTGACAGGGCGGCTTATAAAAACTTAATGAGTTCAAATGAACTCGTCTTGCGATGAATAGACGTGAAACAACAGTGGGTTCCCGCAGGAACCGAAAAGAAGTTCCTTCCTTCCTTCCTTCCTTCCGTCTGTTCAAGTTCACTTGCAGCAACGTCATCATTTTTAAAACCGTATCGATCAGGGCTGAGATTATTTTTTGGGGTACTCGGTAAACTGTTGGTACAGTCGTCGACATGTTATATGAATCAAGGGAAGCTGTATTTATTATTTACACTGTACAGTCGTCCCCATGTTGTACGAATCAAAGCCCATTGACAGATTATAATCTATTATCTTATACTATTATTATATTATGTATCTATTATTCTTCTGTCGGGTATCGGAGGTAGTAATAAGCTCGCGCGAGTTTCTCAATCGTCTGACGCGGCTCGCGACGATCTGAAAGTGGAACTCTGAGCGATTACCTCGCCTCATATTTGTCTGGCTGGGAAATAAAAGAGGGGAAGTCTTCGGTGAAATCCCTTGAAAATGAGTTTCGCGAAGAGATTCAATATCGATGCTCATAGGAGGGGGATCATGTGGTAAATCCGCTTATCAGTTGTGATAAGAATCTATCCAGGTGGCACACTTTGCTTGAAAAGTGGTTTCGCATTGAGTTGTGGTTGTGGGACTAGGGGGCGGTGGGTATACCAGATTCTACCCGGGTTGGATCGCTCAACTTGAATGAAACACTTTGCAACACGAACACACACTGTTATTACATACGGACTTAATATTTCAGCAGCACGCTGCCTTCCTCAGACGCGAGGGTACTCTGAGGAAGTCAAAGGAATGCGCTGGTGTAATATTACTCACTTGGCGAGCGCGTATTTTATAACCGTGCGCTTGTTCGTGTTGTATATTGATTGTATTATTCGTCAACAATACCTGTTTTATTGATAACATGCGTAATCTTGAAAAAAAATTGGTCGAAGAAACCGATTTTAATTAATACGTAAAATTACATTAACGAGTTTAATATAAAACCATCCGTGCGTAAACTTGAGACCCCCCCCCCCCCCTCCCCCCTCCCTCCAAGTAAAATGCAAAAATCTCCTCTTGAGGCGCCTTGCCCGTCCACAGAGGTAGCTGTGACCTCTTGAACTTTCCTCTCCTCCCCACTCCACTGACATTGTTATTTTACTGCCGGCGTGCGTGGCCATGTTTATTCAAAGGGACAAAGAATTGTGAAAATATTATTGCCCAACAAGTCTTCCATGCACTTGGTTGGCTTCTAGGAAATATCCGTCGCACACTCCAGCGTCGTCGGCTCGTCTAGCCTGTAGACGACGGCGTTGATCTGTGACGTCACTTGGCCGATACGCTGCCTACGTAGGGGTGCTCTCCCTACGCACGTTAGTAGCGCAACGCGTTGGGTTGCAATTGTGTATAGGGCACTAGCAACACCCAAAGACAACAATGAAACAAATGAATTGAATCGATGGACAAACAAAAAGCTGTCAAAAAATAATTTCTTCGGATTTTGGAAAACAACACAAAAATCAAACAAATACACATACAAAACTTTCACTTAGTTGTTGTCTTATCATTAAAAGTTTTAAATGACGAGCAGTTACTATTGCTACACTTGTTTTTATTTCTATGGTTGCAATTTTATTATTTTGACAGCTGATTGTGTGTCCATCACTTCAATTCATTTGTTCCATTGTTGTCTGTTGGTGTTGCTAGTGCCCTATAGGCATTTGGTATAGCAGGGAACCCGCAACTGACGTCACATCAGGACTACAACAATGAAACAAATGAATTGAACTGATAGGTGAAAGTTTTGTATGTGTATTTGTTTGTTTTTGTTTTGTTTTCCAAAATCAGAAGAAATTATTTTTTGACAGCTTGTTGTTTGTCCATCGATTCAATTAATTTGTTTCATTGTTGTCTTTTGGTGTTGCTAGTGCCCTTGGGTTGATTCACGCTACCAGATAAGTGCGTTTTATTGGGAACTTACATTACTTTTAATATGTCATATGTGTTATTCAATTTTGTTTTAGAATGGGTATGTATATTGTAAACGCGTAGGTTTTCGCGGATACGTACATGTTTCACGTTTTCGGATTGAGTGCCGCGCTCTTTCTTGAGACAATTTTGGTGCTTAACAAGGACCGTTCTATCGACGTTTCGGCCAAATATCATTGGCCATCTTCAAGACAGCCGTTCTCTCGATGAGAAGTGGCTGCTGAATGAGTTGTGAGCAGAGTCTGAGTCCTTGAGAGCAGCGCTGACTCATTCAGCAGCCACATCTCATCGAGGGAACAGCTGAGTCTTGAAGATGGCCAATGATACTTGGTTGAAACGTCGATAAGAGCGTTCGGCACTAGGAGCTTTACAGATGTATTGGCCATCAACTAATTACTCTTAAACTTATAGTAGGATTATTATAAATATTTACCGACTTGTAGAGGGATGTCAAATCTATGCATGGTATTAAGTACATTTGTCACCAACCTTTTAAAAAATAATGCACCCATTTCTAAACAGATTCTCCGTATTATTTCGCCGAACATTTTCAACGAAAGTAATTTATTTGCATAATTCAAACATGAGTATATTATTTTTGAGCAGGCTTGTCACAAATGTACTTAATACCATGCGTAGATATGACATCCCTCTGCATGTAGGTAAATTTTCATAATAATCCTGTTATTTCTTTATTAAGAGAAATTAGTTGACTAAAAACATCAAAAGTACTTCCGAACTGGTATCAAGAAAGAGCCTGAAAACTTGTAACATGTACGTATATATAAAACTGTGGTGTACACGACACGGATCCGTGACGTCATTCACTCGGACGTATCGCGATGTCCCCCCCCCCTCCCTCCCCCCTCCCCCCTCCTCCACCCCGGAAAGTACCCCCAGGAGAGCGTAAGAACCCTCTACCACGTTGTCTGGGGGCGGCCGAAGAAATTCATTCTCGGGGGGCGGAGTGAATTGGTATTCATCTCGCATCACAGCGGTGTACATAGGCCTACTGTATAGTGTATAGCAACGTTTTACGGCAGCGGGTGCGGGGGTGGGGTGCCCCCCACCCCACCCCCACAAGTAAAAACGGTGGTTTCACGTTCTTCCTTGGTTAGTACCATAATAATATACCGTCGCATTAAATCGTGTATTACTTGCATAATTTTGTCCCTTTATCTATTAATAAGAGATGATCAACAATGTCTGGTAATTCGACGTATGAATTTCTTTAACAATTTTTTTTTTTTTTTTTACTTTTGTGATAACTCCTGTGAGAGTTATTGTTTTACACACGTACACACACACACGATATATTCAGAAAAAATAATTATTATTTTTGATATATTATTATATTATATATCGTAATAATCGTAATAATCAATTAGGTTTTTGTAACATTTTTTCTAAGTAGGTATCAACTATCAATGTAAAAATAATAATAATAATGATAATTATTATTATTATTATTATTATTATTATTATTATTATTATTATTATTATTATTATTAGGTCCAGTCTTACAATGTCCCAATAACTAATTCGTCGAATAGCTTGTTTTCTCCATGGCATCAACCACCAATCAAAACCCTTGAAATCCCCTAAATAGCTTTATTGCTACAAATAACTGTCTTATCAGGACATTGTAAGACCAAGCCTTATAATTATTAATTATATTAAAAATAATAATAACAAATTATAACTAACGTTTTATTTATTTATAAAATGCAAATAAACCAGCATTTCCATGATATTTTAAACGACTTTCCAATAGCTATTCATGGCATTTTCCAGTGGCTGCACTGGACCGCACTAAGTGCGCCTTTAACAATTAGAACAACAATACACAATAATACAGTAGGCGCACACTAGTGCATACCACTGCAATTCGTATCGAAATCTTTCTTTTTATTTCAACTATACAACCATGCAAAGTTTCAGATAAATCAAATACTTCGTGCAAACAGATAAGTATTTCCTTTTGCGGTGAAATCCTTCATGTGAAGCCAAACAAATTACATCCTAAACTAGATTTAATAAAAAAAATTAGCCACATTAATTCAAAGCCGCAAAAAAAGCATTAAATGAAATCATCAATAATTTACGCCCGTCATCCAGTATAGGCGTATATAATAGACAGGCCAGACTTCTCTCAGAGGCTTTTGCCCCCGACTGTTGAAACGGTGCTGATATACCAGTATATAGTTGTGGAGGGTGTTGCCTTCTATGCTGGGTGGGTGTTATCGATTATACGCTCGTTCGGGGCCCCCAAACCGACCGATGACGTCACACTCCAGCCGGGGATGCTGCTAGAGATCTCTGGCGTGCGGATTGGACACTGTACTGCATGCCTGGTGAACTGATACGCTAAGATTGTGTCGTGCGATATATCAGGTGTGACTGACTGTGGGATATGTCACTGTTGTCTCGTGTTCCTCTCGACCATATAAGTTTGTCTACCGTTCCACAGTTCAGGCTTAGTCCGTCTTACTTCTAACGCGCGCGCTGCATGGATGTATTATGCAGGTATAGTTAGTATACACGGGGACAGATGTGCTCCACGATTTGCTTTGCTTTTACTTCCGGTTCAAATCTAATCGGCTATAGCTATTTTGTGATTAACTCGAATTAATCGAGATTAATTTCGATTAAAACGAGTGATTTAATTATTGTGTGTGTGTGTTTGTTCGAATATTAATTTAGTGGATGTTAGTATGTGTAATCCTGTGCTATCAACCACGTTGTTTAAAAAAAAAAATGTGTATTGATTTAAATACAAATTCGTTTGCTGCAGTTTTTTAAACTAATTAGTCCGTTACGCGTTCAATACTTTTACGGTATTGATTACATTGCAAAGTGTTGTTTGGATTTAAAATTTAAACCTAGACAGACCAGATAGTTTTATCTCTTTCAACAATTTTAATGTTTGTTGAAATTTTGTATGAAAACGTTTTACATTTGTGTTTTTTTTTTTGCATAATATATTTCATAAACGAGATATTTCTCAAATTGGGTTCTGCGTCTGTAGAGTGTTATAAGTTTGAGTGTTGTTAGTGGTGCACATATGTCCCCGGGCGGAGGATAACCTTTGATTCGTGCAGCTACGGTCGAGGCGGAGGGACTGTCGCACTCTAGAAATGCGGATTGAAGTCGAGCAGTAAAGACAGATAGGGAGGAGGAACAAGGACACTAGATACGATGTTAATACGATGGAAGAAAGATAAAAGCTCTTCCTCGTCGTCAACGAATACCGGTAACAACAAGTCGTCAACAAAAAAGAAGAGAAAGTTCGGAAGAGAAGGTGAGTCACTTTAATGATGAAACTATATATACTATACATACTATGCATACTATATATGCTAACCGATAGAGGTGGCTCACCGGTAAGACGCGAGACTCAAATTCGGGAGGTCGCCGGTTCAATTCCGGCCACCGGCAGTCCTGACTGAAGGTTTTTTCCGAGGTTTTCCTCAGTCGTAAAGGCGAATGCTGGGACTGAGTCCTACTAAAAGCATTCGGTAATTTCTTTCCCAGCTATCCGTACACCCTAATAACCTAGTTAGTCACCTGAAGAGGGGCACATCAGGTAAAGCTGGTGTGCACCCTATAACGGGTATTCCTACAAAAATTATAATTATTATTATATATACTGTACTATACTATACTAGGCTAGGCTAGTCCCAACGTACTTTGATCAAGCTACATATAAGATACAAAGTGAATTTAGAACTAGAGTCATTTGGTTGGGGCATTTATTGAGTAGGCCTAAAGCCCTATAACCACACTTGTCGACATCGTGATCATAATCGGGATCTGGATCGCAATCTGACACTTTCTCATGATAAATCATTACGATTTTATTGTGAACAGTGGCATAAGAACCATGTAAGTTGTAAAACTCTTTAACGATTTACAAATTGCGTATGCGATCCCGATAGCGACAATTTTATCACCATGCTAAGAATACCTTGATGGAATGTGAGCACAATGTTAAGTGGCCTTGAAGGAATGTGAGCACAATGTTAAGGGACCTTGAAGAAGAAATGTGAGCACAATGTTAAGAAGCCTTGAAGGAATGTGAGCACAATGTTAAGAGGCCTTGAAGGAATATGGGCACAATGTTAAGAGGCCTTGAAGGAATGTGAGCACAATGTTAAGAGGCCTTGAAGGAATGTGAGCACAATGTTAAGAGGCCTTGAAGGAATGTGAGCACAATGTTAAGAGGCCTTGAAGGAATGTGAGCACAATGTTTAGTGGCCTTGAAGGAATGTAAGCACGATAACAGACGTTGAAGGAATGTGTGAACAGTCCGAACACAATGTTTAGTGGCCTTGAAGGAATGTGAGCACAATGACAGGCCTTGAAGCTAATATCGCGGAATCTTTGTGTTCTACCACAAAATGTACAGATGTCGGTTTAATGGTGAAACGAGGGAAGAATCGTCCATTCAACTTGGAAGACTGAGGCGTGATTCGGTTCCTAATCTTGGGAGGGTGCATGATTGCCCCGAGGAGGGGGGGGGGGGAGGTGATTACCCAGGAGGGGAATGGAGGGGGGGGGGAGCCATCAGACGAATCCAATTACGAAATGACATGGGGCATATTTCCTGGCGGAGATGAGTCATCATAATATAATCGAACAGCTGATAATATTTATGAACGGGAAATGTATTTTGTATTAAATTGTCGTGTATTGTCCGGTTGAGACGGAGAAGGCTAGCGGGATGACAAGGCCTTGCGTTATCGGATGTGTAAACGGTGACGATTTTGGACTAGGGATGAGACGTTTAAACGTTTAAAGGTGGGAGTGACTTTAAACGATTATATTTTTTACGCCACAGGTAAACATTCTTGAAAAAGGTTATGTATGAATGTAAGTCTGTTTTTTAATATTTATACAAATAAACTAGAAAAAATAATGAAATTACCTTCATTATATTACCCTTTCGGGTGTAAAGGAAAATTGTCACTCAGTCAAATAATAAATATATAATTACAATACAAATATCCATAAATTGTATTGTTATTTTCATTTTGGGACGATGGGGGTGACGAAAACGATTAAACGTTTAAACGCGAATTTTAAAAGAGGTTACACGTTTAGGCTGTTAAATGTGTTTGCCCATCCCTACTTTGGACCCGTCAAAGCAAGAAGACACAAGAATAATGTACTTTGTCTATATACACTGACAAATAATTGTTTTTGTGTGCGAAGAGTTTTTATATAACCTTTTCCCTATAGTGTTATAGTTATAGTGATCCATTGTGTATTCAATTACTTAAAACTATGTTAAAATATTAAGAGTTTATATATCTCGGTACCCAACTGTATGATATTTTTTTTTGTAATGTTTATTATGTAAATAAATTGCTCCACCACGTTCAGTTTTATAAATACACATTTATTTATGTATGTAAATAATATTCAATTCAGTCGTAGATTGAAAAAGTTATGGGAAGATATACGATTACGACTCCGATCCAGATTACAATCAAGATGCCTACAATAATTGTAGTTTGGGGTTATGTTTTATTACAGGTAGTTGATGAGCAATTTATACTGCATTACCCTATGCCCACATACATACCCACATTGGTGTGATTACTGAGTCAGTAATTAGTCAAAAGTGTCCAATGGCTGAACTGAATCGAGGCGTAAAACAACAAATAATAAATACCCGGTGTGATTGAATTCAATAATATCACATTTCACAACTATAATCGTTTAAAGAGGATGAATGGAGATTCAATGAACGAAAGCTGTTGAATTGAAATATCAGTGAAAGAGAAACCTGTTGTTTGTGAGCAGCTTTGGTCTCTGATTATTATTGGTTCCATGTAACCAATCCGTGGATTGGTTTAAAGCAGCTTTCCATTATTGTCTCTCTTCTGTCATTCTTTTCATATCGACATCATATCCATTACAATGATACCCTGGATTATCTGTTGGACGTTTTCCAATGTGGGTCTGTCTGACTCTATTCCTGACACTTGCCCTTCAGTTGATAACGATTATTAATGTATTAAATTTTATGTATTTATATTTTTTTTGCACATACTAGGAACTTTATGCACATACAAGGAACTTTACAATTATGGAAGAACAAGTCTGTCCGCTCATAGTAGAAACGAAACGTTTAGAGCTAATGACCATTGTTCGTCTAATCGTGAAATTAGCGCGCTGTTGTCATTTTCTTTCTTTTTTGAAAAGATTACATTTTTTGGACTTCTGTTATTATAAAATTGGCAACCGTGTTTTTTTAGTAATTCTTGATTTACTATAGCCCATTATAATTATTCAATATACAAACATTCCAATTTTTCCACAACACTATTGGCGTTCAATCCACATCGAAGCTTGTAGATGGTCCAAAGTTTAATTTGATCGGACTTCCGTTCGATCCCCATCGCGATATATATATACATATGTATATAGCGTTTCCATTCTACTTTTAAGGTACTTTTTTTTTTCGTTTTATATTAACAATAAAAACAAGTGCCTCAAAAGTAGAATGGATACGCTCTACCCGCGCTTGTGCTGTAGCTCTCCCCTGCAGGAGTAGGCTTCGTGGCCTCTTCGCCAGAGATCTCCGTTATCCAACTGACACGACAACGCCCAAATCATGGCGGCCTCATACATAAATCAGCATCTCGACATCTCCATCGCGACGCATGCCCCCTCTCCTCTTACCCCCCCCCCCCCCCTGAATCTGACCCCTTAATTATTGCTATTTCACGTCCTGTTATATCGTTATTAAATAACACTTTCCTCTGTTTAACCAAGCGGGGACTTTTTCCTCTTTTTTCAGAGTGAAACTTACGTACAAGGTCAGAGGCAAATCGTTTGATGTTTTTAATAAAGAAGTCCGTCCCATCCCCCCCCCCCCCTGCCCATCGGTCCACGTAATTGGGATATTAATTTTACGCTAAGTTAAACACGACTAAATCTTTGTGCCTCGTTATTAATTGAAGTTTAAGTATAATATAAAGAAAACTTGCAGATTGAGCAGGTTCATCTTCTGTAGTTGTTATCCACTGACATTGTTGCCGAATTAGGAGAGTAAAGAGTAAATATTATCGTTGATTAATAATCGCCGATAGAATCGTTACACCGTTTCTCCGTGAAAGTTAAGAAAGTAAGCTGTAAAACGGAACTCGAAATGAGCGTTGATACTGCTCAAAAATTCGACACGATTTTTCCCCTAGCATAGATTCCGCTCAATAATTGAAAACAAAGCCACACGTACATATTAAACAGGGAACGGATTTGCCTTTGATGAATCAAGAACGATTTAATTATTCCCAGTTGGGGAGAAATTCATTAGAGCTTTAACTAAGTCGTGCATTGAGCTTTAATTTGAAACAGAAAATGTTCATTATGCATGGATTCGTAGAAGATCATCTGGGATTGATAACATGAAAACTTTTACTAAAACCTTTTTAAACACAATAAGTCAATAACAATATTATCGATTAGAATTACGTTTTAGAGTTAAAACTTCAATTGTTATCATGACTGATACGAATACAATCCACCATATTTTCAACTCCAATTCAGAAGAACACCGGTCGATATAGTAATATAGGTAGAGTTTTACAAGTCACCGCTATACTAGGGCAACCCTTCTTTCCACAATGTTGATAAATCAGAAACAAAGAAAATCATAAAGATTTACCCTGATCACTTCATTAATTATTAATTATTATCAAATATATAATATTATTATTTTGCCCCTCCCCCCCCCCCCCCCACCCCTTCATCGATTTTAATATCTTATGCACATTTTAGCAGCATCCATCGTTGATCACCATATACCACATCGTAGTTTCCATGCATTCAGCCAACCTATAAATCGATTTGTTCTTTTCTCCCGAGTGCTGTTCATCTTCATCGCAACCCAACATAATGACCATCGGGTTAATGACGTCACTCAATTCCATTACTTCTTGGATTAGGAATAAGTAAACGGTGACTTTGGAGCCGTCCTAGCAACGAAGCACTCAATAAATTCAAGTTGTTCTGGCCTTGTTGATTCTGGCATTTGTCCGCAGGTGTTCGCACTGTCCAATCACTGATTCATATGTTTCGTATTTGAAATATCGACCTTTGATTGGTTATCGCTCACTCGTCGATGGTGTTCGAAGCCTACAGGGTTGGTTTAGTCACTTTAAATTAAAGTCCCCCACTGCAAATCAGTTTAGTTAATTACTGAGTAGGTAGCCTCTAAATGTGAATCTATTTACTTATTTACTTAAGTATTTATTTATTTAAACCCACTCTCCTCGTTTAGCGAACCGAGTGTTGCGTTGATTTATGGCCAGTGCTGTGCTACACACGTGACCTCCCTTGTACGTTGTTATACCTGACGGTGGTTGTTATACAACATTGTTACCTTATACCGTGTTGAATGCGACGATATATTGTTATTGTGATTTATAGCAAGAGACTTTCCATTGTTATATTCACCTCGCTTTGAATACAGTCGAACCGGTCCTTGTGTGGAGATTTATCGTTTTCCTATTTTGTCAATAAAAAATAAAAACACCCAGAAAATATAGTATATCACGCGTTGTATGCTAAAATTGCTTAATTTATTTTAGGTAATAATGCAATTTATTTCTGAAGTCTCCGAACAACACATTTTTGGCACGTCTCGAAGAGCTACTTACATCAGTACGTCAGTGTCAAAGTATTCAATTATGTAGGTTAGAAACTTAAGTGAAAATACACCCAACATATACCTGGTGATAAATAACCGTGGTGGCAATTTCTTGCCCCTACATTTCCCAAATTATTAACAATTTCATTCAGGTTGTTTTCTATCTGGTAAATTTGTTGCTATAGTGGCCGCTTGGTGTATTTTATGTAGACATTTTTACTTTGAAGAAACATGTCATCGATTATTTATTAAATATTGTTATTTACATCGTTAGTGTAGCCGGTGAGTAGTAGGAGATGGTGGGGTTGTGTAGTGAACTGTAGTTTCTGCGCTCCAGGTTTGAGTCCTGGCTAGGGCTAAAACGTCATGTGACAGTTTTCAATCTTAATACATCGCCTACTCATCGCCTCGATTAGCACAAAAGCCAAGACGACAACATCATTATCTTTACCTTAAACCAAAACAAACTTTCATTTTGATTTATATTTGGATTTTGCATTTTGAGATTTGTATATTATATGTTGACTAGTCAATTCAAATTAATATAAGCTTTGACACAGTCATGGATATAAATAACTTTCACACCGGATTCTATAGGAAAACTCTCAATACTTTCTCCCAAACTTTCCTGGGTATAAATCATGATTATATCTACATTCGTATGACATGTGGAAACTCTTTCCATGGGGTAAGACGATGTTTTCCTATCAGTATACGGGGTCGTAGCGTCAGCAGAACCTGAAATAAATATTGAGCGGTTTCTCGACTTGGCACCTCCACACTTTGGTATCAGTTCTCGAGACTGAGGTGTCGGTTGACCTCAAGGGTACGTTGCATATGCACGCGTAGAAATTACACCCTTGTTCACCGGTGTCTACTTTTTTAGATAATTTTTTAACGCATTTTCATCATTACCTTTTATAATTTTAATATTTTAATAAATTTGTAAATTTGGTGCTTGAAATGTAATTTTTGTGTTTGGACCTGTGCTCTTTTCTACCAACCCTTTCGTATTGTGAATGGAAATTAATAACAAAATTAAAATCTGTATCCAAAAGAATTGGATGTTTACTAAATAAATCGACATGTTTTCTAAATTTCAAATTTCTTTTTGAAGGTACTTCAAATGATGACTATTACTGTAACTAAATTGTCTGCCTAGAGCATGGCAGGGGGGGGGGGGGGGGGGGTGTTAAGGGAGAGTGGTCGTGAGATTGTAAACATGCTTGAAATGGTCTTGAGGACTGGAACGTGCTTGCTAAAGTAATTTGAACGTTCATACAAAGAAACTATCGGAACCCGTAAACAGTGTCCCTCTTAGAGAACCAGCTACTCCACTCTACTCTACTCCACTCTACTCCACTCCACTCTATCCTCTACTCTTTTTAGTTTGTTTCCGGCTATTCCGTTCGTTGTGTTGAATAAATTAAAGTATTCTACACGTTCTTGTATATGGTATGATGTGGTCTGTGCGATGCGATGGTTTAGATAAGGGGGGGGGGGGGGGGGAGGAAATTTTTATAGAACTGCTATGCGTAGGTTTGCTTTCAGATTTATGTTCACACAATATAAGAATTTTGTATACTAATATAATAAACTTTCTTGACAAGAGACTCCATTAAAGAATATATTGTTAGTTATGGGGATTTCAAAAATCATAGTTCAAAGATTGTATTACATGCATGGTCGTTTTTGCCCGCCGGTCGTATAACTAGTATTAGGCGTATGAATCTTCGGGGGCAAATCCGTATACTAGACAATAAATTTTGATTTCATGCTTAATAATACGCGCAGTCGTTTTTTACTTTATTTTTCGTAACGTCATCTTATTTTCTTGTTATTTTAGCTGCGTGTGGTAGAAGTGTGTGGCGGGTTTGTAAGTTATTTTTTATAAAGTAAATATACCCGGCACCTCCACCAAATAACTTCATAATAATGTGTGAAATATTTACTACACAGCCGGGGCGACATGTTTATTCCACTTAACGTGTGTAGTAAACTATTTACCCTGGAGAGATTTAAACAAAGCATTGTGCCTTTGAAGTACAAACATTGAGCATGTTTCAACGATCTAAAACATATAATGGAGCGTAATCGTCTACTTGCGTGATTTCTTTTATTAACATGTGCACGAGTTTTGTTGCAGAAATAAGATATATTTTCTCAGGATTTGAATGATGTAGATGAATTTCTTGGGAAATATCTATGAATTAATTCCTGTCGGTGTTAACAAATTAATATATCTACTTGTTTGTAATATGATACAGTCAGCACACATAATATGACTGCAGTCTATATGTCAACAGTGTTAACAATATCATTTAGTAAGGGGGAAAGGGGGGATCTCCCTTTTTCTCTCTGACTTTCTTTCATAGATATATCTCTCTTCCCCACCCCCATCTCTCTTCCTCACTCTTTGTTTAGCATATTCTTTACATACGCCTTTATCAATGATAATTATAGCAAAAATAGAACTCTGAATACTCGATAAAAATAGAAAAAGGAGTGTCTATGTTTTGAAAAATTATTTTTTTTTCCGGTAACGATACTGCAGTTGTATAGACGATACGCCACTCAAGGAATACACGTGAACTCCTGATTATTATGATACTTTCTGCTTCCAACTTGTTAAGCTCTATAGCGTGTGAGCGTGTGCACGGTGGATGAGAACTCCAAGTGCCGTTAGGTGAGTATCTGGGCTCGCTACGATCTGGGAGGCGAGTGCTCGGTCGAGCGCTGACGAGATGAACGCTCAGCGCTCGAGTGGCAACACTCTTAACCAACCCGTAGAAAAACAATATGTATAGAGCGGACGGGATAGCCGAGAGATAAAAACTAGACGAGAGAGTATTGGAAACAAAAGATGGTGGTTGTATGCATGGAGAGCAGGGAAACAAAGATGGCGGAAGAAAAGTATAACACACATAATAGTGTACAGAACTTCAAATCAAATGAAATTTATTTTAGGAGTACAAAATACAGTATGCAATAACATATCAATGGATAATGAAACCGTTTATTGTAGCTATCCATTATTACCGCAAACAAATTATGAAGTTCGAAATCCTTTTTGTTGTCGCACTAAATACGTTGATATTCTTAATGTAGTTGTACGGAAACTTACAAACAAACAGACAAACAAATAAACTGTTGAAAGTTTATTCAAGACTGCACAAACTTTTCACTATGTTTCGCATCGAATTTCTGTTAAGTATCTTATTCTTCGAGTAATTCTATCTTGACATTCTGAGAGTAGTTTAAAAGAGTTTTACATAACTAACTGTAATGATTTTTAACAGCTATCTCATGTACACATTAATGCTTCTCTCTTAAAGAGGTGTTTATTTTTAGTTTAAGTGCGGAAAGTTCCAGCTTCTAGACAAACGTAATGTTGAATGCTTAAAGAGTTTTGTACTAAGTTTAACTTATCTTTTACGATTTAGCTTGGGCACAAATTGTTGGATGTCGTTTATAGTTACGACAATTGAGAAGTTTGGTTATTTAAGAACTCAGCCTTCATGTTTAGAATATATTTCTTTCTTGATTGTAAAGCGAAGGAAAACGTGGGAAAATGTTTTCAGATCCAATTTCCAATTCTAATTTCAGTCTTGGCTTTGACGTAAAGTTTACAAAACTCTAGTCTATTTATAGAAAGTTATACTTCCCAAGCTGTAAATTGGCGCCCCGATTTACATACTTGCGCTGGGGTCTGTTTGAGAAAACAGTTGATGAGGGGTTGAATCCCACACTGCAAAATAACGAGACGTCGGTAAGTGCAGGCAACTATGTGCTCGCCGCGCCTGACCTAATGTCAAAGAACCACTTCTAGGTCGTAACAGTTCCTGGCTGGGCCACCGGAGCGCGCCACTAGTAGTGTAGCCTGGATGCTGGCTGGCGTGAAGGGATTGCTTTGCGTTGCTAGGCAACCGAGGTTTCTGGGCCATGTGATCCTAGGAGAGGTCAACCTAGGTCAAATAGAGGGCGTGGCATCTCGGAACACCACCCACACTTATAAACGTTACACGTAATTATGTCTTTCACCCCCATTCCCCCCCCCCCCTCCCCCCCATCCACAACAGTACCAACTTTCCCGAGCGTACTTAAATCGAATGTATGCAGCTTACAATGGCAATGAATACTGCAGCGGAGTTGTATTGAATAGAATTGTATTGAATTGCATTGCATTGAAAACACAGCCATTGTATTAGTGTCGCTACGAAACTATTTATAAACATTTGGGTCAATAACGCCCGATACAAAACAATCGTCAATACTTTTACTGGGTCAGTTTACCTAGTTTACACAATGAATCCTGTAGTTAAGCAATCGGAACAGAATAATTTCCTGTAACTTTAGTCTCGTAACTCAGTTTGCAACATTTATCGTATATTTTTGGAAAATGCGATGAATGTTTTACTCACTGATGCAATATCAAACATACACACGCATTCTTAGTTCATAAAAAATTATAGATGTTTTAAATACAAAATTTTGATGTTTCAGTTAGAATGTTGTGTATCAGTTTTATTGTGATATAAAATTTGTAATTTTTTTGAAATTCTACAATATTAGTGTTTTGCATTTTGTTGATATTTGTGAGCGAAAAGTGGTTTTATTTTTATCGAGCTGCCACTGAAAGAGTTTTAGCACTGCAGTTGAGCAACCATCAATGACACGCGTTGGCTAAGTGGTTAAGCGGCCGGCTGGTAGGCGGGCCCTGCGTGTGTGTGTGTGCATGTGTGAGAGAGAGAACATCAAATGAGATCTTGCACAAACTAATACCAAACGTGCTTATTGCTGGCGTATCATAAAACCCTGCTGAGCGAGCTAAACAATGTATCACGTTCCCTAAGAGAGGAAATGATTTTTACCAAAGATATCGGCTTTACGAGCGAGCAGAGAAATGGACGCCAGCGACTGATTATTATCATCATCCTCCTATTACTGATAAAACTTTTCTCTCTAATCTCTCTCTATAAACATTTGTCTCTAAACATTCCAGTTTTCAAAACACTTTTTATTTAAATACCTTGGCCGCTGTCTGGGCTCAAGCTACGTCGAAGGTAATTCAATTGCTTGAGCCCAACTACAATAACAATATCGGTAACAAAGTCGGATAGTATCTTGTGCTCCGGAGATCGATAGTCAGTAGTTCGTATTCAGCTCAGCTGTGGTGGAAGTGAGGCCAACAATTGAATTTTGCTTTTCTCAGCGTTGGAAATTGTTTACAGAATACCAATCAAGTGTTGTCGACGCCTTTGGATTTACCGGTCCGTGCGCGCAATGGCAAACACAACGCTGTAGAATGGTTGGGCGGGCATGTATGCGTTCCTATACAGCAGCAAATATGAAGCAAAACGCTGTAGAATGGTTGGGTGGGCATGTATGCGTTCCTACAACATCAGATATGAAGCAAAACGCTGTAAAATGGTTGGGCGGGCATGTTTGCGTTCCTAAAACAGCAGATATGAAGCAAAACGCTGTATAATGGTTGGGCGGGCATGTATGTGTTTCTACAACAGCATCCATGAAGCAAAACGCTGCAGAATGGTTGGGCGGGCATGTATGTGTTCCTACAACTGTCCAAAAGTACATAATTCACCATTATCTGAATATTTTTTCAGAACTCAAATGTGTTAATCCACAGTTTTTGTTCAGGGCTGCCAATCGGTTGAAAGCAAAGACAACAAAGTGATTATAAAAACTTTACTTTTCACATCATTTCGTGTGCTGTTACTTTATGTAGGTCAGTGTGCGACGGGGGTGTGGTTGTCGACGGTGGAGGGGTGAAGGGGTCGGAGAGGGAGGAAGCGTAGGCTACAATTGATTACTGTATATGAGGGAACCGTTTGTCAGATGGGTGGTAATTATCTGTAGCAAACTGCCGGTTCAGCAATTCATCACTACGATGAGGTATGAGCGCGCACGGCTTTACAAGTAATTAATGTCATTATAATGAACCACAGTCTGGTAGGTGTATTTATTTTTTAATCAAATTTGTACGTTTTGTTTTATGGGATTTTGGTTCAAAAATATGATTACTTATTTCGTTTTTTCGTGTGCATAGAGAGATTTCCAAATTATCTTTTAAGTTGGAAATAATTATATACAGTTCTTACTCGTGATAGTTAATTTGTATATTATTCCATTTTTCCCGAG
Source organism: Isoperla grammatica (assembly GCA_945910005.1). Lineage (NCBI taxonomy): Eukaryota > Metazoa > Arthropoda > Insecta > Plecoptera > Perlodidae > Isoperla > Isoperla grammatica. Next base: position 28,222,535 of record OX246741.1, read on the forward strand.
ATAACGGGGCTACGGATAATCAGGCTACAGGCATGGAAGCTCATGATGCTACTAACAAGGATAATTTAGTCCAAGCTCTAAATCATCAGAGCCGTATTACGATTAATGCGCATGTATATTAAAAACGTATTCATTAAAAATGGTCGTTTGGAACTATTGTAAAACATGGACTAAGGTGGAGCATCGTAAAAACAAGAAACAATGTTACGTTTTAGTGGGATCAAAGTTAGCCAAATATGAAATGTTTTTATACTGATTTCATCCATATGCGATCAATATTTGATATTTTGTATGTGACCTGCGAACAGCTCGCTCATATTCTTAATTCTATTTGTTGTTGTGACACTTTATCGATTATTACAATATCGTTCAATTATAGTTGTAGTTTTTAGCTACACCAACTACTTTAATGACAATGAAGTTATGTGGCACGTAATTAGGCTAGGAGAAAGGTGGGTGGTTGCTCTCCCCCTCCCTGTTCCCCTTCTAACATGAGGCACTAAAAAAGCCAGATATCAGTATGATCATTATACGCAACAACCATGACTATGTGTTTTTAAATCAGGGTGAGATATTTTAAATTTTAACTCCTCACTTTGCTAAATATGAACTAGAAAACACGTTCTGATTGTAAAGAAAAATCTTGTCTGATTGTTCTCCTAAATAAACATTTGAGTTTGATAATCGGAAACATTTTCCATTATTTCTTTGTAACATCTTTGATCTCGTAAATGAGAAGCCATGTTCAGAACGTTGGAAGTGCCAGTTTGTGATGTATTCTTCAAACGTTTCCCCCTCAAACCCCCTCCCCCGCCCTCCCCCTCCAACGCCGCCCGTCGTGTCTTTGAAACTCGCCAAGTTAAACATCCAGTCTCTTCAGATTTAGTTGCCATACCAACCCCTCCCCCCTTGCTAGATGACGAGATAAAACGAAGTTGGTTCATCATTCACCCCCCCCCCCCCCCGCCCCCCCCCCACGAAACACAGTGATCTGTATCTGGGAACGTTCCACCTCGTGCTTCCCCCCCCATTCAAGTTTCAAGTATCACAGTCGCAGCACAAAAATAGGATTTGTATACTTTTATTGTAAAACGTATATGCTCCCTTCAATTATCATCAGAAGAAGGAGATATTATGTTGTCCTGAAGATAACTAGGAAAACGTTCTGTGTGACACGTTGATAAGCAAGCGCGTCCATGTCCACGAGCTTTCTGGCAAAAAGTTCTTAAAGCTATCGTCATTGTTCAATGTAAGAGATAAAAATGTATTTTAAGGTTATGCTACAACCGTAGAGACATTGGTAAGATACTAAAAGCTAAATATTGTTCATTTAAGTTCTCAAAGCTATCGTAATGGTTCAATGTTTCAATGTAAGAGATAAAAATAAAAGTGTATTTTAAAGTTATGCTACAACCATAGATATATTGGTAAGACACTAAAGCTAAATATTGTTCATTTATTACATATCCCAGATTGCGTTCTTCAGCGGAGAGTTACTCATATTCTATATGGTCCATATCCCTCTCACTCATAACATAGCTTCATCCCATATGTATGTAAAGTATTTCGGGGGTGAGGGGATGCGACATTGCATTCAGAAATGAAACGAACTTGCGGTGGAAATTTGGGCCACATGTGGCCGGATCACGTTTTTCAAACACCATCAACAATGGAAAAACATGGATTCGTTTACAATTGCGTCACTCCCGATTACCAGTGTGTTCATCGGCTACGCAATGATGAACATCATCAGTTCATTGTTTGTTAATGGAGGGTGATATCACATTGTGATATCACAGGAGTATCACATTGATTATCACGATATGGTATTTGGGATGCTCTTGCGTCAATATGAAAGTGACAGCTGGTCATGACCTTGTGGATCGTTCGGTTCTATTCGTTTCTACTCAATAGAGAGTATTCACGTGACGTCACATCAGCCATATTGGAGGCCACCTTTAGTACTATTTCAAATTTCATTTAGCTGTCAATAGAAAACGAATAATGTTGTTTACAGGGAAATATGACAAGTTTGAACACGTATATCCCCCGATAAAGTGTACGAAAATGATAATTGTATACCTTTGTAATCGAGACAAAAGAGTTTGTTTATGTTGATTTTAAGTAATAATAGTAAACCAAAGTTAGAGAACAGTTGAATTTGCATCAAACGCCAGCTGAAACATAGTCACCCCACAATGAACTACCAATCACATGCCATTGTGGCCTCGAATGTGGTCACCATGCGCAATATGTGAATACACCCTGTACAAGTTAGAACTACACTAAATGTTTAAATACCGTGTTGTGATTGGTGCGCGTGATAGCGCGAGTGACAGGTTTTTGATAGTCTGCTAAAAACTTCGTAACGCAGGCGAATCAATGTTAATTCACACACTGTTGTTTTCGAGTGTTTCCACAGCATCCTTGTGGATGATGGCGTCATAGATGGGCGTGTCAGGACCAATCAGTGGGTGGCTATTTGAAATACAGACATCTGATTGGCGAACACCCACTCATCCCTGACGTCACCATCCACAAAGTTACTGTGTTACCATTTTAGAATGTTTATTATGTAGGTAGAACAAAAAGCCGTTACAAATGTAATTTTCGATCAAAAGTTTACAAAGATGATATAACTTGTTTAAGATGTTTAATTCAGGCAAAAAAAAAATATATATAAAAAAATCACAGTTTTCGAAGAGGGTATGCGAAACGATTTAGAACACCTGACGAAACTTATTGGTCCATACAATAGGAGAAGAAATAGAAATAGCAAAGTACTTAGTACCCAGTCCTGCTTAGGGCCGGTATTATGAACTTCGGATATATATTTAGAAAGGTACTAACTTGTTTTCACCATGGCAACAGCCAATGGGAAGCCTGGATACCATGGATAAAACAAGTTAGTAGCTTTCATAATACGGCTCTAAGAGTGTCGAGTTATTCTTGAAGAGTGCAGTACTTGACGTCTGTGGCTCGTCGAGCAAGTTAGGCTGTATACAGTGTTGCCGCTAACACCTGCTCGGGTTGCAGCCTCCATATTTCTCTGGTTTCATGAGATGGATTAAGTTGACCCGGCACCCCCACCATTTCTCATCATGAGCCTCGCACATGTATTTGTGTACCGGACCTGCATAGTCATTCTTGCATTTCATAATCTTGTTTTCTTTCTTTCTTTACTTTATTTTAATTTTTTACCTTCTGACATACCTCTCTATATATTGTATAGTGGTTTTACTTATTGGTTTACGTATTGTTTAACGATGTACTCAACCACAATGTGAGTTTGCTCGCCTCGTACGACAGGCAGAGGCAACCTGGTCATTGAGATACGGTAGGAAGAGACTGGGGAGTCTGAGTTTGGAAATTTAGGGGGAAACAAAGCCCCAAACTCGATATTCGGTTAAGGGAAACTCTTTCAATATTTGTTTTGATGTTATATTGTTTCGTTTGTTGAATATTCCGATTCCAAGAGCAAAAGAGAAGTCGATAAATGGAACAGAGCTATAAGGTTTCCTGTTGATCCGTACTTGCCACTTTACAGCATTCTTAGTTTATATTAAAATATTTTCTCTTTATTGATTTTTGTATTTTTTTGTATTAAGAACTAAGAATTGTTTGAAAAGTGGTCAACTCTGTAGATCATATGTCACACATCTTCGGTTGTTGGGTGACTGCGTAACTTTAATCGGAAATTCTTTATTAGGTAGCTTTCAATAGACGTCACGTGGCGGCCATTATGAGGTACACATTACTTGTTTACATTTGTTCTGTCAATAGAAGACACATAGGTTATCCAGGAAAAATTTCAGTTTTAAGCCGTATGGATTGATGTGTGCAGGTAAAAGTTCAAGAAAATGATAACAACAATGATAACAAATGATAAAACATGCAAATGATTGTGTTCAAACAAAGTTTACGCGTTCTTATTTTGTTTTCAGTCATAATACGGAACCTTTGTTTGAAAACAGTTTATGTGTCAGTCAAAGGACATCTGCAATATTGCAACAATGCAGTGTCGGAAGAACGTAGACAAATGTTCACAGTGTACCTCAGTATGGCTACCGTGCGATACCGGAAATGACGTTATTGCAAGCTCTAGCCGCGGGGCTTTTAGCGGGAAATGAAGGGCAGTGGGTTGTGACAAGAAACGAACCGTTTCTAGATGGCGGTGCAAACCCGGTGCCTACACCATTCCCATAATTTATTATCTACTTCTTGAAATTTATTAATGCCCAATTTATATCCGTGTGCGAATACGCCTTTATTATAGGCTATACACGCACTATTGTATTATATATACTCGAAGTTAAAGATTACAAAGGTTATTCAACGATCGCAGTGTTAAGAATAACAATGAATTTTAAGATAAGTAAACATCGATTCGATTCGATGATATATTATTATCTATGGCCTTGCATGATACTTTGATAGTATTGTTTCTATGTTGCCTTGTTACAAAGACAGGTCAGAGTGTTTTAAAAAGATGAGCAACAATTCAGTGACGTATAACAAACTTGACAACCACCTATAGATATCAGGTGATGTAAGTACGTTCAACCTTGAAGCACGTGTTTGTTTATAGTCAGTTGTTTCATTTGTGGCTCAGTTACATGGACAAGCTATTTCAATGTGGTGGGACAAATACATTTGTTGCAATTGATTTTATTTTTGGGACATTGAAATATTTATTATGTATTCCTCGTTACGAATTTATTGCTTAAATAAAATAATTATGTTTGTAATTGAGTGATTTTCATTAATTTATTTTATTTTATTATGTGTTTCGTTGCTGACACGGCTCAATAATTATCACTACATGTATCTATGTGTATGGTACATTTTAGAAGTTACAAAGACGCAGTCTTAACAGAAAATGAATCCCACTGCACATCTTTTGCTTTTTATAAGTAGGAATCAACCCACATAACTAAAAATCCACACTCATCAAATGTACGTATTGTGTAGGACAATCACCTAATTAAACCTGTATTACACTCTACATTTTTTCACCAACTTCTTGAATTCAGGGACAAAAAAGCATCAATACAAAATGGATATGGTTGACTTTTACTGGATCCTGACTGTTTTCGATGTGCTTTTGTTCTGGTGAATTCAAGAAGTTGGATGAAAAATAAAATTTCGCCGTGTAATTCAGGCTTTATGTCGCTATAAGGCACGTGACGACTTGCGACGCGCGCGCCTGCCCTCGGTAGCGGCCGTTGTGCGAACTAGCGCGTTATCTCGCAACCGCAGCTCCCGACATGTCTTAAACTGTTCACTCTCCCGTTTCGTTTCGTTATTTTCATTTACTTCTCTGTTCGTTTCGTTTCACTGTTTTCCTCTCTTTTCTTCGGAGAGTGTTTATCCTTCGGGTTTCATTTATTTCACACTCGAGTGACAACATTTTCATTGCAATCGTTTCGTTTCCAAACGTTTCTTGGATTAAGATTCACTTTTCATGGTACTGGAATGATTGTGTCCCTCGATCTCTGAATCTAAACTATAGTTGTACATGATTATCTTTAGATAAACATAGCACGGATTCACAATGATGCCAAACACCTAAATTGTCTTATTTAAAAAAATCTCGTGATATAAATCATGCCTATGCTGTTCTGCAAACTCATGAAGATAGAATACAGTACAATACACCTTATAATAATTGATTTGTAAATGTGTAGAAAGACCCAGCGATTATTTATTTTGTCAAGATTTGCTTAGCTAAGACAACTTAGGAGTTACGCATCTTTGTGAATACATGCCCTCGTGTGTAACTGTATTTTGCTATCTGTGGTGTATACAGGGGAGGGGATGGGTGTGTACCGTCTACCCCCCCCCACCCCCCCCCCAATTATCAGCTTGAATGATTTTCTGCAATAAATGTATGGTTCATATTCATAAACCTAATTTAGTAAAATCATAATTTAATATAGACGTCAGTAATCGTGGTTGGCGCTTACTTACAGTGTAATGATAGCGGATATCAACATGATATCCTCAAAGAATTTGGAAAAATTGTCGCATCCAGCAGACAACTTGTACTTCTGTGAAAATATTTAAAACCACAAACACAATGTTGTCTCGGGTGCTGTTGTAACGCCCCCCCCCCTCTCTTTCCCCCCCCCCCCCTCCCCCCGTTGCATTGAGCGAACCTCTACCGATTTCCTGATTATATTCATCTCGTATTAATTCCACCAACACTATATTCCTGGATACGCCTCTGATTACAATACAAGTAAAACGTAAATGACAAATGGTATTTCATTGCATGTCCGTTCAGGAGCTAGAGCTTATTTTCAGTGGGGATTAAGAGCTTCGTTACTCTGGTTAAAATAACACAATAGAATTGTGTTTAAAAATAATTCAAATTTTTGAACTTTTTGACTGGTTTGGATTCGGTCTGTGTACGTTTGTGTTGCGTTATAAAAACACCAATACAGTTTTTGTTGACAGAAAATTACGAGTGGTATTGGTTTTGTTCTTTACCCTGATATTCTTCTAGAATAATAGTTGAACACATTACGGATTGTGCAACAAAACATGTAGACATTTTTTAAATCGTAAATAAATGCATTTTAACCGTAAATATAACACAAATTAGACACGAAAAGTTAAATGCAGCTCGAATGTGCATTCTACGAAAAATGAAAGTATAATTATGTAGTTTAGTTAGTTATAATATCTTAAATCTTATTTATTTGATCACAAAAGCTGTACTTAAAATATAGATAAAATGTTGTTTACTACGTGACTTCACAGTTTTCGAATTATACGATAACGTTATGTCGTGGTTTTCCTTCAATCCTCCTTTGGTCTGACTTTGCTATTGTTATTACTAAATCTTGTAAGTAGCCTGTAAACTTGTAAGTAGCTTGTAACATACATTACATTTTTCTTTGCACTCAACTCAACTATAAGCTTACTTGTATCTTGTTTTCACGGTACGTGTGTTATACTGGGCTGGGATTCCTTGCGCCAGTCACGTAGCTGTAGCTAGGTGGTTCAGTGGAAGTACCACATCTTCTTGATGTCCTGCTAGAGGCAATAACCACCGGACACTCATTTAGGAGTCATTTCTTCTGTTCTAAAGGTCATTCATACCCGTGTTCCAGTCTTTTTTATTTTATTTTTTTATTTATTCAATATTTCACATACAGCGTATTCTGCCATTTGGCGTGAAATAATAATAAACATAATAAAAACACAGAAACAAGTACAAAAACACACATTAGACATGTGTTTGTCACAATACTCCATAGAAAGTACAATAACAAAAAAAACAAAGTACAAAAAATGCCAGTGAAAGAGACAATGAACACAATGAAGTTGAAAGCATAGTAAAAGAGTGTAGGATACTTCCCCTCAAAAATGAACTTTAAGAAGTTTAGTTACTTCTCTTAAAAAGAAACTGAGTTGAATAACAGTATTAATAATAATTACTAATTATTATCATTATTATTATTATTGGTAATGAAAGTGTTGTTGGTCGTAGTATGAAGGGTAGATAAATATTATTGTGTTTTGGTTTTCTCAAGTGACTAATTATAGTAAGTGCAAGTTCTCAATCTAACCGAACCACGCATTCTAAAATACTACCATCTAAAGGAAAACGAACCCTTTACTTGCGCGTGTACGGTCATGACCAACCTTCAAGGCCACCGAACCACCCTTATCTATCTGACATTGACTGCAATCCCGTCAACAATAACCACAAACAATATCAAAAACATTCATCATATGAATATCGTGCGGTGGTCGATGTATTTCGATCGGGTAGTAGCGCAGAGACGCCGGCGCACCTGTACTGATGCTGGGTCCACGGGGGATGCCAGGGTGGGGCGAGTGCGACCTGGTGTCATTGCAAGGAACTAGGCGGGCGAGACAGGTTCGGAACACCGCACAGCGCTGCGCACCGATCAACAAGTGATCACCGTCACCATCATCATCACCATCATCACCATCATCATCATCCCTACAAGTCAATTGTGAATTAGAAGTTGTTACCCTTATAACAGAGAAAATATATTTATTCTACCCTTTAGTCACTCGTAAATTACATATATATATATACATAGTGTTAAATAATCGTTGTTATGCAATTGATACGTTATTTGACAGGTGAACAATCATTCTCCAGTATCAACGGTGGTGTTTTCATCATCTGATTAACGTTTATCACGTACATATACGTTTACTCTTCGTGAAGTGTGCGCAGTGAAAATAATAATTATTGATGTGTGGTAAGGCGATTGTGAGTACCTGAGCTATAATCTATTGCTTTTAAGCTCACGAGTACGGGCAAAAGTGCTCAATTACAAGTAAATACGGGTTTAAACGTTGGTAAATGTGATGTAGTGTGAGCTTAACGTAATATCAATAACATGTCAATTGTAAGGTAAATAAATAAATACGAAACGTTTATATTTACGTTTGAAATTGTCTATTCAAGAGCGTTTTACAATCAGATAGTGAATAATCTTATATAGAGCGCCAGGAAGTGTTCATATAGTGATACGAAAGGAAATCGAAGGTGACATTCGCAAGGCTGTGCAGGGGTAAGAGAAGAGGTAATGGTTACATATCGCGCTGTGAGAAATAAATCCGATAAAATACGTCAAGTAAATCAACATTAGTTTCGCGTTGACAATTTGTTTCCCGAGTGTCGTCGTGTGGCTGACAACATCGAGTATCGATACTTGTCGATCGAGTGCGAGGGTCGAGGTCGATCGATATGTTTGTGTGGAGGCAATGTGTGTCGCTGGAAGGTAAGGCTGTACGCTGAGTTGTAACAATATATATTATGCAGTATCAATAATGAATGATGTAGTGAAAATATGAAGTAATGGTTCCCACGGGGGAAAATAACAGTATATTTATTTATTTAAAGAGGACTTTTAATATCTAAAAACACATGTTTATCATTTTCACTTATGAATTATGATATGTAGGTCTACATGTTTTTTTTTTTTATATTAAATAGCCTTATCCATTGTTTTGTATTATTTCAAATATATATATAAAAAGAAACACCTTTTAATTCAAATCATTAACAAGGCAAAGCCCTACCAGTAACGTATAATAAAAATCAAAGTATATGTACAAACGTACATGTACACACAATATACAAAAATCACAAATACATAAAAAAAATTGCCCAACATAACATATCTTACAAAAAGAAACATGACAGTAAAACTGGCCAAGTCAACATTAAATTAAAACATAAAAACAAACAAAAATGCACACACATTCTGAACTCAATGACATACTGAATGGTTGTATCTCCGATTATCTAACAACTCAGCCAATTTTGTACACACTTTATGTTATTCAGTGTGTTGTTTTAATTTAAATAAACTGTTCCTTTATCAGCAAAAATAGCTGTTATAGTAGTGCGATGCTGATTGTATTATAATTCTTAATTGAAGGAAGTTGAGAGTGTGTGACTCGGAAAATAAACATAATTGTGTAAAAGTGAGGCGTGAACTCATTTGCCAGACGACTGACCACGCCTTCGTAGTTCCGTCGTCGTTACTGTGTTGCGCTAATTTTACATTTGTCACCGAAGTTTCATTTGAAATACAATCACAATATCAATTATCTTCAGTAATACCACTAAACGTAAGCATGCATTGTAAATGAACATCAGATTACGTACGGTACTTGAAATAAAAATAGTTCTTAGTAACTTTTACTGAGAATAGTTTGATAAAGATTAAAAGACATTGCATGTACATGTTACATTGTACCATGTACATGTTAACGACACATAGCTTGTTTGAAAGTTAGAATGTTTTTTACCCTAATGTAACTAGGTCACTCATTCCATGTGAAAGAGTATGAGATGGTATAATTGAGCGCTGAACAGAGGGTTCACAGTAAAAAAACAACCGTCTGTCTTCTTCCGATATTAGTAGGGTGAATACAAAAAAAAATGTGGCTATTTGTGATACAAGCAAGCCGTTTTGCACATGTGTTATACTTCAAAATTGGAACATTTTGACCCGCAGCTCATGATGATTTGAGCTGGTGGGGGGCGCGTGGGGGGTAACTTAAAAAAAGGGGGTTACATTTTTTTTAAACAATTTGGTACCCTATATGTACAATAAGGGTGTCATTTTCACATATTTTGAGGTCGACAAATTTAATGCACATAATTTAAAATTTGTAAGATCAACCATTTAGGCTCCAAGGGCGCCATATTGGAAAACGGCCCCCACATACAAAAAAGTTTCTAAATCTCGTTAATTTGCCTTTATTGTTGTCTATTCTGACTAAATCGTACTCGCTGAACACGCTTGTGACTCTAGATTTGCGATAGGGCAATCAGTATTCCCGGAATGCCGCCATTTTGAATATTGCAGGTATCTGAGGTATGGTCAAATTGTGAATTGAACATAAACTTATGCATGCTTGGCGGAATTTAGTTACGGGGTCATTTCCAGATATTTAGAGGTCAAAACGTTTACTAAGGACCATTTTGAATTCGTAGGTCTTACCATTAAGGCCTAAATGGCGCCATATTGATAATAGCCCCCAAGTACGTTGAAACTTCTTTTGTGTGTAAATATGGCATGTTTGGTATTAATTTTAACTAAATGATACACCCTGAGCACGCTAGTAATACTAAAAGTTCGATTGCACAATCGATACTCCCCTGGACTGCCAATTTTGTACCACACAATGCCTGAAGGGTATAAAATTATCAATGTGTCATATTTAACCAATATGTGTGTTTCAATTAGCCAATTTTCTCACATACACTTACAAATACAATAAATAACATATATACGTTTATATTACAAAACTTTAGAACAAGCCAAGCCTTTTTTCGACTTTCACGTTTCATCCAGTTCTATGTCATCATTCTCGTTTTCCTCGGTGTTCTCCATATCAGTATGCCTCGAGCTGAAAATGAGATAAGTTGTGTATGAGTATAATATGATTTTCTTTCTCTCAATTGACATTTAAATGGAATCTAGACCCAAGTACCTCTTATTACTGCAATTTCCTTTGCAATTCTTGCAGTTGAGTGTGCAGCACAGATCATGTTTCCGGCAACAACAACGACGCGTCTCACAATCTGTGCCACACCCACACCTGTCCAAAGCTCGCAAATCCGGCCAGATATCCTCCTTGTCGGACCAGACAGGTTTATATGATGCACCCTCCTGCATCCAACCCCATCCATCTGGAGATGGGATCATGTCACTGTCCAAAGATCGACCCCATATCTGTCCAGCCTGGTAGGCAGCCCTTAGCGTATGCTGGCGCAGCACATCAGATGTAGGTGGGATAAGTCCCACGGGCTTATTCATGGTGCAGTACAAATATTTGCGTGCCTTGTTCACATCGGAGTATTCCGCGTCCTTCACACCGTAGATATCAACAATGTAGCACTCAAGTTGCCTGAAAACGGCGTCGTTGGGCTGTTGACCTGAAGATGCTATGGCTCTAAATGCTTCTACCGTCTTGTCGTCTTTCCACGCGTTCCAGGCTGTGCGTTTTCCCTTTGATAAAAAGAACGACACAGTGTCACAGCCTGTAAACGCGTGAAAGCCCCGAAGGGAAACCGACTTAGCCTCGCCCAGTGCCCGTGCAATAGTATGGACAGCTATGTGGCGGCGGTTAGGGCCGCAGCCAAACATAATCCACAGTTCGCTAAGGCCTAATGACTCCAGGGTGTGAAAGAAGGATACAGAGAGCACAACGACATCTGTATCCGAGCTCCGTATCAAAACGGACTTAGCTCCGTGCAGCACCATATCCTTGACGTGCAGCAACATGCGACCGTCGGCTTCCTCCATGTGGCCGCAAGAAACGTGGTCCAGCTTTGAAGGACATCCCGTGGTCGTTAGGATCACGTCATCAACATTAGTGACTACTTGCACGTTTCCCTCTGCATTTAACATAAAACTTGCAAGGAAGCGGAACAGTTCTTCCTTATTCATGGCATTTCTCAAGTAATCACTCCAATCCTTGGGCACTGATCCTGTAGAAAAACAGTACACTGTACTAGGTCAATTACAAACATTGAAGGAGCTCCACGTGGGTGAGGTGACTGCCAAGAAGCGCTGTAATGGGTCGTTTGCAGCTCAATACCCTTAAACAACGAATTGCATTTAAAAACGTATCCACGAACTGTCTTATTCTAACAAAGAAACGAAATGGATCCTACTGCATCATACCTTTGTTCGGGAGGTCCTGACGGCGGACGCCTTGTCCTCTTGAGTCACGAGCCGCATTCTTGATACTTTGTGGAGAGTAAATGTCCCAAGCAATGTCAAGCCGCCTTGCTCCTAAAGATTGGGCGGTTTTTTGAAGGTACGGGCACAGTTGATGAATGGCATAGTCACTAAATGTACTAATACCTGCTCTTGGTTTCTGATAATGGACCAGTGCTGCCCCATCAAAAACAACACCGCAAGTAGCCGAAGGTCTACCCGCATTCGGAGCCAATTTTTCAAGTATTTCAACTAAATGAGATTTCACTCCAACACGCATTTCACCATTGAGACAAATAGACGGAGGGCATAGCTCGTTTTCATATTCAAAGAAAGCATCTATCTGAATATCACGGGATAAAGCAACAATGAACAGTCTTGAGCTCAATTGCAGTTGCTCCTGCAGCCGTTTAATTTTCTTGCCTTGGTGTAGATTCTTCTTGGATACAAAAAATCTAGTCTGGCACCTTTGGATGGGATCATATAACGATTTTGACTTCTCATGGAGCCTCTCTCTGACGAACTCTTTGAACATTACTTTGCCCTTTTCCTCAGCACCATAGAGTGCAGCGACGCCTTTGGCTTCCACAACTACGCGGGTGTCCAGACTTATAAGTTCCAAGCCCTTGTGTAGAAATGGATTCTCACATTGCAAGAAACTGTCATTTAATGCAGCGCATTTTTCCATGAACTTACGCTGAAAGCTCGCGTATTGTTCGTGGTGAGCATCGGCGTAGCTTTCAGTGCCACCGTCAGTCTCTCCTTCAAACTCAGTGAGGAGCCTGGTCACTTCAGGGCCACCAATTGTCCAGCGTCGAAGAGCTGAAGGGTCCTGAGTGAGACCAACGGCACCACCTTTACCTTTTACTTGGGCGTTGTTTTGTTCGTGTGCTTGATCAATTCCCAATGCGGAAAATCGATGGCACGTTTTGCGCACTACAAACTTACGCACCAAAATAGTTTCACAAGTTTTACTTATAAAATACAGTTACTCTTGAGTGAAAATGATGAATAAGACCTCCTATTTTTTCGCGACAAATTTGCAATTGTCAACAAAGTATGTGAATATGACAATGAGTATGACATCTATAGTTATCTTTATGTTGCATCCACATGTTTTGAAAATGGCAGTCCAGGGGAGTATCGATTGTGCAATCGAACTTTTAGTATTACTAGCGTGCTCAGGGTGTATCATTTAGTTAAAATTAATACCAAACATGCCATATTTACACACAAAAGAAGTCTCAACGTACTTGGGGGCTATTATCAATATGGCGCCATTTAGGTCTTAATGGTAAGACCTACGAATTCAAAATGGTCTTTAGTAAACGTTTTGACCTCTAAATATCTGGAAATGTCCCCCTAACCAAATTCCGCCAAGCATGCATAAGTTTATGTTCAATTCACAATTTGACCATACCTCAGATACCTGCAATATTCAAAATGGCGGCATTCCGGGAATACTGATTGCCCTATCGCAAATCTAGAGTCACAAGCGTGTTCAGCGAGTACGATTTAGTCAGAATAGACAACAATAAAGGCAAATTAACGAGATTTAGAAACTTTTTTGTATGTGGGGGCCGTTTTCCAATATGGCGCCCTTGGAGCCTAAATGGTTGATCTTACAAATTTTAAATTATGTGCATTAAATTTGTCGACCTCAAAATATGTGAAAATGACACCCTTATTGTACATATAGGGTACCAAATTGTTTAAAAAAAATGTAACCCCCTTTTTTTAAGTTACCCCCCACGCGCCCCCCACCAGCTCAAATCATCATGAGCTGCGGGTCAAAATGTTCCAATTTTGAAGTGTAACACATGTGCAAAACGGCTTGCTTGTATCACAAATAGCCACATATTTGCATTTTTTGTTGCGAACACACTCTACTATATGACCTACTTCGTCCTTGGTACTTTTCAGACACACACGATTTACGATATCGGAAAACCGGCTCCATGAATAATGAAAATCTTCCAGGTTGTGCCAATAAATAGATCACGGCTTGTGAACTTCTTCGGGAGGAATAGGCATACTTTCAGTTTTATAATCGATACTTTAAGTTATGATGTAGCCAATTTTATTTTTTATTTGACATTTTTCTTACATGTACATAGAAACATTGAAAGTTGTCAATGGTGACCCAGTCTTTACTTAGTTGTAAACAATCTTAAGTTTGATCGTTCTAGTGAAAGGTTGTCTAGTGAAACCGAAATAAGAAATCTAAATTATTTATGTTTTAGAAAATAATGTGTATACTCCTTTTTACTTCAATTTATTATACTGAATAGGATAGACGCTTAAAAATTAAAAAAAAAAAACACAATTGCTCAAACATGGCAGTGAAATTTTTACGTTCTATTGATTGTTGTCGATTATGCGGAATAGATTGCTCTGGTCTGTGATGTTTACGGTATATTAATCAAGCCAAACATTTTACTTCATTTAGTACTGTTAAAGGTAATATTACAGTCAGATGTCGTTAAAAAATTCTTCAAGCGACAGCTTAAAATATAGTATTAGTATAGGGAACTTGCATGAATTTTCTACAGCTCTGAAAGTACGTGGAATATATTGTTATTCATCTGAAGACATCACAAACCTAATTTAAAAGTTTTAAAATTAACTCATTATACTTCTATACATGTTCAAAGATTTTGATTATCTGTTTCCCGCACTATTATTTTTAAACGGTATGTGACGTCACATGCCATGAAAATCACTGCTTATATGAATGACTTTGCATATAACCTCCTTGGACTTTGCCACCGCCTCCTAGACGAAAGAATCACATTTTCAAGGTCATCAAGCTAACCTTGTCAAAATTTTTACGCAAGCCGTTGTCAAGTCTGCTTTATATGAATAACAACACCCAATATTTACTGATATTCTATGAAAATAGGTTTGGTATTATTGTTTTTATAGTAACTGGGCTTCAAAATTAATTACTACGCTTACTAGACATTAATTCGATTTTATATGATTTTGGATATGATAATTTCCAAATAAGCGTTATGTTATTTATCTTTCTTTGATTGGTTGATTGCTGATACATGGCAAGTGACGTATGCCCCGTTTTTCCCGCCATAAATATGTGTGAAACTTTCAGCTCGTTTTTATAAATGAAACTTAATTCTATGTCACCGAAATAAAATATTTTTGTATTCAGGACGTTAATCTTAATCTAGTAAAATGCTAAAAAAACATTATGCATGTTCCCCATTGAACAAGTGTCTATAACCGTGAGCAGCCTTTGAAAGGTTCATTCACTGGAACCTATGCCTTTGTTTCGTCGGTGTAATGCTGCAAAGGAGCTAATTTTAGTAACTGTAAACACATTTTATGAAAATTGTATAACCGACATGTCACTATAGGGGCTATTACCCATATTTTTGACTCGAGGCTGCATCTCGACCCCCCGCTGCGAACTCTCAGATTCAGTCGGTTAAAAATGCTTTAAAAATGTCAAAACTAGATCAAAATATAAATATACCTTATAAATGTACCTATGTGTACATAAATATTTCCGATTTTGGAATTACCTAATTAAATTCTGAAATGTATGTTGCAAAAACACATTACAAAAGTTAAATTAGGTAATATGATAAACGGAAATATGTACTGGAACGGAGACACAGTTATAAGATAGAACATTACGCTCTCTACGGGATGACAAACTTTGGTCTAGTTTTGACAATTTTAAAGCATCTTCAATCTTTAGTTTCGCAGCGGTCGGTCGAGGTACACCGTTAATTTTCGGTAAATCTTTGAAACCGGTGTAAGAAACTCTCTTTAAAATAATACAATTCCATCGGTGTACATAGCAAAAAAATTCCCTCTGCGTCGAAGTAATACCATTACCATTATCATACGAAATGAATGTTTCCTACCAGAAATCCATTCCAAAAAAAAAATCCATTAACTTAGCCGCGAGTGAACGTTGCATGGAAATACTATAGTCACAACGTCGGGCACACTCGAGTTGGAATAATCAAAGAAATCCGAGACTCGAAACTCAATTAAACGGTTTAGTTTCCGTTGGACTCCGCCAGGCGGCGTTTCCATCGAAGTCGACGTGGTTTTAGTTTATATCCAACGCAGAACAAACACTGAATATTACCACACAGAGAAAACTCGGTGCTACTCTAGTGAAATAAAGTTCTAGTGAATTTTGATTTCAATTCTGTTAATTTACCTTCCATTTGCTTTTTGCGTTACCTGTCCGTGCAAGGTTTTTTTCAATTTTACAATTTCCAATTAATTTTTTCAGTTTTCAGTTGTGTCCATTCGTTTGTATGTTATGTATGGGAATTGATTTTACGCTAGAATGGGTCATGACACACAATAGTACTCCAATATACAGAGAGCTTCAGCGTGTTTGGTCGATTGCACCTGCGGTTTGCTGTGATGATTCATCACAATGCACCACACATGCATGGGTTCACCTAGCCTCAGGTGGCTAATGCGAAAATCTAATTCATGAGGTCGCCGGTTCGATACCGGTCACCGGTAATCCTGACTGAAGGTTTTCCAAGGGATAGTCTTATGAATTCAGCCGTAGGACATTCCTTGCAGACTTTCCAATACCCTTATATTCCTACTTGGTGAACTGACACAGGGCAAGGGGAACATGATATGCTCCAATTTTGTTAGTCGGCACCCTAAAGCAGGGATTCCTTAGAAAAATTTTATCATTCGGTTAGCTTGTTTATATTCATCATGCGATGGCTAACAAACTTATACGTTATTAAATGCGAATTTGTGTAAATAAGCAGTGAAAAGTTATTGGTCTTTAAAACTTGTTTATATATAGACAAGAGAAGTTTGTGAACATTGCAGAGAAAAGACTAAATAACGACTATTGTATCAAAATATCAGTCACTGTCTCTCAGTGCTGACATGATTATTTTATTAAAATCGTTTTAAAATTGTGTCCATCCAAGGATCCAGGGTTAAAAATAGATTTACGCTTGTGGCGCTGCTACGTACAGAATTTACGTAAATGAAAGGTTATTCGACCAATCATATCCAATCATATATAAAACAACGAGAACAATTATTTGCATTATAGAAAACTTTTTTTACACAAAACTAAAAATGTAAGTAAATGATATATTACAAAGTAGATTCAAAGCTAGATTTGGATATGTGAACATGCATATAGCTTAATACAGATTGAATTCCTAAGATGGCAGACACAGGAATTACAAATCTTATTCCATTTGTAGTGTGGGTTTCTTGACCATTGTCGCGTCACGTATCCCGTAACGTCTTCGTACGTATTATTTGGAAGTTCAAGGGTCAATCTACACTGCCAGCTGACGAGATAGTATAGTGATTTATGACCCTTTAACTCACGGCTGTATAGAAGGACTGTCCTACTCCCATGCGCAATTACACAGATTTTATATTGATTTAACCTCTAATTTACAAACATCCGTCTACATTGATAGATTAATAATGTATTTCAATTAATATTACTAAACAAACTCGTAGTTTTCAAATTTAAAACACACGTGAGCATATATGTATTCTGAATTCCCAATTTCTTCTTTAATCATTTCAATTTCACGTCGAGCTGGACCATTTTCGTGACGAATGATGATAGTGCTAGTCTTAAAGAGATAATACTCAAGAATCAAGATACAAACATGTTTCTGTATCATGATCACCATGATTTACCTATACTTGGAATAACTTTGTTTTCACCATGGAAACCACGATTCAGAAGCTTTGAAATATTATTATTATGTTAGGCCTGATAGTCGGCCCCTACACCACTATGCAAATCAACCTAAGATAGTAGATAAAGGCATTAAATGAATCAACAACCAAAAACTTACATACTAATATCATTCGGTTGAACTGCTCTAAAGTTGCATGTATTGAATGCTCAGGGACAAGATTTCTACTTATATGAACTTACGCCCAGAAGCAGAGAACTTCAGTTGTAATGTTAAGTCATACTCTTCAATAATATTAATGAACCACTAAATGCATGACGTCATGCGCGTAAAGAGAGAGAGAGAGAGAGAGAATGTCCGAGTAGTATGAGATTACCAACACGACGCAACATATATATTTCTGCCCGTTGTGTTACCTGCCTGCCTGCCTAGCCGCGTGTTGTGTAAACGCCGAGCCAGGAATACCAACTGGCTCGGATAATTAATATTTCAGCGGTGCTCCGGGATAGAGCGGCCACCTGGGAACAGAGCAGAAGGGAGGGGAAACAACATTTCCCATTTAGAAAGCAAGAAACTTGCGTTTTGTGTTGGACGCACGCTTAGCCAGCTTGGCTATATAGGACTACCACCCCTACCTTGCGAGACACGATACACCCCTAGTTCCCATGCCTGCGTTTTACCAACGCAACCCACTGCGTTGACACAGTGTTGACGCAGATTACTTTAATTTAATGTAACTTTCACACATCACGAGATCCGCATAATCTAATTCTAACATATGAAGCGTTGAGAGTTACAGAAAACTGATGTAAAGTTACGTCAACGCGGTGTCAACGCAGCGTCACCGCACTGGGCGGGTTGCGTTGGAAAAACGCAGGCATGGGAACTATAAGCTCACCGCCTTGCGAGGTACGGAACTCCCAAGGCCTACTGGATTTACTCCTAGCGGAGTAATTGCGAAGCGCAAAGTAAGGTCATTGAATGAGATCCAAAATCGCCATTTTGGATCCAACTACAAAAATCGCATTTTTATTTAAATAATCCTCACCAATAATGTGAACTTACGCGTAAAGCATTTACTTTGAAAATATATATAGAATGTGAAGACAAAATCTCATTACAGATTGTTATTTTGCCTTTTTGGCCCATAATTTGTTTTGACAGATCAATTCATTTGTTTTTCTGAATGAATTACCACGTTTACATGCAGGTTTGAAACCGTTTTTAGTTTTCCAAGGTCCACTAGATCGCTTGTAGCGCGCGCGAAGTAAGGTCATCTAACCTATTTCCATAATGTTAAAAATCCCATGTTATTCAAATGGGAGAATCATTCAGAAAAACAAATGAATTGATCTGTCAAAACAAAGTATGGGCCAAAAAGACAAAATAACAATCGGTAATGAGATTTTGTCTTCACATTCTATATATATATATTTTGTAATACTTTACGCGTAAATTCACATTATTGGTGAGGATTATTTAGATAATAATGCGATTTTTGTAGTTGGATCCAAAATGGCGATTTTGGATCTCATTCAATGACCTTACTTTGCGCTTCGCAATTACTCCGCTAGGAGTAAATCCAGTAGACCTTGTTAGTTTTCAAACTTCCATGTAAACGGTTTTGAGTCGAGTCGAGTCAACCCTGATTTGAAACTGGGTTGACTTGAAAATTAGTTTTCAAAACTGTCATGTAAACACCGCACCGCCACGTAGACTGGATCCCAAATTGATTCGTTACTAGTTGTATTATATCTAGCGGTGTGAATTTCGTCGGGAAATATCGCGCGTTTCACAAGCTTTGAAAATAATTTCAAAACTGCATGTAAACGTGTTAATTATCCCATTTGAATAACATGGGATTTTTAACATTATGGAAATAGGTTAGATGACCAATTACTTCGCGCGCGCTGCGCGCGCGTTACAAGCGATGTAATGGACCTTGCGGAACTCCAAAGTCCACTAAATCCCCTGGCGGGATGTTGTGAACTTACGCGTAAAGTATTTCGTTGAAAATATTTATATAAATGTGAAGACAAAATCTCATTACAGATTGTTATTTTGCCTTTTTGGCCCATAATTCTGAATGATTCTCCCATTTGAATAACTTGTGATTTTTAACATTATAGAAATAGGTGAGACGACCTTACTTCGCGCGCGCGCGCAGTGCGCTACTAGCGATCTAGTGGACCTTGCGGAACTCTTATTATAAATGGTTTTGTTTTCAGAAGTTAAAAAAAATGTTAAAAAACGTAGTCGTTGGCTGGTATTTCGTGATAACTTTCCCCTAAGAGTTCTTGATAGATCAATGATAAAAATGCTCTACAATAACATCTCTAATTTTTCAAAGGATGAAGGTAATTTTTCACTGTTGTGCATTGTTTTTATTGAATATCTAAAAGGCCGTGGTTAATTCTATCCTGGATCAATTCAGAAAAAGGTCTATTGAAATTTGTTCCATACAAATTGAAAATCTCGTTCCCAAAATTGAAATACTTTTACCTGTCACTGAAGTGTTAGTGTAGATTTCGTTTCGCTCGGCTGTACAATGTGCGTTTTGAAGCGCGGTTGTGGACTATTCCATGATCTACGACACGTATACGGCCTATTCTGAAAGTGGACATTATTTCAGTATGAAGTACATCCGACGCATTTAAAAATTAAAATCCATTAAACTCTTCTCTTCCTTCACCTACACCAATCGCACACCTGCTCCCGAACACGGGCGCTACCCTACTCCTACTCCACCTACGCGACTACACCGAGCGTTCGTTGAATATAGATTAGATTCAAATAGAATCGAACAGAACCGAAGAGGCGATTACTTTTTAATATAAAAAAAATACATCACCTTTCGAATGAACGAAAAGTTTACTCACAGCGGATCTAAAATTATATTTTGTTTGTTTTATTAACGAATTTTTTTTATCCGTTTACGAAAAATTCGTCAACGCCCTAATGAAAAGAGTTGTGTAACTTTTCGGATTCAGAATGTCTGTAGCCCCGAGCGAAATACATTTGCTTGATTAGTTTGAAGTGACGGTGCGCGTAAATAGCCAGGCTGATGAAATAAACCAGGTGGAAATCAAAATATGTGTTTACTGATGAGTTGACAGAATTCACGATGTGACTAATGTGTTTCAGGTCCACAGAGATCTGAGTTGACTACGAATAGGTATCCGCGCGAAAAAATACTAGAGCGGCCTTATTTTGTTGATCACAACTTAATACGTAATAACTTAGACCTTATTCAGAATTCATCTAGGACCCCTAGGTAGAACTGATCATGGCTATCTAGGGGCGGAATGCAGATTCGAGTTAAGTATGTGATTTGTTTATGGTTGCTATGGAGTTTGTTCTTATGGAAAATATCATGTAATAAAACATCCATAGCAACAAATCCTGTACTTAACTTGACACTTGACTGTGCATACGGTCCTAGATCTTCAATGACAACAATGCACAACAGTGAAAAATGCACCTAACACAATATTGGAAAAACTGTCATTGATCTATCAAGGACCCTTACGGTGGGTTTACAGCTAAGCGTTGGGAGCGAAGGGCGCGAGCTCCAATCAGCGGGCTCGCTTCGCTCCCAACGCTTAGCTGTAAACCTACTATTAGATAGAAGTAATCACGGCCCTCTAGATCAATTCTAAAAATCACCTATTGTATGTTTCCCTAACAAAAGTTTTCTCTTTGTTTCCAGGTAAGAGAGCTCAGGGTTGGCAGTCTGATGTTATGTGCTTATAGTGACCACTGTAAGGTAAGGGATATACTCCTGCATGTCTACTATCTCTTGACCAAGGTCCGTAAATCCCCTGACGGAGGCTCGTCGAACTCTCAAGTCAGGTCGTCGAATCCATTTCCATGCGATGTTAAAACATATTATGTTATTCACATGGGAGAATCATTCGGTAAAACACATTAATTGGTCTGTCAAAACTTTTTCCGGCTCAAACAAAACAGTAAAATATCTTTAACTAAAACACTTCTCTATTCTTCAATTCTACCTATAATTTCAATGAGAATTATTCTAATCGACCCTTTTGTTAAAAAATTACGTATTTAATTAATAAACCAGTTTTTTACAGTGGCCACGAGAATGCTAGTATTTTCGTGCCCATGAGAAGACCTGACTTTGAGGCAACACTCCTAGTTCCAGACTGATACTCTATTAAATTAGAGACTTCATTATAAAAACACAAAAACTTACATTTTAAAATGTATAAAATATTTTCACTTTTAATAGTTATTTAGAAATTGATGATTTTCAGAATTGATCTTTATCGTGATTAGCTCTACCTAAGGGTTCTAGCTGAATTCTGAAAAAGGTGTATTCCACTTATAGCAAAGCTCGTAAGCAAACACGCTTTTCAAGTGAACTCTGACCTCTATGAACGGGACACCCTTCTCCCGTGTTGGGGAATGCTGACAGCTCGTCAGCAAACACGTCTAGAACACTTCACACTTCAACAAGTTCATCTGATTGGCCAGAGTATTCCCGCGTACCTACACTTCACATTAATCAAGCCAATCTCTTGTGCTCGGCCGTCTAGAAATTCTCAATCCCGAAAGTTACAACTCTTTTCATTAGGACCTTCACAGAAATTAACGGAAACGGAAAAAAGTTTCGTAAAAAAAAAAATATTTGATATCCTCTGTGAGGTAACCTTATAGCGTTGTCAGTTTTTTTTTATTTT
Source organism: Isoperla grammatica (assembly GCA_945910005.1). Lineage (NCBI taxonomy): Eukaryota > Metazoa > Arthropoda > Insecta > Plecoptera > Perlodidae > Isoperla > Isoperla grammatica. The sequence goes on from OX246741.1 coordinate 28,245,152, forward strand.
TTATTATAATTTCTTGACACGTTCTAGTTAGATGTACAGTTCCCGGGATAGAAACGTAATTCTATAAATCCTTGGTGTGCATTCAATCTCACGTCTTATGAATAAATTACGCTCTCAATTTGAACTCCGAAGTGAATTTAGTTATTTCTCGAAGGTAATCAGTATAATCTTTATCTTGACGTTGTTTGCCTGAGGGATTTGCACGTGTATATACCTTTTACGGTCATAACGTCCTAGGTTAAGTTAATGCATTTTACAAATTAAAACCAAGTTTAATTGGGAAAACGCCACAATTTACTGCGTGATTCATGTTTATCAAATCAAAAAACGTTTTTCTCCTGCTACACTCGACACGTGTCTGATGCCAATTAACGCGCTACCTGGCAACTGTACCCGTGATAAAGTAACATGAAATGTAATTAAAATGAGTAACTTGATCCGTATGCATTACTTCTACGCAACACACAAACTTGAAAAACATAAAAAAAATAAAAAAAATAAAAAATGAACATCCGTTGGACCGTTTGAATCATTTCTACACGGCAAGTTGACGGGTATGACAAGCTAATTTTCCAGTGTAGTAGCCCAGATGCACAGTCCAGTTAAGATAGATGATTTGTTTATGGTTGCTTTAGAGTTTGTTTTCATATGGAAAATAGCATGTAATAAAACAATTTCATAGAAACAAATCCTATACTTACTTAACTCTACAGTTGTCTGTAAACGAAGTTACTATTATTAAAATCAGTTTCACCAAACTTTAATACGGCGATTTTCTGTTAATCGGAGAAACAAAATGGCTCCAGGTAGAAGCCACCATGCATTTTGTATGTATTGTTTGTTGAAACCATGGTAACCAATCCGAGATTAATAAATCGGCACTTTAAAAAGTGTGGTGGATTCTGACCCTATGTTCATGGTCTGTATACAACTCCATGGTCTGTGCCTCTGGTTTTGTGCATTTTATCCACCGCCATCTAGAGGTCCTAGAACCATGATTCAAGGTCTACTTGATCTCCGCGTAGCGGAGGCTTGTCGAACTCGCATTCGGCGAGCCCCCGCTAGGCGGAGATCAAGTATTTGAGTATACCTTACCATGGACCGGCGGTGTTGTTATTGTTGTTGTCCTCATATAAATACATGGCAACGTACTCAATTAAGGGGGCCTTGATATCACAGGACAAAAAGTCTGTTGCTTGGCAACTCTTTTGATGTATCTCTTTTGGTTGGTGCTTGTTCAATGTTTGTCCGAAACAAAACACCGCGCCGTGTGGCTATTTTTAGATTCAAGGCTTGTGCAACTGATTTGAGCGAACATGGAAAACACAAACAAAGGTGTAAACGTTTTTCTTTTTCTTTTCAAGGTATAATGATGAAGCAAAGCAAGACCCTGAGTTTGCCAGGAAACGATTTGTAAAGATTCTCTCTTGCCCACACAGTATAGTTATCTGTCAAACGGAAATGCTTTGAGGGGTCTATTATACATTGACGAGATGTCTAAAGATTTCACGGTACAAAAACTGAATTTTTGATCTCAACGGTTTGTATCCTATAGAGCTTTTGTATGGGATAAGAAGTGGGATGTACCCTGATGGACTCGACTTCCGGTCTTTGACCTAAAGGCAAGACTTCTCCTCTAATCTTTTGAGTAAGTATTGGGCAAGCTTAACTCAAGAATACTTTATCATCCAAGGAACCGTCTTGTGAAAACTCCGGAGAAATACATTTTAAAAGCGCGGAAATGCTGTACGTTAAAAGCTGTTTCCGGATTTGGGACGAGAGTCGAGAAGAAAATCTTATGGATATTTCATGATTATTGATCGAACGAAGATATATTTATGGAAAAGTTTATGAAAACGGAAGAACGATTGAAGTACACTTGGAAGTGAAAAACATTGCATAGGCAGAACAATATTGGGATATTTATTGCAAAGTATCCAGTACCAATACATACATAGTATAGTTACAGGATGAGCTGATGTATGCTGGAACCTGCTCGCAAACACATGATTTAACTGACAACAGTTTGCAGTAGGTATAAGTACTTGTACCGATTATGAATATTTGCAACAGATAAACAGATAAACCTTTATGTCATTTGTACTGGATTTGTAGAAATGAAAAAAATACGTCAGAAAGGAGAAAATAATGAAGAAATATTTTGTTTCGAACTTACCACGGATTAATAATATGAAACAATTACAAGTTTTTGTAGATTTTTAAAACAACTTCCCGCATAATTTAAATTTTTTAAAGTTTGAAATTATATTTTAAATATACTGCCATGTATAAACTGTCGTAAATAAATACAAAATAAGTTTTCATAAATAAATAAAAATATTAAAGAAATTGTCATAAATAAACTGTCAAATTTAAATCTACTTGTATTGAAAACATTGTTAAAAATAGTTCCATTTGTACGTGTTAGCATATGTGAATAGCGAACTTAAAGCCGCACCAATTCGTTGAGGTTGACGTACGCACGGATAACCCGATAGCTACTACACATCTTCTCTTGTCTTCCTGCGAGGCTCACAAATCAAATTAGACCTCATTAACACATCTCAGATGCAACACGAGGACGACGAACGCTGCGGCAACCATGTTGCTTCTTGGGTGAACAGGGATGCGCTGACGGTGGCGCTGCGTAGCGGTGGTCTCAGATGCAACACGAGGACGACGAACGCTGCGGCAACCATGTTGCTTCTTGGGTGAACAGGGATGCGCTGACGGTGGCGCTGCGTAGCGGTGGTCTCAGATACAACACGAGGACGACAATTGCTGCGGTAACCATGTTGCTTCTTGGGTGGACAGGGATGCGCTGACGGTGGCGCTGCGTAGCGGTGGTCTCAGATGCAACACGAGGACGACGAACGCTGCGGCAACCATGTTGCTTCTTGGGTGAACAGGGATGCGCTGACGGTGGCGCTGCGTAGCGGTGGTCTCAGATGCAACACGAGGACGACGAACGCTGCGGCAACCATGTTGCTTCTTGGGTGAACAGGGATGCGCTGACGGTGGCGCTGCGTAGCGGTGGTCTCAGATACAACACGAGGACGACAATTGCTGCGGCAACCATGTTGCTTCTTGGGTGAACAGGGATGCGCTGACGGTGGCGCTGCGTAGCGGTGGTCTCAGATACAACACGAGGACGACAATTGCTGCGGCAACCATGTTGCTTCTTGGGTGAACAGGGATGCGCTGACGGTGGCGCTGCGTAGCGGTGGTCTCAGATACAACACGAGGACGACAATTGCTGCGGCAACCATGTTGCTTCTTGGGTGAACAGGGATGCGCTGACGGTGGCGCTGCGTAGCGGTGGTCTCAGATACAACACGAGGACGACAATTGCTGCGGCAACCATGTTGCTTCTTGGGTGAACAGGGATGCGCTGACGGTGGCGCTGCGTAGCGGTGGTCTCAGATACAACACGAGGACGACAATTGCTGCGGCAACCATGTTGCTTCTTGGGTGAACAGGGATGCGCTGACGGTGGCGCTGCGTAGCGGTGGTCTCAGATACAACACGAGGACGACAATTGCTGCGGCAACCATGTTGCTTCTTGGGTGAACAGGGATGCGCTGACGGTGGCGCTGCGTAGCGGTGGTCTCAGATACAACACGAGGACGACCGACGCTGCGGCAACCATGTTGCTTCTTGGGTGAACAGGGATGCGCTGACGGTGGCGCTGCGTAGCGGTGGTCTCAGATACAACACGAGGACGACAATTGCTGCGGCAACCATGTTGCTTCTTGGGTGAACGGGGATGCGCTGACGGTGGCGCTGCGTAGCGGTGGTCTCAGATGCAACACGAGGACGACAATTGCTGCGGCAACCATGTTGCTTCTTGGGTGAACAGGGATGCGCTGACGGTGGCGCTGCGTAGCGGTGGTCTCAGATACAACACGAGGACGACCGACGCTGCGGCAACCATGTTGCTTCTTGGGTGAACAGGGATGCGCTGACGGTGGCGCTGCGTAGCGGTGGTCTCAGATACAACACGAGGACGACCGACGCTGCGGCAACCATGTTGCTTCTTGGGTGAACAGGGATGCGCTGACGGTGGCGCTGCGTAGCGGTGTCAGATACGAACAAGCAGATCTTGATACATACATTTTTCATTATGGAACAGACAAGATTCATTCTGTTGACAAGAGAATTAAATAATTCACAACAGGCGATTGATTTTTATTGTTAAATATTTGAATAGCACAAGACTCAATTGAGGTGGTTGTGACATCACAGGCGGACAAACATTGTATTGCTAGGTAACTCCATTGTTGTATCTTTCTTTGATTGGTGCATATTCAATGTTTGTCCGAAACAAAACATGGCCACATGGCTAATTTTTAATTGAGTCTTGAGCTATAGATGATTTTGAGAATTGATCTAGAAAGCCGTGATTAGCTCCATCTAAGGGATTCCCACTGTTATACATTGTTGTCATTGAAAATCTAGAGGGCCGTGATTAGCTATGAAAAAGGTGTATGGTTTTGTTTGAGACGAACATTGAATGTGAACGAATCAAAGAAAGATACAACAATGAACCTCCTAGCAACCGATTGTTAGTCAGACCTATGTCGTCACAGCTCCCTTATTGGTTATGGTGCAGACAACTTGACAGGATTTAGTAACGTGAAAAGGATATGCTTGAAATAATAATTAATTATAATAGTATACAATTAATTTATGGGACACAAAATCTTTAAAACCAGCCCACCCACACTTCCAAGTCTTGCCAATGTGCGTCAGCTAATTTGGTATATACATAACAAAAAATACATTTTTAAATATAAGGTGTGGCAACACACATCTAATATTAATTTTGTGTATTTGTATAGTAGTTATTACTTAAACACTTTCATAATGATAGTTATACTGTGTATTGACTATGTTTTCAGAAACAAATTTCTAAATACTATAATTATGCATACCAAGAACATAATAACCAGTTTTATGTTTGGATTCTTCGCCCAAAATTCTCTAACTTGAGTGATATTTTAATCTAATTACACAGACATACACCAACACGGACTTGCGCCTAACAAAGATAAGGCAAAGAAAGAAAGACCAAGGCAGGCCCTTTTGGAAGGATTCTCTTGGAAATCTCTCTGCAGTCTATCATGCGATTGAACATCTACTTGCCGGTTGTGTTGTATCTACGTTGTATATACACAACCTCCATGCATAATCTCGTTTACATGACAGGAGTGAGCGACTGTGATTAAATTGAAATCGAATTTAACTCTCCCAACTTGCGTTTTATACGCGCAATAGGATTTAAGCCTTGCATACCTGGCCGATTTTTTTTTCTTTTTCTAAAGGTTCGTGGACTTTACATTTCAATCTCAGTCTGTGTTCAATATCCTTCACATGGCGGGATTTAATCCATTTCTATATCCGCCCCCGTATTTTAGGGGGGTTGATTGCATTGATTCATTCAATTTCCTGTTCTATTTATACGTGTTTATTATTTAAGTAATACATAATGATTATTTATTTGGTTAATAAATATATAAATAAACATTTATTTGCGTTGTGTTTTAATGTACAAAACAGCCGCATACTTTTGACGTTAATATTAGGCCTACTTTAAATATTTAAATCAGGCCCATGCACGGTGGTTTGGGAGAGTGAGAAGGGGAGGGGGCGGAGGGGAACTTAGCGAGATAACCATTACCTGAACACAATCAATCATCCCCCACCAACTCATAAATAACAACCAAGTCTTCAGACTTGTGCTTGTCTCGCATCCCTGCACCGTGTTATAGTTACATATTTCGAAACTTGTACAGGTGTATTCCTACGGGGTTAAGATAAATTAAGTGATTTGTAGTGAAATGTCAGATGTAGTTAAACTTGCGATGTTGGAAAGCCACTGGGAAATTGCGAGCATTTAACCACAATTACTTGAGCGCTAATAGGATGTGAATACCGGCGTGGTGGCTTCATCTTTGTGTGCATGTCGGGAAAACTCAGAACTAGCGAAGTTTGTGTCGAAGTTTAACGAATAATTTGAACTAAGGGGCGTGGATAACAGGAACGACCATGGCTCGGTAATTCCTCCTTGATGTCTAAGGGCAAGTTTACTGCGTGGAGTCTGGATATTATTATCGGTTAACGGGGGGCGTGGGGCATAATTCGTGCACAGAGGCTAATCGAGACGATGGGGTTGGAAGACGGGTACCTATTCCATAGTTCCCACGTGACGTCACAGCGGCCATGATTGTGACACAATTGATGAGGACCCATGATCTAACAATATTTCTCGTTACTAGTTACGAGAGATATTATAAGATCATGATGAGGACCAATCCTAGATCATTGGCAAATACTATTCAAATTTAATAAATACACCTAATTTTGAATTAAAAATGTAGACATAAGTAATGAAATAATTACAAATTACCACACATACCAATTTTTTTTTAAAAATAGGCTGAATTTGAAAAGCCTTCAATTGTTTCTCCATGGCAACGTCAAAGTTTGATCACAAATGTGGCCGCCACGCGCAAAGATGTGACGTACGTGCAACCTGTGAATAGCAAAGAAGACTATGTTATATAAAGCAGCGCAGAATAGAGTTTTTAAGGGTTGTCCCGGTAAAAAATGTATATAAATGGCCGGTTTCCACGTCTCTTGCCGCGCGGCAAGATGATGCTCGCTGACCAATCACAGCGTTTTTCGTCACGGTGCTGACGCGCGGCAAGAGTTGAGCCAAGTTCTGATTGGTAAGAGACATAGAAACCGAACATAAAGTTGTCATATATCTAATTCCGAACAACTACGAGAAATAGGTAAATTAAAAATAAATTTTGACCTTGGATTTCTGGAATTATGATACCCGCATATATACAATGGGCGTGACTTATAAAGTTCTGCTGTACTGAACGCTGGTGCTGCTGCATTGAGCGTTCTGCTGTGCGGACTAAAGAATGAACTATATGCGGGGTGTGGGGGGGGGGGGGGGGGGGGGGTTCGTTGCTAACAAGCAAACTTATTGGAGATTACATTCTAGTATGCTGTGTAAACTGGTCGTGAGTCGTCGAGGCAGAAGCAAAGTAAAAGTGTTATTTTGTAAGGGCTACCGTTAACAACGCTTGTCTGATATCCTTTGAAGGGCCGAGCAAAATGTTTCTCCAATGCCTAATGCGTTGTAAAAAGAGCGAAACAGAGGGGGTTTGCAATATTTATGTTCCATGGAACTTTGATGTTAAAGTTTTTTCATGCTATTCAAGTCCACTTGTTCTGTTAATCACTCACCAAATACAAAGTAAATATTTTTTTTGTCTGAAAATGTTACCGGTTTCGTATTTTGTAGTAATTAAAGATTATTTTTTCGATCACTCTCACCAATCTGGTATAATTATTATTCTACATTATAAACATATTGCCGGCGCAGTTGGCCTAGGTCGATTAGGCGTTCGTCTAAATATTATCATATAAACATATCATAAGTTTTAAACGATAGGACGTGGGTTTGTCTATTGTCGATATACAGGCCTCAGCAGTTGTGGCCTTAGCAGATGTGGCCTCAGCAGTTGTGGCCTTAGCAGATGTGGCCTCAGCAGTTGTGGCCTCAGCAGTTGTGGGGCTTAGCAGTTGTGGTTTCAGCAATTGTGGCCACAGCAATTGTGACCCCAGCAGTGTTGTGGCCTCAGCAATTGTGGCCTCAGCAGTTGTGGCCTCAGCAATTGTGGCCTCAGCAGTTGTGGCCTCAGCAATTGTGGCCCCAGCAGCTGTGGCCTCAGCATTTGTGGCCCCAGCAGTATTGTGGCCTCAGTAGTTGTGACCCCAGTAGTTGTGGCCTCAGCCGGGGCCTTCGTGAGAGCGAAGCGATATATCTAGACGGCCTTGCCCCAGCAGTTGTGGTTGGTGAGAAAAATTTCCACAACACGGCACCTCCACCAAAAATATGTATCTTTTGTTTATTGGGCTCAATTATAGAAACCAAGTCTATTATACGTTTAATGAAATGAAAATAAACTGTGAAAAATGATTTTTATAAACAGCCCTAAATACAATCATTAAAGTTTTAAAAACTTGTCTTTTGACCAGGGATACCGTCAACATTACGTTTTACATTTGCGTTATCCTGAATAATCATTAGCGAGTAAAATGACTTTGTGAACGGTCATTTTTAGCGTATCACATGTTTTGAATACAGTAATGCTTGGGAAACCAGATTATCTTGACGAGTTTCCGAATTACAAACTTTGTTCGTGTTGCCTTTCTGCAGTGGCGTGCGGTGAGGTATCTAGGAGAGGAAGCAATAAGTTACAAAATTTTCTAATTGAATTTGGCAAACTTGCGAAAGGGACTGGGGTGTCACCCCCGTTAGAGGTCTTCAGTTTTAGGTCACATATTTCCGGTGTAGACGTACCAACTTCAAATTCTTAAATTATTGTTTTTTAATTGATCGCGTATCAAAATGGCGTTTTACACAAATTTGCGACGAATACAAATACATTACACTACGATCTAAATTCTAAAGAATTTACACGGCACGCGCTTCTCATCCCTTTTCAATGAATGCTCTGTCCTTTTCTATTTTTTTGTTGTCGCGGTCAGACCCGACCCTTCGACGCACTGCTTTTCGCCCCATTTAAAAACTGCGTATATACTCCGACCCGTCTATTAGGTTAACTTGAAAGCTATTGGTATTTCTTACGGCTGGAAATCCAAGGAGAACGCACTGCTTCTATGGTCTGTTAACTGTTAACCTAATGTGTTTCACGACAGAAAATCATCATGGAACCTTGTTTATTTAGGGGAACTGTACGTAGATCAGAATATATCAATTATAAATTTAATGCGGGAAAAAATGTTGACAAATGAGTGAATTTTGAATGGGAATAAATTATAAGCACTTAGAAAAAATGATATTTTGGTGGCAGTAGTAAGGATGCTAGGGGAAGCATTGCTTCCCTTGCTTCCCCTCACCGCACGCCACTGCTTTCTGATACATTATTCTACACCTTTCATAGAGGTTTAATGCTTGTACAGTACTAATTGTTTAACATCAGTACTAGTTGTTTTATTCACTATTGTACAACTTAAAGCACTTTTTGTTCTTCAATCAATTAGATAAACATTAAATCATTTACAATTACAAATTACCGGAGACTCTCGTGTTTTTATTGGAAACAATCGTGGTGATTGTTGGAGGCCAAAGAGATTTCTGGCTCCTATAACACTACTAAAAGCAGCTTACTCCAATGAAAAGTTAGCCCTAAAGCCATACCTTCTTTTAAAAATATATGTCTAAAAGCATAAATACAATTACAACTTTGTGCCAAGTTTATGGTCTAATTGTAAAACGAAATGTTTTACACGTTGAAAGCATTAGAGTTAATCCTTGTTGAATTATGCATACACACTCAGAAAAAGATGGCCTTTAAATGTTAAGCCTTATTTGAACAAGCTGGATGTAAATCAGGGGATTAACTTGTGCCAATGTTTCGGGAACTGGGCTTTGAGTACTTGTATTTCTCGTTAGTGCGAGCTTAGTTATAGCTTTTTCTTTGATGTTGATCAGAACCGGCGGATTTTTTTCAGTTATATGCTCAACAGGTCAGGTCACAGGAAACGTGAACACAAACTCTTTTCTTGTATGTTATCACTTGGTGTAAGTTTTTGTAAATTCAAAAATTGTAAACGAATAAAATTATTGTACAATGAAATATATAATCTGTGCAAAATTAAACATTTTACTGTTACGTATTTATTTATGTGTGTATGTTAATCATTTGTGAAATTAAGTCAAGTCGTTTTCAATACTTATTGGAAAACTAAAACAAATCCCATTTTTAAATTTGGAATCTTAAAGATAAATATTTTGGAAATAAGTTTTGAGCAAAAATATTATATGTTTGTATATTTTGTTCCGACAATTCCGAAAGCTTCGATATCGACCCCGGCTGAGCGAGTTGAGTTGAAGGTCACAGCGGGAGCTCGATCAAAATAATGTAATATTAGCCCCTGAGGCTGTAAACAGTTTGCAAACATTTGGGCTACAAACAGAATGTTAAGTTCGTTGATTAAATACATCATTATTAATTTGTTCATCCCCGTGTCTGTATATTTGTAAATATGCCCAGCTTTTGATAAACATAGCCTGGTACATTATTACATGTTAACTTGATATGCGATCGAGTAAACCAGCACATGTTTTAGTGTTTCCCTTTATTCCTTGATTGGTTCTTGTTAATTTATATATAGAATTAATTTTAACCGTCAAGTACCACATTAAATTGTAAACGATTATTTATTCAATTACCCTATGTTTCGAGACTCATTCTCCGCCACCACCGTAATTGGGCGATTCTGAATGGGCGGCGATAAGTTTATCACCGGTTTTGCGGTCGTTACAAGAAGGCGATGAGCCAATCACCGCCTTGCATTCGCCTTCAGTAACGACCGAAACCGGTGATAAAACTTATCGCCGCCCGTTCTGAATCGCCCTGCTGGTCATGGTGGTCTACTATAAAAACCGTAATTTAAATCGTATTACATAATGTTTTTACTCTCGATTTTGCATGTACATAATAATATATATATATGTGTGTGTTTTGTGTTATTTGTTATCTTTCAGGATATTCCGCCGCTTGTGTGAGGATACTGGTGCAGACCGAAGTCTGTCACCCATTGCTCGACGTTTCGCCGCCAGAATTGCATCTGGCATGATCACGAGTCCCTATCACGTCCTTCTCATTCAAGAGCCTACAGACTTCGGTCTGCTCTGCACCAGTATACTCACGCAAGCGACGGAATATCCCGGAAGAAAACAAATCCACTACATACGTCCGCGAAAACATTAGAAACAACACACACATATACATATTATATATATAAAGTATGAAAACATTTTTCAGTAAAACCAATCCAAAGTTTATTTAAAATAATAGTCAACGTTTCGACGACTGTAAAGTCGTCCTTTTCAAGATATACAAAGACAAATAAAAAACTACAACAACCAAAAAACACTTGCATACAAAACCAATAACACTGCCACAGCGATACATCACTGGGTAGCTCTAGCAAGCTCTTTGTATTTGCGTCTAGTTATGGGTCCACCTTGTGATACTGCTGCAACTCGCTGTCTTCTTTGAGAATGGTCAGCAACTGGCTGATTGTTCTACAGTAATACTCTACAGTCGTCGAAACGTTGACTATTATTTTAAATAAACTTTGGATTGGTTTTACCGAAAAATGTTTTCATACTTTACATTTTGCAACCAACAAAAAGTAAGAAATCAAATTTATATATATATATATATATATATATACACATACATTCACATAAATGTATGTAATAATATATAAATATATCAATAATATATAAATATATAAATAAATATATACAACTGTATGTTTTGTCTTTCAGTTCTCCTACCCGATACAAGAATCCAATTTCAGTGTGTAACATTTTATACAATTTATTATGCGCCTCGTTTACATATAAACCAGTATCAGATGGATAGGTTAACCCACAATTAATGTCAGATGCTAAAACTCCAGCCCGAAGTGGGAATTGGAAGCTTCTGCTTGTTATGTGCTTTACAATTCACAGCCGAATGTTAGATAACAAAATCTCGTCTTGTTACGTTTGCAAGTCAAAACACCAATGAGAAATGAAGCAACATTCAGCGAATGTGCCTTTTGACTGACAGATACGTCATGAAAACGGTTCTGTGTCTGAACTCTTGTATTTGTTGGGAAAAGTATCTGATTGGATAGATAGATGGATGCTCGCGAGGTATGGATGTTACAAACAAAGGATTCAACTTGGCTGTGGATCTGAGCTTCAAACTGAGGCAACCTAAGCTTTCGGTAACAGTTCGAGCAATCGAGAATATTGGAAAAGTTCAGAAAGGGAAACGGAAAAGTTTTTGCTTTTCCGATATTTCAGTAACAATTTGAACGGCTGATGGTTGATTAGGGCAATAGATTTATCGGGGGTGGAAGTTCTGTTGATGGTTCTAAGATATACTCTTGTGTTGTCTGGGTGAGTGAAAAGCACGGCTGCATCGTTCAGTGGAAGATGAGACTGTGCAAAATTAAAATTGCTCATTGCTTCTTAAAAGAGATAAAATATTATGTAGATACAAAAAATAAATGTTTGATATTACATCTTATCAAGACCTACAAATATTCTCAAAAAAGTGGCTGTATTTGGATCAAATTAGACAATTTTGATAATATCTCGATTTGTCTACTTTTATCCATATATATAATACTTTTTTAATCTTTTTTGTTTAGTATATCTGTAGAGTGTAGATATCTATAGTGTATTGCAATGAATCTGTGGTCCTAGGATCCCGCCCACCTTCCCCTACTTCACTCCATACCACGAATCGCCGGCGCGAGCGCGACCTGGCTCGAGCCGGCGATTCGAGGTATAGAGTGAAGTAGGGGAAGGTGGGCAGGATCCTAGGACCACAGATTCATTGCAATACACTATACCTAGTACGATCCAAAATTTTGATATTGACTGTCATTTTAATAATACCAACAAAACCCTTCAATTCTCTCGTTTTCCAAGCTATTTGCGTCAAATTAATGTGAAAGAGTCAGTCATTAAATTGATACCCAGTCTGTCTATAGGCCTACCTTATTCTAAACGTAGACCATGTTGAATACTGAACCGCCATAGCAGTAGTAGCCAGACTGTATTATTCATCGGATAAACATTGATCTCCGGTCTCTGAGCTGTGCGATGCAATGCACACATATTCTTTATTACTGGTGGGAATTGAGAGCTGTGAAAACCATGCTACATGTCTCATCAACTATTCAGTTTCCGGCTAGCAAGCACGCAATACAACATGGCTGGCGACACTAGCGCTTACCGGTACCTCGGTGGTCGAAATGTCAACTTGTGTAAAGTCTACCGTTACCGCATGTTAGTCGTTTAGCGGCAGAGATTACAACTTCAACCTCCTAAACTATGGCTGTTAACAAATATTGAAATATACAACTTATCGGTTGTAAGTGTAACACAGGAAAGTGTTCTACATTGCGGCGACACGAAGGTAGTGCAACCCTCACGCTTAAATAATAATATGACATTAGTTATTTCAGATTGATTTGGTTACAATTACAGATACATGTCATAACTAAATATATTGGTATTTTTTTCAATATATTGATACGTTCGACACAAACCTCGAAACCAGGAGACTTCTAGGTATTTTGTCTGTACCTTTAGAATTATATTCAAAGCAGTCATTTGTTTATGATTCCGTGCAAGACATTGCCAAGGTCTACATATTATTATATCTGGAAATAGGGCTACCATTGCAATCTTAAAATTTGAAACCATATTTTTCATCCTTTTTGGAAAGTATCTTTAGATCTTAATAATGACTTCATTATAGAATGTCGCTATACAGATATGAGCAAACAACTTCAATTCTTACCCTTTTTGAGCTATTGGTCTCGGAACACTCAAAGAAATCTCACTTCATACGATTTCATTAGAACTTTGTATTCAATGTCAACACTTGATATCAAACTGTATTATGATATATCCTGATATCGATCTTTGATTGGTTATCGCTCACTCGTCGATGGTGTTCAAAGCCTACAGGGTTAGTTTAGTCACTTTAAATTTAAGTCCCCCACTGCAAATCAGTTTAGTACTGAGTGGGTAGACTCTAACTGGGATTTTTTTTTTCATTTTTTGTTGTCCGGTCGGTGAAGTAGTTACGTGATGTGGTATACCCACCACGTTTGTCTATAAACACTCTCTTGTTTTTATTGTCGTGACTATGTCAGTGACGTAGAATGTCAGGCACGTTATCATCAGCCAGCCCTACACGCGGTGTGTTCGTATTCGTGTGAACATGGATGTACTTGTAGTCGCGTTCATTTATGTAGTCGCGTCAACTTGATCTCTTTGGAAACGTCAACGGAACCCGTCACCACCACCGACGTACATTGTTCTATCGTGCCGGGGTGAAACTAATCGCTAAATCCAATTATTGTGTGATGCCTGTCTGAGAACTAATGAGAAGCTTCGAACCGGCGTTGTGAAACTAAACGACGTATAACGATATCTAACTCTTTTGTGTACACTTTAATTTGTTGATTCAGTCGGTTTGTTCCTGCTTCCAATGCAGAGCTCCCTGTAGTCGATTTCCGGTTCGTTTTTCTTTTACTTTTGTATTGACTTGAGTCTATCAAACTAACGATGCCATACTTTATGTAAACGGTGACCTTGGAGCTGTCTTAGGGTCAAATGCATAGTCGTTCCTCACGTGCTCCTCAACTCAGCCTTTCCTCAGACTCGCCCAACCACCAATCACAGAGCAGTCCACATGGCAATGCTGCTCTGTGATTGGTGGTTGGGCGAGTCTGAGGAAAGGCTGAGTTGAGTAGCACGTGAGGAACGACTATGCATTTGACCCATAGCTACCATCCAGACACATAATATAATCTGTGGTATTCCACCATTGAAAATGAGTTATTGTAACTGATAGTGAGCCATGATAGGCATGTTTAATTGCATGAAAGCTGATGAGGCAGAAAGAATTGTAATCGCGAAATGATTTCATCTTGCTTTTTTCACAAACTTCAAAATATGTCTGTGTCTACATAGACAAACGATTCGTTTATGAAATACGTTATAAAATAAGCGTGCTAATTGTGAATGTGCACTTATAGAATGCTCATTCGAATATCAATATAAATCTTAAACTTATTGTGCGCACACAGAGAGCGCTAGTATATCTCTATGAAATAACACGTGTTTTACTCTAGTTTGTCAATTCCCCGTTGACTCTTCTTTAGCTACTATACTGAATAGAATATATTATTGTGTACCAAATTTGTCTGAATTCCCCAGCATTCGAAGATTATTAGATTCTGCAACGTATAGGGCGAGCTTCAACGCATCTTATAGATAGGCTATTGTATATCAACTTGGGAATTGAGTTGAGCGCAACGTGTAGGGCGATCTTCAAAGCATCCTATAGGCTATAGTATATCAACTTGGGAGTCAAATTGAGGGCAACGCCAGGTGTAGTTGTTACTAAAATACGAGGGGTGCATTATTAACATGGATGTGAGCTGAATTCTCTTCTGTTTTTAGCACTTTGTGAACTCGGTCGGGAACGAGGTCGTCTACTCAATGTGTACTCGCTTAAGCGAACGCTACCGCATAATATTCTAATGCAGATAAGAATTGGTTGATTAGAAAAATTGCTACGTGCACCTTTATCGGTGTTTGTAGAGACGTGCTAAACGTGACTACGGTGATGCGCACGCGCGCTTGTGTGCTGCTCGCTGATTGGTGATTCGTATGCGAAAAGTAAACCTGACGCCACATTGCTCTAACCGAGAGCAATTTCGATCAGAATAGATGAGAGAACGCGGATAACCGCCGTCGTGACAACGCTTACGGGGGGGGGGGGTGTCTTTCCCCCCCCCCTATACTCAACCCCCCCTCCCCCCCCCCGGGTTGAGTCAAACTAGCGACGACGTATATTTGTGCAGGCTGTGCTGGATTCTCTAGCTAGTGTTTGAATATATTAGATGGTGTAGTGGTGATATCATGTTTATGAGATTTCAAATGTTTAACTTCTAATTCATTTAAGAATTTAAGGTAAATGTTCTGTAAAAACATCATCGTTGGATATTAGCCTACTAGACACATTTTTTTAAATAATATTTTTTTGCTATGTTCCGGGTTCACTTGCTTTAAAAAAAACTGTTCTCATTTCTACACCGGCAGGATTTATAGGAAAACAATTGTTATGAATTTTGGACTTAGTGGATACCATGTCGAGACTATATTATTTTCTATACTCAAATCCTTCTGTTTCATATTCTGACAATTATTTTTTGAGGAAATGAGTGTACATGTTTTCGCTACCTCTTGTCAACGTAATCTAATATTACTTGTTTGCTGAACGGTTTTCGTAATTTGGCGCATCCATCAACAAGGTTATTTACCACCGTATTATGATTTATTTACTTGTTTTCTGTGTGGCAACTATAATATGCTTCTCATTTGTTGTTGCCGTAATGAGAACCAAAGTAGCCTGTTAAATGGCGTTGTTTTAGTGTGGAGATCGAGATTTCTTCTGTTTGTTTACTTCGTGTGGTTTAATTATGAATCATGTTTGAAAACATGGCCGCCGAAATTTCCGCCATATGATGGTGATGTCATCGTAAATATTAACTGTTATGAGAGTTTGGAGGCTTTCCCAATCTTCGGATGAGTTGTAGAGGTTGTTAACGTCTTTTCCGTGTTGAGTTCTTGTCTTCGTGATGTACTGAAGTATTGTCACTTGTGAACAAAGAGGACTTGTCAGAAGAATATGGAGGTAATCAGTGCCCGAAATTAAGAAACTGCGCTTTTAGCGTTAGCAATGTCGTTTGACTATCTATAATATTCTTTACAATAAATCTATAGTTTAATAAGTAATCCTGCCTCATTTACTAGAGTACACCTCAATTGTAAAAACTATATACTATAAAACAATAAGAACTATAAGACAATAGCCCGAACGGCTATTGTCTTAAAGTTTTTGGCAGCCCTGTTCAGAATTGAATAGCCCGATGACGTGCACCGGTAATTAATATTTGAATGTACATTTTTTCTATTTCAACGGTAACGGAACGGTAATTTTTTTGTTTCAATCAAGATTAAAATGTAATGAGTATAACCTAGTGTAATGATAATGAGAGCCTTCTGATTCAGCCAATAATAAACAAGAATATGGTCAGTACATTGGTTCGGTTGTATGATATAGTGTTGTGTTTATTTGACAAAACCAAGATGATAGTGATTGGTTCTTGTACTACGTTAAGTGAACTTCTCCACATTGGTTCGTAGCTTCCCCTTAAAAGCGACAAGTGAAACACCGAGAAAGTTTTTAATTCAAGAACGAACGATTAAACCGACTTCCTAAGATTAACCAGCACCCTTTAACTTTTATAATATTATGAATGCAGAGTTTTCAACTTGATTTTCCCATTTGTGGTCTTATAATTAATAAGAAACGGTAATTTCAAAGTCTGCATTAACTTGTTTTGTAAGTTTGTATTTCTAGAGACGTTGAAAGTTGTCGGTTATTCCGTCAGATTATGAGACGTTCGCATTGAAATTATAAAGACAGTGAAGAGTTTTCGGATTTTAAGGGAAGTTTCAAGTTAGCCTTGGTAAAAGTTGTCTAGTATTTGCGTTCTGCTTCCTTCTATCCCGTCCCGGCAAAACTCTTGTAAGAATGATGAAGGCTGATGCACTCATTCGCTTCACTCAAGTTGTGGCTGAACAAGTACGTTCCGCTATTTCACAGTAAAATAGGTGGTAGTGTTTTGATGATGTCACCTTAATTGATATTTGATTAGCTTTTGTTCATCAGTGTTTTGTTATTATTGAATTACATATTGTACACGGGTATTTGATTTCTCTCCAAAGTAAGTTTTATAATTGAAAATTAATTAATAAAATAAAACAATCACCGTATAATACGTGCTTCAAAACAAAAAATGTAATATTTCACAATTTTATTTTGTTATTCTTGTTTTGTAATAAACAAAAAGTTATTCATAAACGTGTTTCCCTCTATAATGGAATACCAATTGAAGTGGAATATGTTGCATATTTTGGTTTCAGAAAGTCGTTCGTATTAGGTACAGTGTGCGGCATAAGTAAATCCAGGGCAGAGTGCACGACGCGCATTTACTCTGAGCTCACATTTTATCCAATGGTTACTAATCGATATTTATCATTGCCTATTGATTTTTAAATCGGATTCATCAAAAACATAATTATAATATGAATTGTGTATAACATGAAGTACAGCAGAGTTGTTCGAGTAAAGATTTCTGCTCTCCACCTTTGAATTGGTTGTTCGCATAGTGTACATCAAAATATGTTTATGTCGGGAGAGAAAATTGTAAAAAAAAAAAAAAAAAAAATCCCAGCTGAAACATTAGTTCCCGTAGACCAAGATTTCATTGCACTCTTTCAACTGCAGACATCTACAGCAGGTGCTATCCAGTGTTTTACTTCTTCCGTTCAAACTCATATACTATTACCGAGCAGACATTTCTTGCTGGATATAACATATTTGATCAAATCGTTCGTGGTACTTCAGACACGAAGTATCCATTATGCACAGCGCGTACAGTAAATTACTGGTCTAAGACAATAACTTACACGGAGTGGTAGAAATGTTAACCGTAGATTAGAGAAGCTCTTGTACCTACCTTACATGCGTAGGTTCGATTCCTAATGTCTTATGTGATCATGTTGAGTGTGAGAAACTTTTTTATTGTTTGAAATGTAACCAAAATGTAACATTTTCAGCTAGTATGGACATTAGAAAAAATATCCAAGCCTCTATTTAAATATCTTAACAATAATAGCGAAGCAATTATGTATTTGCTGTTTGTTTTATTCACGTCTTTCTTCGTCTTCCAACACATCTTCGTGTTTTTCAAATGTTTATCAATGTCTTTAGCAAATCGCCATAATCAAAGTCTATGCTATGCAGATGTTTCCATGGAAAACATCGTTGTTATTAACTCTGTTCTCAAATATTGATTATACAAGTTTTATTAGTCTGATTTGCTTTATTGAAATCTATCGTATTGTGATGACAGAACAATAATAAATTAATAACATGGGAGAGGAGTTTCTCAAACAATGCAATAGTGAATGGGCAGACCAACAAATTGTTCTTTCCTATTGGAGATTCGATATTACACATCGCTTTTATTATTATATGACTAATTGTGCGTGGGTTTTTGTATTTTTTTCCTGTTGGAGATCCTATATTACACATAGCTTTTATTATTATACGAAAACTTGTGCGTGGGACTTGGATTTTTTCTGTTGGAGACCCTATATATTCAACTCGCTTTTCTCAGCTTTTACAACAATTTGTGCGTGGGCCTTTGCTTCTTTCCCGCGCTTTGGAAGTTCGAGGAATCCTTGTATTGTGGCTTTGTATGAAGGCCTACACCAGTTAAATAAGTTACCTAGGTTACGGCACGAATAAGAATGTGGGCTTGTTCGAGAGGCATTTTGTTATTAATATTTGAAAAAATATTTAGAAACCCGTATATAGTCAATATTAATATTTCTGTTCTTGTAAATTTCATTTTCAATGAATTTTGATAAAGGCTTCATTAACAGTTCGCTGTTGAAACGTTGACTATTTAAATAAAACTATTCATTTGATTGTTTTACCGTAACATGTACAATTTTTCATAAATATATATATATATATATATATATATATATATATAAATATATAGTACAATTGTAATGTTTTGCTCCGACTGCGAATCGAACCCAGGTGGCCGGCTCTGCGTGTGGTACACTATGTATTTGATACAAACCCCATGTATACCATGTGTACACAAGACAGGGTAATACTACTATACCCAAGACGGATACGAAGGCTTGTTATAACTTATACCCATACCCGAGCTTGACGCCAGCGGCTCCGAATCGAATATATAAACGTCGCGAGTGAAGGAACATCGACAAGTAAAGCCCATTCGGCTCTCCTCGATATGCGCCATTGAAGTGGTCGGGACATCGCGCGCTCACCGCGTCTCTTTCCTTACTTATGCAATCCGGAAAATTTAATTTGAATTCCGTACAGACAAGAGTGAAATTGTGATTCCCGGCAGCGTCGGGCGAAAGTTGCGAGAAACGAACGTTAGATGTCGTCGAGATGTAACTGTACCGACGGAATTCGTTGTAGATCGATTCGATTGATCGATTAAACGATTGCCGAGTCATTGGAGAACCCTAGGGATTCCCCAACTAGGTGACATCTCTGCATCCAGGCCCATTACTTCAAGAATTTCTCTTACTTATAACAGTTTCCATGATTATTTAATAAAAGCACGTACAGTGGTCTCGATTACATGCCGCATTACAAGATTCAAAATAACATGCAATTGGGCGGGGCCGGTTTGCTGAACCGTTTTTGGGCTCTGTGATGGACGTAGTCTATGTAATTACAAATCCAATTTTATCTTAGTTTAGTCATATATGAGAACCAGGATTATTAATTAAGCATATTACCAACAATGTTAATACAAAATCTGTAAAGAGTGTTATATACTCAAGATTGTACTACAATAAAGATTCATGTTCATATTCATACTTATTAGTTTTGCATTCAAAGTTAGTAAGTAAAGATGTATATTATACACCGAACTTGAAATACAAATTCGCGAGCACTTTGTATGTATTTATTATCTTTAAATACAAATAAAAACAAATTTATAAATCACACAATGTTTCTGTAAACAATCGAATTACTGATACACTGCCCACTAATTTACCAGCTTCCTCACCTCACAAGTTCATCGTATCACGCTGTTCAAAATCACCATCACGCCAAAGCTCTTAAATTCAATTTCGTCGGCAAAGAAATCAGCTTTGTGGCCTACGGCTCCTGCTACACCACGAAGGGAAGTTGGCGCTACCAAGTGGGATTAAAACAAAGCTCGTAGAACTGCGGACCGAACTCGATGGGAAAGTTCGTCTCTAACGTTTGTTTGAAAGTGTAATCCTCTTCTGTTGAGTGAGTGATTGGCTGGTTTATATCGCTCCTAGTGATTCGTATGCATTAGGTTTCCATTAGTGCCGATAGATTACGCCAGCAATCAGGCTAATTACTTGGGCAAGGTGCAGGCTCGAGGCTGGAACAAAACAAAATGGAAGCTTGGATAAAAGAGCTGCCACCCTAGACGCATGTCATAGTTAATACTGTAGGTTATGTTTTATCAGTATGA
Organism: Isoperla grammatica; assembly: GCA_945910005.1. Taxonomy (NCBI): domain Eukaryota; kingdom Metazoa; phylum Arthropoda; class Insecta; order Plecoptera; family Perlodidae; genus Isoperla; species Isoperla grammatica. The sequence goes on from OX246741.1 coordinate 28,265,924, forward strand.
GAATAGTGAGCTTGGAATGATTACATAGAGAACCAATGCCAGCTGCTGTTTGTCTTTCGTGATTTCTACGGCGAAAACCATTACTTGAAAAATTTCTAAAACTTTGTATGGCGTCATTTAGGCCCGGTTCTTCAATCGGTCAGCTACGGGCTTGAAAAACCGGGCCTTAGTATCTTCAAGTAGCCATCTTTGTAACTGAATAAATGTATCGATATAATCAAACTAATTGAATACAAATTCACAAGCATTGGCTGTGTCAGATTGATCAAACATCCGAAAAACCCAAACTCAAAGAAATGTATAACATTAAGAAAGTGTAAAATGTTGCAGAGAAGGTGGGAGAGAGAGACCCATAACTGTTTTATTTCAAGCTATAAGCATCAACAACGCTCTTTAGTAAATAATGGTAAAATACATCAAAGCCAAGGATCGTAACATCAATTATTTAAATCCGGATGAGCTATGCCCTTATGGGAGTGAGTGTTGTTGTTACTATAACAGTTGGGAGTCGCGAGAGCTAACTCATGATTTAGTGAACGAAATGTAACACAGGTCGAATAACGCTACCCGCTCAAAATACAACAATAACACCTTGCGAATGTCTCCCTCAGGTAACTAATTCTAGCTTCCAAACACACAAACCCCCGTTCATTTATTTTTTAATACAAGAGATGGCACTGTAACATTGTTTGCGCCATTTTATGTTCAACGTAGGTTCGTCAACATTTTAAAATTTCAAAATTTCTACAATTACACAATAAGTTCAAGAAATCTCAATAATGTTGACAAAGCAACAATGATCAACAATGAAGTGACGTCTATTGAAGGCGCCAGTGGAGCTGTGATTGGCTGGCAGTGAGTTAGCAGATTATTTCATACTTTGAGAGAAATGCTTTGAGAGCTTTGAGAAACTAAGTTAAAAACTAAAACTAAGTTAATTTCCGTACATATCGCATACTTAAGATATTAATAATATCTAGCGCAGTGTAATTTTAATGTCATTTTAAAGATACGAAAAAAACTCCCCCGCAAAAAAAAAAATCCCGCATGTTTCCAACCGTTTGTGTCGAACTCGAACACATTTCATATGATTGAAGTAAACGTATTTGTCTGTATATCACTGTACTGGTTCAGCCCATATATACGCGAGAGGTTGGTATGTTGCACGTTGGCTCTCGAGACAGACGACAGTAATGCCAACCTAGTCAGACGAGGATCCCGAACGTCGTGTTGACTTCGTATAACGACTGTCTGGGCTACAAACTGCGCTCGGCTCGGAGTCCGCAAACATAACTCACCCCACACATGGGGATGGCGTAACATTACATGCCAATCAACTTGGCAACAGCGCGGGACTGGCTCGAAAAGTGGAACATTGACTCATTGTCACGAGTAGATCACAGTTCAACGTCATAAAACATATTTTTTGAATGTTCTATTATTATTCATTATTTGACTTTTTTTTAATAATTTCTTAAAATTATTTCCATTCGCATTAACTATTTGTAAACAGTTTAATACGTAACAAGTTAATCAGTATGAAGGTATGTTAATTTTACACAGCTATTGGCCCCTCAAAATAGACTAGACGCATTCTGGTGGCAAGAAAATAAAGTACTATAAGGATGAGTTTATCTGTCAATTGTTCATTGTTGCTTTATTGTTAAATCATCAATGGCGCAGATAAGGGTGTTGCTTGGCAGCGCTATCTATGTGTTAGTTTGAGTCTCCAATATACCGTTTATGAAAAAATATTATTTATTTGTATATATTCCGTATCAGATACCCGAAGCTCATTTCACATGCGCGTATTGCTAAAAGAAACGTGAAAAAAAAACAAAAACTGTACAAGTTAAGCAGCGAACTTTAAAAACCCCACCAATTCATTAGGGTCGCGGCGCGAATACGCCCCATCCGTTCTTGCTGTGACGTCATCTATCTTGAGGTTGCTGCGACGACGCCATCTTGCGCGGGCGGTTAAGCTCGTAGTAAATATGTTATGTGAAGTGCGGAAGCCGTGTTTATTTACACTGATCCGTGGCCTTCCATCCTCGTCTGGTTCTAAATGACGCCACGCCCCTTTTGCTTTACACGCGGGGTTGGGTTGGGGAGTTACTCCGCGCGTCCCAGACAATATTAGGAGGGTTAACCTACAACTACAACCCAGCGGAAGTAAAACTTAATTTTCAAAAAATTATTCTTCCCCTTTTAGAATACATCATTTACTGAATATAAAAAGCAAAAGAGTAAAAAAAAAAATACTTTTATCATATGAGTTGTTGGAGGCTTTCACGACCCGTAGATGGGAACTGATTGATATTTTCTTCTGGGTTGTTTCGTCGTGTCGGTACAGAGTTTTCCCCACTACTAATACTGAGTGAAAACTCTGTACCGACACGACGAAACAACCCAGAAGAAAATATCAATCTGTACCCACTTTTATTAAATATTTACCGTTTGGTTGGATGGATCTCCCTACAAAAACTGGATTATATTTTGAATCTTTCATCTTTGTCGTATTGGTAACGTGGAATTACACTTAAAATACATATTTTGAGAATAGGATAGAATTCAAAGACACAAAGTCGTTACAGATTCATTATTTTGCCTTTTTGGATAATAATTTCACAGATCATTTCATTAGTTTTCCTAAATCACTCCTATTTGAATACCTGAAGATTTTGAACATGGTGAAAATTGGTTAGACAATCTGGTTGTGGATTCGTTGAGTTTGTTTAGAGAACCTTGCTCACAACAGTCCGTTATGTTGCTTCACCTGCCAATCAAATAACCACGAATCTAGGATTTCTGCGATGTCCGCTAGCTAGATAGTTCCACCGAGTCGATAAAGGAGTTTCCCCTCTTCTTTATCGACTCTGGTGCCCCAGTACCTTTGCATCGCGATGGTGAAGTGAACTTCCGTGCATTGGTTTTATTTAGGAGGCTGTGGGAAATCGCGGCCGCCCAGATAAATCCAATCTCGTGGTTTTCTCATCAAGATCCCATCTCATATCTTCGAGATGTTCGCTTTGAAAGCGACTGAATCAACACGAGGGAATCGGAAAGGCCGAATCGATTATCGAACTCGAACCTTTAAGAGCATTACTTCCATCTATGGGTGGAATTGCGACCTCATGCAAATGTAGTCTCGTAGTCGTAGGCAAGCCAATCACAAAACTCAACGTTGGTATTCGGAACACTCAATAGGGTAGTTGTGATGGGTTCAATCCTGCTCCGACACTTTTGCCCGAAGGCTCACAAAATAAAAATATATCTACGTAAATTGAGAACATAATTTTGATTTTAAATTTAAATTTCGTGAAATTATTTAATTGCTTTCAAAAAATCTACTTCAAAATCATCATTAATTTTCCAAACACTTTTAAAATGGTGTAATCATATATGTTTTAAAGTTATTATTGTAGTCCAATAAGCATACTTTGTCACAAAATGTTTATTGACCGTTTGGAAGAACTTTCATGTTACGGAATGTTCAACCTGCCACCATGATATGACATTTTCTGCTTACTTATAAATGAAAAATCTTTTCTGTGCTGTTTTGGAATTTTGTATTCAAAAAGCTTGAACATTCCCTATTACTATCTTATAAAAGTGCAAACTTTTCATCAAAATTACTTTGAAAATGTGTTTCAGAAATAATATTGGTACTTGTAGAAGGTACAAAATTGAAACTTTCTAATTAGTCATTTTTACTTTTTTTTTTAAATTATTTCAGTAAATTTGAAAATAATACCAGTTCTAGGATATTCTCTTATCAAATATGTCTCAATTATGGTCGCTGTGACGTCACATGGGAACTATGAATATATTGAATGAAAAAAGAAAGCGCGAAATATTTTAGCGTTCATTAACAACCTGTTCCCTGTACAGTATAAAGTTACACAACGAGAGACGCAAGACGAGCTAACTGGGGATACAACCCATCATTTCAACTGTCCGTTCTTCTTCCGTCTACCTTGTTATCCCGGCTACTTTGCTCTACCTCAGCGATCTGTCCGATTATATGGACATCCAATCCTACTCTGAAACATGACCTCTCTGCTAACGATCATCTCACCCCATCACGGAAGCCGAGACTAAGTTCACATTTACTAAGACTTTGGGCGGCGCATGAACTCCTTGACATTTTAAAGCCCCACTTTAAGTTCTTTGAGTTTTAATATGCAAAGTGGTATTCGGTTCTCGCGAGATATTCGATATTCAAAGTAGCTCCCGAGGATAATCTCAGAGGCTGAAGGAAGTAGGGCCTATTACATGGACGGACACAGGCTAAATTGAAATGCATATGGATCATCTTACATGGGCACATTACCTGTAGAAAAGTGACAAAAACAAATCACTGCTATTATTTTCCAAATGTTTAGACGAGACATAAAATTGTTTTTCTTACGACAGTGTGAATATTATTTTTCATTTCCTAAATGTTTTTCAATTTCATCAATATTGGGCTTATTTGACGATGGGGAAAATACTTTGAACGGGACAAATGAACGATAAATTAGGCGGCACCCACGAATGGTGTGTCTGCAATGTTTGTTTGAACTATAATGTAGCACGCACGTGGTTTTGAAAGTAATCCACTTTATAATTTGATCGTAAAGAGACAGTACTCTCGCTGTTTACCTTTGTAAATTAAAATGTACCAACCACTTTCGGAAAGTATACATCAAACATTGTAACTCTACTCTTTTCGTGTTTTTTATTGCTAATAAAGATTGATTCAAGTAAATTTTTAAGTGTTGAACTTGCGCCTGGCAACGTTCTAGTATGGATGATTTATCAACATAGTAATTGTTTTTTTCGGATACTTATCATTACGTTCATCATGATTATGATTGAATAAGGCACCCACCCTGGTAGTGAAATCTCTCTTCCATTGAGCAATGGAGGGGGCAATGTTGTTACTTTATTTCTGGGTAAACACTCAATGAGAGATAAATACAAGTCTTTGTTTAGACAGGATTAAGTCCTGTATAGTTTATAAGGTATTTGCTTTCATTAAACCATGAATTATAATATAATACATTGAACGTAGGACAATAATAATGTAAATATAGTAATAAAAAGAACACAATACACATATCATTCATACAAACAGAAAATAACTTTAATAATGTAGTTGTAAAGCACAAAAATAACACTTATCCCACCATCAAACGCAGTAAATTCCTCAGATATCAGTGTTACCATAATTGTCTTGAAAAATAATGATTATGAGTAGCAGTTTTAAAATTGTAATAACTTTATTGGCAGACAATATCAGTTTTCTCAAAGCTTATGCGATGTGCATTTTGTCCCGGACTGTACTACACACGTGTTGGGGCGTGCGCACACCACAAACACACACACACACACACACACACACGATCGTGTTCAGTTTGCCTCCCCGGCCATGGAGAAAAGATTGACTTGTTCGAATGTAGTTTAGAACAAACAAAAGAGTTGATTTTCGATTGTTTTTTTAACCTGTTGTTTTCATTTCCGATGCCAGGAACTTCGTTTTGAATGCGTGCTTTTATTTATTTCGGTATGTTTTTGCCAAGTATGTGACATTTTCTGTCATTGTCTTCGTGGCATCTAACATCTTAACATTGACCAGCAGATCGCCACACTTACCTTTCAGAATTAAAGTAAAACCCTTACTAAATATTGCCTTCTCAAATAATTTCGAAACAGCTACAGTGGTATAGTAAACTGTAATATGTCAAGAACGGGTTACATTAATGCCGTTGTTTTACTGTGATATTGCTATTGTTTTGACTCTCTTTGTTTCAAATGCTAAGTTGTACAATTGCTGTGTATTAACAGTTAACACTCTCATACTGTAAGTTAAATTTTTATGTTGCCCAATCACTAAAGCATGCTTTAAATAATTTGTTTTATGTTCCTTTTTAAATATGTATGCCGTATTGAAACCCCTTTTAATTATCCTGAGCCCTCTGTAGATACGGCTACATTGTGTGTTTATGAGCGTGTAAAAATAAAAATAGCACAAACATTTGTAATATATATGTATATATATATATATATATATATATCTATATATATATATATATATATATATATATATATATATGTGTGTGTTCCAAATGTCCGTTATTAAATTAAATTTTTATTCAAGTTTCCTCTGGGTCGTGAGATCGCCAGGACCAAGCCATAATAAAACTCGCATAAAAACAAAAGAATGTCATAAAGTTGGGTATATGGTTGTTTTTTGTTTCACGTCTTACTTCGCTTTTATGTCCAGAAGAACTCGTGCGGGCGAGCCATGCAAAGAAACCCGACATTTGTAGGGCTTTCTTGTTTCTGACTGAATGCGTAAGAGTATATGGCGTGGGTTGATTAGGCTGTGGCTGTCGTTTGTTATTCGTCTTTGATCATTGGCTAGGTTTCTTGAAACTTCGTAAATCAATTCTTATAATACAATTTGCTATGATAATATCCGGCATTATTGTATACCTGCCCCGAAACAAACTTTTCGATACGTTCGTCACAGAGGAGTGACTGGTAAGTAACCAGTGATTTGAATTGGGGCTCTCTAGTTGATCACGAATCAATCGTCTATGACTAAACCTACTGTAATGTTCCTTCGGACACGTTAACATTAATGATGTTCCTATTTATCGTAGTCCCTTTCCCATGGTTTACAACTACATTATAGCATATTGACCTAGTGAAATCCTACTTTGTAGTTGTACGAGTCTCCTCAAGGGGTTTAGAGTACATTGCAGTGTCTATCAAGCGTTCCATCAACCATGTACTAATTACAACAGTGAATCTATTGACACTTCACCGCTTGATGAAGTCCAAGCGTACACTCGGGCATGGTTGTATTATCAAGTGGATAATAATCATAGTTCGTATGCGGTTATAAACTTCGGCATTAATCAATTAACTATAATCAGCAATTAGTCCCGTTGATTAAAGCTCGGCGCTAATGCACTCGTGCATAGTTTGTTTGATGATGCTACCGCGAGGGCTCTGCAAGCGACGGTCTCGGGCTCGAATCGAGGTCATCGGTTTTTGTCAACAGTCGAGTTTGGAATTTAATTAGTAAAATAATAGAGGGGAGGGGGTAGTAGATGCGCGAGCGAGTCGCTGGAAACTTTGCAAGTAGAATACGTCGAACTTCCGCGAGTTGTCGTTGCAGAGAGACGAGCCCTGGTCGGAACTGCGAAAGACAATCTTGGGAGTCGTTTGGAGATTCCTGGCGGATGATGCAGGCGTTAGTTTGCCCCGTGTCTGACTCTAGGGCTTCTGAATTCCAAGCATTATGCCAACCTTGCACGATCAAGTTTTGGTATTATAACACCCCGCTTAATATCTAGTCTGGTATTAACTTGTGTTAACCATGGCAACCCCCAATCAGATGCGTGGTTTCATCGGAAAGAATAAGTTAGTCCACAACTAAATATTAAGAGGACCGTCATTATATTTATTTATTTGTTACTTCGTCAATTGTTGCTTCCCGAAGCTATTAACAGGGTTATACAGTGATGGGTCGTTTAGGCCTGGTATTATGAAATATTAAGTAGGCTACTATATTGTTTTCACCATGGCAACAACCAATGAGATGACATGGATAAAACAAGAAAATAGCTTACTGCATATTTCATAACTCCGACTTCTATCGCCTCGTACGACGGGCCTGAACCTATTCTACTCCGAATCCAGACGAGGTATGCACACACAAACAAAAAGTGCACTTTCTGGACATATTTGTGAAACCAAAGAGATACAAGTGTGGTATTATTGACTCTTCGACTACGTCCAAGTACAGACGTATTTTTATTAATTATTTATTTAGACGAATAATGTCTAAAACTAGCTACGTGCGATTTGTTTAACGTTGACGTTGGGTATATCGAAAAATCATGTTATGTCCTCATCAGCATTATTTTATGAAATGCGGTTTTCGTTTCCAAACTCCGGGATTTTGTTGCGGGTTTAAGTAGCCGACGTAAACATTCGATATTGTTAGGGATATAATTTATGAGCGTAAGGTTGCGTATAACGTATGTATTTTTAGTGCTGTGGTCGAATACTAAAGCGAACGCTTATGTGGCTACTCCCCCATCCCTTCAATAAATCATGGGAGGACTCCTGTTGTCAAACAACCTGCTATTACGGTAGGTGGGGGGCGTGGGGGGGGGGGGGGGTATGATATAGGTGAGTCCACATGTTGCGTTTTTGCCGCATAGAGGAAATGGGTTGGTTTGATAATGCGGTTATCTGGTAGCCATCTTGTTATCTTACCCAATTAGACCACAAGCAAAGTGAAAACCCGATGCTAAGCTGTAACAAAATGTTATGTAATTACAATATTTAAATTTTTAATAACTTAATTACCATTTAGTAAAAACTGCTAATTGAATACTAAGCTAACGGTCCGTGATCCGTGATGAGGCAAACACTATTAAATCTTGCCGTTAGTGTCCGTGCAATCAGTTTCTCCTTCAGGCATTTATCGTTACCCAGACTATATTGATCCTAAAAATCTTACCCCCTCCTACCTATTCCTCACAAACTAGAGCGCATTGTTCTTGTTTTAATTGCATCCAAAGAAATACCAAATCCAAGGATCTATATCTATTCTCAACTGTAAAACTGTTCAGTTGGAAATATTCAAATATTGAGTATTGCTTTCGCTTCATTGCGTACACCAGTCACCAGTTATAATGTGGGTGGCACCACGGAGTTATATATACACTTCTTTCTACAAAAGTTTAAAGATACATTCTATACTATTTTTAGTTACGACAATATTTACTTATATAGAATCGCTTAGTCATGTCGCTGTCACAGGCGATCCTTGGGTAGTGTTGTATAAGTTGCATATTGTGTCTAGCTAGACTCTAGAATCTAGATGCTAAAAAGATGATGTAATATGCACGTTGCAATAACTATTAATGAAAACGCTAAAATGTCACTCCTTTATCTGGCATTTTATCTACGATCTACGTTTGTATGAATACGACACTTCAAGGATGTACTACATTTTGCGATTGAACACATATCTCGAATAATACGTGCCAATTTATTAGGTCATCCGATTCCCATATTAAATTTCGTCATCCAATATAGGGTGTATTCACATATTGCGCATGGTGGCCCTACTGGAGGCCACAATGGCATGTGATTGGTAGTTCATTGCTACTATGTTTCAGCTGGCGTTTGGTTGAACTTCAACTCTTCTCCAACTTGTGTTTGCTATTATTACTGAAAAGCAACGCAAGCAATAAATTCTCTCTTATTTCGGCCATTCTTTTTTGTTGTTTACAATGGCACACAATCATTTCCGTAAACTTTATTGGGGCATATACGTGTTCGAACTCTCATATTTCCCCGCAAATAATATTATTCGTTTTCTATTGACCGCTAAATGAAACTTAAAATAGTGCTATAGGTGGCCTCCAATATGGCCGATGTGACGTCACGTGAATACTCCCTATATGAAGAAACCATTTCTGTGAACTTTATACCGGACAGTTCGATCTTCGTGCGTTGTCGAGAGTATTCGTGTGTATACGAACGGACCATTCTACCTCTCAACAATGAGTTACAGACAGCTACCTCCATTAATCAGTGTAAGATGCTCGCGAGACTGGTGTCCACTAATCCGACAGTGTGCCTTGCTTAGGACCACTCTGTGTTCTGTTTGAATGCGCGCGTAGGTATTGTTTACCGTGGCCAAAGCACTCAGACCACGTCTTGTTGGGATGTTTGTGTCTTTTGTATGTCTTGAATGTATATGTATACAGCCGTTCTGTTCACATCTGATTTTAGAGTAGCCGCAGACCGAGACCAGAAACTGTTGGTAAATGGAACTACAGAACTGAGGCTGCGTCCCAAAGCTGCTAGTATAGACTAATGTTTGTAACTAACTAAAGTGGCCTCCTATCGACTACCTACCTGAGCTTTGGAGATCTGTACTAGAGCACATTACGGCACTGCCTGCGTGACTAACATTCCTTATGTAAAGAAGGCTGAGAGACCGCCCAGCTGTTGTTACACTTTGACTACACTTTAACTACACTTAGAGGTTATGGTTAGCTCAAGTTTATCTTAAGTGTTAGAAACTGATTTTATACATTTGGAACCGATTCATGTGTTCTCGTACATATGCTTCGTTCTACACTTCATACTTTACTTCACATTATCGTACTCTACGTAACTGTATTGTGTTAGTAGACGTTAATTAATCTTAAGCACAATTAGCAATCAGTCGTAATGTGTACAATGCTTTAGGTTTGAGCCGCTGACTTTTTCTTTTTAACAATTTTTTAAAAACGCCCGGTACTAAGGAATATTTTGAAGACTACTTACTTGTTTTCACCATGACAAAACCAATGGTAAGTCTGGATGTCACGGATAAAACCAGTTCAGTAACTTACTAAATATTTGGCCAAAGTTCATAATACCGGACCTAAGAATCTTTTCACTGTTTTATATTAAGTAGTTTTTATCAGAGTTATTATTTTTTTTTTATTTTTTTTTTATTTATTTAAGGGTTTCTATAAAGCATTACAATTTGTATGATATTATTTTTACTATTTACAGGTAAAAATGCTTGTTCCATCCAGCTTTTAGCTATTTTCAGTATTGGTATAGCCAGTCTCTAAATGTGTTTGGAGCAGTGCTGTATTTTCTGCAAACCTTCATTGCAATTACATGTTGTTGTGTCTCTCTTGTAATACCTTGATGAAAATTTAGACAACACTTTGTTGAGATGAGCGTGAACTCTGAACGCTGAAGCACGTGTTAAGTGCGTGTGCGTGTGGTTTCTCGAGGGTGCGTGCGTTCCTCGCTGCCATTTGTTACTCCTTCTCACGAGAATGGAAAGCTTCTATACGCGAAAAGAACAGCTGCCACGAGACCAAATATCGTGCGATTTATCTCGAATCTCGATCCGAGTGTCGTCACATCAATTTCAATACACGATTTCGAGACATGTTGAGTTTATAACTAAGGCGAGGGGGAGATAAACCAAATTGAATACCCATCCATAGATTTGTCAAGCAATGCTCTGACCGGAAAGTATGGTTCAAAGATGTGCAGGCTGTTCGCACGGGGGTGAATAAACGATTTTCAGAATTGATCTAGAGGGCCGTGATTACTTCCATCGAAGGCATCGAAGGGTTCTTGATAGATCAATGACAACAGTCTTCCACAAAAACAACTGGTTTTCAAATGTGATGTTAAGTTGCATTTTTCACTGTTGTGCATTGCTGTCATTGAAGATCTAGAGGGCCGTGAATATCTATCTAAAGGTTCTTGATAGATCAATGCCAACGATGCTCAACAATAACAACTCGTTTTTAAGGTGCATTTTTCACTGTTGCGCATTGTTGTCATTGAAGATCTAGAGGGCCGTGCTTAGCTCTATGGGAGACCGTATGACAGGTAGAGTGCGCTGTGAGCGATGACATTCAGTTTGCCTATTATATCTAGCCTAGCTTCAGCAATTTTTATTATTGACATACTTAGGGCCGGTATTTCAATGTCCAGTTAAAGTGTCAAGTAAATTTAACTGTCAGGTAAGTCCAGTTTTGTGTGTTTCTATTGGCCGTTGTCATGGTGACAACAATTTAACTGAAAAGTAGATTTTAACTGGACATTGAAATACCGGCCCTAAAGCACTTAAAACTTTATTGTTAATGAGTGTTATGTCATTAAAATAAAAATCAGCTGAATAATCCAAAAAACATGTGAAACCTAGTACAATGGTTTATGGAATAACATAGTCTACCACACTCTTCGCGTGCGGGTAAGGCTAAGCCGTCCCACAGCTATCTGTATTTCCGCGACATCATAATAAGGAAGGCTCACACATTTTTTTTATTTGCTTACTGGTTACCTCAAGTTAAAATAAACGGGAACTAATTGGTTTCGGCTCGAAAGGTGCATTAACATCGCTTTAACAGCAAGTCAAAGATATTGCTGTCAAAACACGCTCAGAAACGGACCTGCGCCATCTTGCTTGTGATTAGAAGGTTCTGACGTCATATGTCAGTAAACAATAATTTTATATCATACAAATAGTACTGAAATCCCACCCTTTAGTAGATTATTGCTCTCATAAGACTCTACTGAACCAACGTTTATTTCTAGTTAGTAAATGAACACTGCTAAACAATAATTAACAACAATATGTTAAGTAATTGCATTATTTTAAACACGTGTTGGTAAATACTGTATCTAAATGTATTTTCTGAAGAAACAGTGGTATAAAAGACATTGTTGTAAAGTCACTGCATCCTAGATATTGTATTATAAAGAAAACTTCAAGGAGGCAGTTGTTTACATGACATATGACGTCAAGAGCCGTTTTTCAATTACGGAACAAGAAGTTCCAAATTTCAAACTTAAAATGCTAATAGAATTGGAAATTTACGCTTCTCAGATATAAAAATTATACCGCCCGTATTTTTAGATAATGATCTTCCATTTTTAGGTGCTTTGAGGAATATTTATTTTTAATGAGACTTCCCTATTGTATGCGTCAAGTGAGGGGCATACTGAAATTTGTGTGAACGGAACGCTCACAGCGCTGCTGTCATACGGTCTCCCTTAGTAACTGCTACGGTTCCGTGCAGATCTTGGTCGCCGTGATCTCACAGAGATGATTTATGGTATTCCAAAAGGACCGCAATAAGATCGGTGACCCCTGAAAGGAATCCATTTAATCAGGAGGAGACTACTTGCCGATACCGTTGAATAAATATGAGAGGTTGAAGCCACGATATCGGTTTATATTGATTGATTGCGTCGGAATTCCTCAAGACGAAACTCTCGAACCCAGCGTTTTGTTGCCTGTGGATGGAATGAATGAATGTACCTGTCAACAAACCAATGCCGCTTCCCCTATCACGTGGTCGTACCGCGATCGTATCGCGATCGTTAGTCTTGATCAAACCTCGCTAACCGACAAATAAATTTTAGACTCAGTGTTAAAGTGGACTTATAGGCCCGGTTTTTCAATCGGTTAACGGGTTGTTAAATAGGGCCGTTAGCTGACGGTCCGTAATCGGTAACCCAACAAACCGTATGCAGATAATGGACCATCAGCTAACGACCCCATTAATGACCGATTGAAAAACCGGGCCTTAGATAATGCAGCGTTAACAATGTTGGAATCATAGGAATCATAGTTGCTAAAAATTTCATTTCCTACATCCACATAATGTGTGGGGGTGGAGGAGGGGGGGGGGGGGGAGGGGGAATTTACGGACCATCTATAATTTTGGACAAATTTCAAAATACTCTTTCTATCCTCCTTATGCCAACGTATTTGTCAAAACTCTCCTATGACTTAGCAAATTTCTATGTAATGTTTTCATTAGTAGTTACTTATCACACATCCAATTCTAATCCATAATTTACTATATTTTATGTTGGGCGGTCGTAAGTCTATCAGTTCTTCATCTAAGTGTATATGTACACAAACACGGAATATTGCAATGCAATCCAGTTCGACGAGCCTCCGCTAGGCGGAGATAAGTAGTCCTTGACGCAATCCGTAGAGATCATGGATAGTGTTTCTACCACTTGCGAACAGATGTTTTTTTTGTTTTGTCAAATGAATGCGTTCCTCTGTGAGTTATGTATCGTTGTGTAATGTTAGCTTCTCTATTGTTTCAGGTAAGAGACACCGTATTTCATTGAGACGTGTTTGTGTGCTGTGCCTGGGGTGAGTCTGGTGCAAGTCTGGTGCAAGTATCCTTACAATATTACAACACATGCGCATACAACAATCTATATTTATAAAGTAGTTAATACAACTTAAAAATAGCAATGTAGTCATTATAAAAATGTGCATTCAAGTAGATTCCGATTATGGTTGTTACCCGTGTGTTTTATGTATCAAAATAACACAAAATCAAATGCATGTAGTAATAATGTCTACATAATATTAAAAGAGTGGTTACTATAACCAATATTTAACTTTATAAGAACTAAAACAGGGTTAGCAAAATTACAAATATTGCAATCATTCCAAATGTCATTTTTAAAACCAATTATTAATTAATTCTTTAATTGGCTTCCAAACAATAATTAAAATATTTGCTACTTCTTTAATTCAGTGGTTAGTTTTTGCGAAAGTAAACGTTTATTAGTAACCACTTATCCACAATTGTGTCACTTTCTCAAGATCTTACTACACGGTTTTAATAGTAAGACACTACTAATCCCCGTTCAGATACTTATTCTGGCAAACGGGTTGTGTTTAAAAAATGTACCAACATATTAAATTGTCGTGTCGTATTATGAATGTGGTTTCTTTCAACCAGTAGTTTTATGACTACTTTTACTTTTTTATCAAGGTACCAAACTGAAAGTGTTAATTCTTTGCTGGTCGTATAAAGAAATGTCATCAAGGAAACTGCTGTAAAAAAAAGTGTTAACGTTTATGGTGCGTAGTTAGGACAGGTCCCTTGTCACACGTCACGTGATATCGTTTCGATGTTAAGTGCAGCTAAACTTGCTTTAGTAGGTGGTTTTCTTATCAAGTTGGAGGTGAAGTGTGTGGGTGAGTATAATTCCTTGATAAGGTACTCACTGTACTTGGGTCTGGTTTTTCTATCGGTCATTAACGGGATCGTTAGTTGAAGGTCCGTTATCTGCATAGGGTTTGTTGGGTTACAGATTACGGACCGTCAGCTAACGGCCCCGTTAACGACCCGTTAACCGATTGAAAAACGGGGACTTACGCGGCCGGTTCCATTCAGTTAACCGTTAACGGGGTCGTTAGCTGACGGTCCGTAATCTGTAATTCAACAAACTTTATACAGATAACGGACCGTCAACTAACGGCCCCGTTAATGACCGATTGAAAAACCGGGCCAAAATCTTTGAATCAGGATAATGTCTCTTATGAATCCCTGTTGTCGAGAACAGACCAGCTTTACCTGACGTGCCCGTTTTCAGGTGATTAACTAACAAGGTATGTTGGGTATTTGAGACGGAGTGTTAGTAGGACTCTATCACGATATTTATCTTGTTACTGTTAGGACTGCCGGTGACCGGTATCGAACCGGCAATCTCCAGAAAAAGATTGCCCGTGTTTACCGTCGACCCATCTCTATCGGTAATTGAGAATGTTTTAAATAACTGGCGTACGAAGACAATCAGTAGCGTGGCCCATGTTGTAATTCTTAAGGTTGTATTGCGATTTAATTTAAATCCACACATCTTTAATTATTAAAGTCGTGCCAAAACACAGACACCTTTTGTTCGATGGTTTCTATAGCAACCACTTTTCTAAAAAATAATACAACAACTTTATGCTGTTCATTTTTCATGGTTTTTCATCCGGGTTTACCAGATTCATTTAATTAAGTTTGGAACAAATATTATTTATTGAAATTCTAGACGGAATTTAATACGGCAGCTTCTAGCATGCCCCGGGTATTACGCTTCATATTTTTTTACTTCCATTTAATTAAAATAGAGTAAAAAGTAATTTTAATACGTAACAAATTTATATGGAACATTTACAAAGCTGTTTTTTCTCGTATACTTATTAGCAGTTGTTTCTGAACAGCATTATTTTTTTAATTCAAGGAAAACATACAAGTTTTTTAAAGTGAAAGAATAAATACGTTCTGGTACAAGAAGAAAAATTAATTTTGTTTCTAATGTCGGTTTAATATGTGGCAATGGGATCATCTAACCGTAGATAGCATGGGTGTAAAAGGGCTTGTGCGTAGAAGGAAGGGGGCGGGGGGGGGGGGGGGGGGTAGAACTCACGTGAAAATTGACTTGTTTAAATAAATAAAAAAATAAATTCACATTTAGAGTCCACCCACTCAGTAACTAAACTGATTTGCAGTGGGGGACTTAAATTTAAAATGACTAAACCCACCCTGTAGGCTTCAAACACCATCGACGAGTGAGCGATAGCCAATCAAAGATCGATATTTCAAATACGAAACATATGAATCAGTGATTGGAAAGTGCGAACACCTGCGGACAAATGCCAGAATCAACAAGGTAATTTGATGTGGATGTTGAGCATGCCGCCTGGCTATTTCATAGCATGAGACAAGTTACGTTGCAGGTAGTACAGTCGTCTCTATGGCCGACTAGCTTAGGCAGGTATTATATGCGGAGGCCTCTGCGGTGAGAAAATATAGCCGCCATGTTTATTTATGTCACTTCTATCGCTACTCGAGCTGCATTTTATTGCTAAATCGATGACTATAATCCATCACGAGGTACGCATACAAACGTCGCTGCCTTTTAGTCGCGTCAATAGGCTTAGCTATGGTGACGTCACTAGCCTGATACTCCTTTATACCGTCGGGCATAATTTTTTATTTACTAGTCGGCATAATTCCCGATATTTGATATTAAAAATGTCGATTTCTTAATTGTCTTTACTGATAAGTAGAATAGAATGTGGTTCTTTGAACAGTTGCAAATACGATATCGAATGCACGATTATATGGCCGCCAACAATGTTCGTTCGTGACGTCACATTGAAGGCGTTTGGTACAAAAATCTAAAAGATGCGATACCAAAAATACGGCCTGGAATTTAGCAACAAAAAAAAAGTTTAAAAATACTTTATTTCACGAAACACACATGGCTGCCTTTTTGAACAGCGGAGAAAGTTTGATCATTTGCGCCGAGCTCAGCTTGTATTCCCCCCCCCCCCCTCTCCCCCCCCTTCGGTTAAATCGCATTAGGCGAGGATTACCCCCTGTTCGCGGGCGCAATTTATCACAGACCTCGGACACCTTTTAAGCCAAAACAACAAAGCTATAAACTTATAATAATAACACGTGCCTGGCGCAGTTCGACCGCCACAAGTTGAAATGCTTTGTTCTTTTTTGTCGTACGGATATATATGCAAAACGTAACTGAAAATGTGAAACGAATCTGTAATGGAAATACGAACGCTGTACGCGTTTAATTTAGAAATGGGCGTAGTACAAAGGCTTTTTACTTAAATGGTAAACAAGTTTGAGTTGTTGAAATATTTTATGGAGAAAACCAGTTGAAAGAGTTTTTTTGTGTGTCATTTACCTTTCGGGTAAAGTTTTTTTTGTACTGTTCCCGTTTCCGAATAAGAAGCATAGCTTCGTATTTGCATGATAGATTTACCAATTATCAAATATATTATATTCGTACTTATATAGGATTGCCTCCGGTAGTTTTGACAATCCTCGCTACTATTTTAAAACAGTTCCCATTATTTGTTTTGTAGTTGGGACAATAATTATTTAAATTTGCATTTCGTATTTCTCTTTTTAATGCAATTTTGTAGTCGTATGTGTCTGCTTCTACATAATAATACATGGATCAATTTTTCTTTCTTTCTCTCTGCACATTTGAATGTAAACTCATTTGCAAACATATTTAATAGAGCAAGCATTGGAGTTCTTTTTGCATAAGCCAGTCAATCAACCCCATTTCCATAGAAATTACATCACAGGTTATTTTTCAGTAATCATCAAGTAACTCCAGCGGTTGAAATATTCACCGTCCATACATCAAAATCAGCCTCATTTTGAAGCCGTTCACGTCCTACACAAAATGGCCGATCTAAAAATGAATAATGATGAGTAATGGCGTTTAATGAAAACCGTTTGGAGAGATCAGTTGATCGATTATTCTGTGCCGCTTAGTATAGATACAACAGGTGAAGTTAATTGGTTGAGCTCTTAAGTCTTATCGTTACCTCATCTGACACGCACCCATTTGGCTCGTATCCGCCCCCCCACCTCCCACCCCCCCACCCCTCACCCCCTGATGTTAATCTTTAAAAGTAAGCCAGGAAACCAATTCTAAATGAGCTCATTTGTTTCTGGGCGCAATATACGAGCAAAAATTGTTGCAAACGCGTCGTGGGGTATAATTGTATACTCGTTGCTTATCAAGATTGAGAAATGAGTTTCTTAATAGGTTTAATAGAGTTTTGTGTTTATCCAAGGTAACTTTATTAACAATGATTATGTTGGTATTCCGTACACCGTACACCAGGATATTGTTGTAGACAGAGAATTGACATATTGCGTAACAAGAATAGCTACTAGTGCTTGTTCATACATTTGTGAACAATATTGGACCGCTAAATAAAATTTTAAGGTTGTGTTCGCGAATGCACTTTTATAAAATGTCTTCTGAAAACGATGTTGATTACATTTCAATTTTAAAGCAGGTTCTGGTAAAAGTGAATTCCCTTCCGAATTTTTTCCAGAAATCATTCAGACAAACATGTGATGCCACATTGACAAACAAAAAAATTATCCAATTATCTCCTCGTTGTTTTCCTTGAATATTCCCTCTTTTTTTTGAACATCATTTCTTTTATTCAAAATACTCCTCCGTAAATTAACATAAATATGGTCGCAATTTTACGAGGACGCTTGTGGGCTGGCAGAGCAGCCTTTTAGTCTTATTGGCTTGTTTTGAAGAACTGCGGAATGGCTCCATTTCCATACGTACAAAGATCTCTTCCTACTTGGATTCACCAGTCGAGGGGGACGAATATAATGATACACGTTTTGTTTCAGAGACCATTTCGTAAAAACCTTCGAAACAACGAATTGCTTGCTGAAATGAAAACGGTCGTGTGTTCTTAATTTACCACATCATTACCAGAATGTAAGAAAGATCGGCTAGAACATTATTTTTCAACGCTTTAAAATTGTTACAAGAGCTAGCGTATTCTGTTTTCTATATTTTTTATATGTAAATGACGTTTGGTTACAAAAATAATTATTCATGAATTGATATGTATATTATTGTTCGCCCTTGGCTGAAACAGTTTATCCGCCCCAGTGTCGCACCTTGAGCGTCCCGCGCATACGCCCCCCCCCCCCCCCCTCCCCCCCCCCCCCCTCAGTGACGTATATATCACACGTGTGAGGGTCCAGGGTGGGGCAGGGCGACCCCCCCTCCCACGCCCCCTGGGTCCCCTAGGATAGTAGTCCTATATGCTCTAGGATCATAGACACTCTCGATCAATAAGACGCTCATAGGAGATACGGGCGGCGCGAAAAATACTGACCCGCCTAGTCGAGATATGAACAGGATCAA
This sequence comes from Isoperla grammatica, assembly GCA_945910005.1. Taxonomy (NCBI): domain Eukaryota; kingdom Metazoa; phylum Arthropoda; class Insecta; order Plecoptera; family Perlodidae; genus Isoperla; species Isoperla grammatica. Next base: position 28,284,992 of record OX246741.1, read on the forward strand.
ATTACATATTTCACTTCCTTGCTGTGTGTTTTCACTTTAGAGTAATGTTTATTTTAAAATATTAAACATGAAATCGTTTCTAATGTAACCAAGGTTAGACTCTGCTTCTTTCGATGTTTTGCAGAGAGTGGTGAAGTCTCCACTGTAAAGCATTTTTCCGAACTCTTTTTTACCTTTTTTAACTCCAATTGAAGTAGTTAAAATCCCTTGTATTTTCTTCAGACTTCTGCGGAGGTGATGGGTCTACTGTGTTAATTTTACAAGACATACAATTCACTCTACATTAATTAATTTATCTAATAGAATTGTTCAATAAAATGAAACATTTTATCAACGCGTTTTAAAATATCTACAAACTTCTCAGGCACATCAAAAACTTGTAAAAAAGCATAGCTTAATCTCATCTGATGGTTTGAAATATAAAAAAGCATGGAATAAATAGATCGAACCGAACAAAATAGGTGGTTTAAAGAGAAAGTACGTTCGTCTTATGGGAAGTCGGAGGTGCCTAGATCTTCACAACCCGCAATACTGACAAGGGACATCAGAACAACGACTCTGGTATCTTATCTTCGTAGGAGATGACGATGGTGCTTGTTGCTTTGCTTGAGGACAAGAGGTGAGGTGATAGGTGAAGGAAAACTACAAAGCAACTACAAAACCCGTGCCTTATGCGGAATCCCCCTATTCGCTTAGGACCGACGTCCCAACCGTATGAGCCACCGCGTGTACCGCTGTATAGTCATAACAAATGATGCACATAATCAATTGTATAAAGCCCCCTTAATGAAAATCTGTTTTCTAACAAAGTGGGTCGACATTAAGTACAAATCTATTTTATTGAAAATTAAAGTATATCAAGGATTTTTTAGGCGCTTTTCTCCACCGTCAATAATTGACCTTGATAGATTTGGTTTCGTTCGGCCCGTCCACATAACACTTGAGTGGGAACGAGGATGGTTGGGAGTTGAAAGTCTGTGTCCTCGCCGTTTAGTATCGTGTCCCGCACTTCAAACGGACGGATAAAAATTAATAATAATAAAAAAAAAAAACGCATTTATAAAGTCTACCCACTCGGAACAAGACGGATTTTCAGTGGAGAACTTAAATTTAAAAGCGACTAAACCAACCCTGTAGGCCCCGAACACCATCGACGAGTGAGCGATAACCATACAATTAAACAAATTTATTTCAAATATGAAACATATGAATCAGTGATTCTCTTCTCGCCCGGGTTCTCTGCTCAAAACCAGGGAGGGTCAAAGTCAGACAAACACGGGCACTCTTGTCACCGGAGTAGAGAGTTTATGGACCTACGGAAGTCCCTTGTTCCGGTTCTGGCTGCCAGTGTGACTGTGACAATAAATATCTGTCCTGTCAACATACACTATTGGTCAAGTGCACAAGTGTGTGTGAATGTTCTGTGACGTGAACTCGCTCGCAGGCAATGAGCACACACTCGTACTTCCCCCACTCATTTGTATTCGGTTGTACCCCCCCCCCCCCCCCCTCAGCGTTCACACGCCAACCTCACCCCGCACCATCTTTCAAACGTTTTATGTGTCACGTGTTTGCGCTTCTTGATTTCTTCATTGTCTATCATGGTCAGTTATAAAACTTATTTACAAAGGTTGGCAGTAAGTATAAATATAATAAATATAACTTGTAAATCTGTTTCTTATATGAAGGGGTGTGTCTAAAATGAGTACGTTGCTGTATGTGTGACAAACTATTTTCTGTAGCCGTTCAGGGTTATTGTTTGTGAACAATTTGAGGCTATTTATGGTGGCAAGGCCACGCACATATATTAGTTTAAAACTTACTATTTACTCGCCAAACAAAGCTACCACTTCTAAATATTAAACAATGTGACCTCAAAGGGCTACGTCTCCATTTATGCTATCAAAATTTACAATTTTTTTTTAATTTTTCTTTTTTAAATGCCATCTATCTATCTGCATGACTAGGACCTAAGTGGGGTAATTCAACATTAGACTCTCACCACCTAACTTTATGGCACGGTAGATGGCGTTTGTACTCTACCAGATTGCTTGATGACGTAAAACAAGTGTTCCTCCATTTGAAATAGCATCTATAACAGATAGATTTGTGTCTTCATGTGACTAGATTACCCCCTTCCCCCCCTTTTTCCCCCCTCTCTTTTAGTCTCCATTTGTTACTCCGGCGTCAATAGATAGAGTCCCCCCCGGAGTTCTCGACTTACCCCACATAAATCTGGTCTACGCTGACCTCGTTCGCCATCGTTGACCTAGATTTGGTGACCTTTGACCTGTTTTACATGTGGTGTGCATTAGCATGCAGACGTGGTCGTATGTGTGGAAATGTATGTGAACAATATTGTTGCTCTTACTCGGCAGAAATACGACTTTATGCCAAGCGGGTTGGTTTAATTATGATGATGTATATAGTTCGGTGGGGGTTTGTCAAGAACAAATTAATTTAGTCAAGTTGTCTACCTAAGAAGCGAAGTGAGTTATTGTGTTGACATTATTTTATTTTCGTAATGGAAAATTGCCCCGAGGTATATATATTGCTCTCTTTTTCTTCTTATAGTCATAAAGTAAAGTAAATTAAAATGTTGACCTACTATTTTATGTATGGAAACCTGTCAAGAGGTAGATATTTCTCTGTCAGCAGACTTTGGCGTACCCTTAAGAATGAACTTATAATGTTCAACCAGATGATGACAATTTACATCTGTGCGAACTTGCAGTTCTTCATTTACTTTACTCATTAATGGAGTTCAATGTAACTTTGCTATAACCTGCTTTTTTAAGTTCTTTCTGATTTTGCACTTAATATGTATCTAATCTTCAAGATTATATTTCACTTTAATTGTATTGTACTATTCCTAAGTTCTCTTATAATTGGTAATGTGTATTTGTCTCGTCTACATTCAAATAGCCAGGGAAGTTGGCCGCGGTCGATTATGCGTTGGCCTAGTAAATCACAACCCCTGCGTTCCATGTTCGAATTCTGGCTTGGGCATGGATATCCGTTTTTTCATCTTCATATAAGTCATCGTGTAGATTGCAAAAAATACACGTCAAACCTCATGCATCATCATCATCGTCATCATCATCATCATCATGCAAATATTGGAGGTACCTTGGGCCACTCATATACAAACACTGTGCGTGGCGAGTTATCAGTGTCTGTCTCAACAGTCGTCTCACAGTCGACGCAATCACTGAGTGAAGATTACGAGGTGAGAGAATCAAACCCCCACACCTTTGTGTGGCCCCACTAACACCCCCCCCCCCCCCCCTATGGCCTCGCCGTTAATGGTATTTGTTTAAGGATAGAGCTAAGCCAGGTGAGCTTAGTCGCGAGGGGGTACGAATCGAATCGTCCGCCATTTTAGCCGCGGGCCGGGCGAGCATCCCCCGCGAGATGACCTTGGAAAGAGTTCTCCCAGTTCGTTGTCGCATATAAGCCACGGTTTCATTGCGGGATTTTCGGGATCACTTTTCGCTAGATTCAGTTTTGCATAATCATTTTAGTTCCAGGCGACCACGTACAGTAATAATATTACTATTCAAAGCCGACAAAAATCTATGAAAAAACGCGAAAAAGTAACGGTTCTTGTTCGTGTCTTTCAAAGAACATAACATATATACTTATTACTCCTGGAATGCTTCTGTGCTAGATATAATCAAGATCTACGTATACTTTCAATGAACGAATGCAAAAATGATTCTAGTTGGAAATAAATTAGACAGTTTCTATAATATCTTATATTCATATGCGTATTTTTTCAAAAATGTGTAAGCCATTTTTGAAACAAAATCCGTAGATCTTCATAATACCTAGCCCGCATTAATTCAAAATTTTCATATTGAATGTCATTTTCAAGGTGTAAAATTATACCGAGCACTTGAACACCCTCAATGCATTATGAAGATTGATTGTATAGATAGTTTTTAAGGCACACTTGATCTATTAAGTATTTTATAAAGGGTCAAGTTTTGTATAGTTTTAACTAACTCTTAACGTATTAAATTTGTTGGATTAACGTTTGAAAAGAATGTGAATATAATATAAAATGAAATTGATTGAATACTTGAAAGATTGTTAACTTTACAAAGAAACTAAGTAAAAGGGTGGCCGGGACGTGTGTTGTTCTTATCGATATCTTATCTTATCTTCATCAAAATGATCACAAAATCGAGTATATTATTATGATTCGTTCATGAATTTGTTAAATCTAATTTTCTTGTCCATGAAACATGCACGCCGTATTTATTAGGATCCAGCTCGTAGCAGTAGCAGCTACCGCGTTTTCCATACTAGATTAATTAACTTGAGCCCAGCTTTCAAATTCAATAGACGCCCCAACGTGACACTCGGATGAAGTGCTTTGCTAGCTACACACCCCAGTCGACTTAAGTGACATTTCACCGAGATTGCCTTTTAAACATTGATTATTAATTATAATTATTATTACCATGGAGCACGATCCACTCAAAGTTAGATTGCGTCGGGAAAATGAAGAAAGGGGAGGTTTCGTTCACCAAGTGAAAACTTAACACAATGAAAGGGGTGTATGTCTGCCTGGCTGTGTGGTCTTGTGTGAGTGAACTTTTTCCTGTTTGGTTTTGTCTATTCGTTGAGCCACGGTCATTAGTTTCAGATGCGAGAGTCATTAACACAAAGATGATCCCGACTAACTTTGGAAATTAGTTAAGGAATAATTTAAGGGAGGATTCGAAGAATTTTGCCAAGATTGAAAAATCTTTGAGAATTATTTCTCGATTAGTTTTGCATTTGCGCGTCGTGGTTGGGTTTTTCTGCTTTGTGGTATATCGTATAGTTTGTGAACTGAATGGTAAACTTGGAGGGGTGTTATTATAAAAGTCGAAGAGACGTGCATAGCACAATTAATAGCGGCAAGTTAATATCGCACTAGTTGAACTAATGAAACTTAAATTACTTGTATTTTGCTGCAATTATACATTAGTATAGCATCTATCTGGGCCCTTATTCTGTAATAATCCCGCTTTGGATGCGGGCCGATATGGAAACAATTGAGAAATAATAACACCAGTATTGGAAATTATTGAGGCAGTTATATTGTTGTGGAACCGCAATTGTTTCCATATCGCCCGCTTTTGACCCAAAGCGGCCCGCTTCCATAGCGGGATAATTACAGAATAAGGGTCCTGAAGGAATCGTTTCAATATATTTTTATTTCCGAATAAAAATATGAAACATTTGATGATTGCAAGTGTAGAATTGATTCGATAATTAATAAGTCAGAAATAATTTAAACTTAAATCGGCGTTTAAAAGTACTGGAATCAATTTAAAATGCATTGTTGTTGTGTTTCATTAAACGTTATGAAAACTTTTCACAGTATAGCTGCAAATTAAAGAGAATAATTCAAACTTTGATTGTTTCCAGGTTTTTGTTTCGTTTCTTGTCGTTTTAGACAAACTATCCTGAAAATAGTCCTATATTAGTAGTAACCCTTATGACAGTCACAAATTATTCGATAAGAACTTATAACAATGCATATTAAAGTTTCGTTCTAGACTCGTTCTATGTGAGTCCAAACATGGACTGTAAAGCGTCGAAGATCTTCAACGATGTAAGCTGCTACCCTTATTAAATGGATGGCCTCGAAACGAGGACAGCATGAAGAATTGTGCCCCGGCAATTGACAATCCATCACTCAAAACCCTCTCGCTCCCGCCAAGCCTGCGCACCCCCCACCTCCCCGCACCCCTCCTAAAAACAAAGCTTTCATCAGCGCGTTTCCCCCATCGCAAGTCCTAGTCAAATATTTACGTGTGTCAGGTTGACAATCAACAAGTAAACACTGTTAATGGCGGTGCTCATCAAAATAAAATGGCGGAGATGGTGCAGAGGAAAAAGTCACCGTTATGGAAACAACGTGATTATGTCGGCGCAGAACATTTTGGTTAGTTCAATATTTACACGGACAGGGTTTTGGCATGGGTGACCGTGGCTTTCCATGCACTGTGCTGCATGTACAGGTGTATTATGCTGAGGGAGGGAGTTGATAACGTTTGAGTGTTGTCGCCATGTTTTGACCAACCAGCTGTTGAAGGCCGCAGTCGCCATGTTTTGACCAACCAGCTGTCGAATGCCGTAGTCACCATGTTTTGACCAACCAGCTGTCGAATGCCGTAGTCACCATGTTTTGACCAACCAGCTGTCGAATGCCGTAGTCACCATGTTTTATCCAACCAGCTGTTGAATGCCCAAGTCGGCATGTTTTAACCAACCAGCTGTTGAATGCCCAAGTCGGCATGTTTTGACCAACCAGCCGTCGAATGCCGTAGTCGCCATGATTTGACCAACCAGCTGTTGAATGTTGTAGTCGCCATGTTTTGACCAACCAGCTGTTGAATGTTGTAGTCGCCATGTTTTGACCAATCATATATTGAAGGCCGTTCGTTCGTCCCCAAAGCTCTTCATTCCTGGGGCGCGGAGGTTCTGGAAACCTCAAAGTCAGGTCCCACGAACCATGAGTACGAATATTAGCATTGTACTGGCCACTATACAAGAAGTGCGTTCATCTGATTATAAAGTCAGTATACCCCACATAATCTTCATGCTCGGATGAGCGCAAGCCTATAATTGCACAAACAAATCTAATTGTCTGTTTCCTCCAATCTCCTCTACTGTTTGAATCCTCAGGATAGAATATGACCAAGGTAGCTATGCCTGTCGTAAGAGGAGACAAAGAAGCCGAAGTCATACGATCTAGCGGTTGAGTACCTCGTTAAACACTAAATGATCTAAACTCCTTTGAAGGAAGAGCTTTACTTGGTAACGAAGCCTTCTCATTCCGAATTTCCTTTGAACTTCCCAAAAGACATAAATGAGCAAAACCCATCACCGGAAGTCTAATCTCAATCTCGTGAATGTATTCGCGGTGTGCCATTATTCTTTTGGTCGCGTCTTTATCATACTGAAATGTTAATGCTTGAATATAAATTCTAAAATTGTCTTTGATGGAGTGAAATATGTTAAATGAAAAAGTCAAGGGCTGCCGAATCAGCAGCCGGTGCCATTTTTCTTAAATTTATCTTCTTTTAGTGTTTAACATTAGTTCAGAAAGTCGTAACGAAATTTTTGTAGCTGGAAGACATAATTGCATTATTTTAATTAAATCAAAATTAATACGACGATTAGATTTTATTTTGAAAGGTTAATTCAATTTTTAAATAATTTTTGTAGCTGAAAAATGTTTTTATGTTCGAATTATGACGAACTCAAAAGAACTACTCCTGCTTCCATTAAAACAAATAATTTATAATTAAACATAATTCTATCATTTATTTGCCAGTGTTACTGTAGCCTTTTTGTTACTAATGTATTCAAAGTTAAAAATTTACAAAAGTTGTGAAGAATATGCATCAAAGAATTGAGTTCATTGCTTATAACTTATTACTTGGAGCAAATAACGTTACGAGATTTAAAGTGTACTACATAAAATATTTAACTCAATTTCCGGTGTACGATTTTAGCGAAATGCTTTTTTTTAAGAGTTTTCTTTTGCACCGTTAGCTAATTGCAGAATGATTTTCATTACATGAAATATTTCTGTTTCAAGACATTCTTATGTACTGTCTTGTGAGCGTTTGACGTAACTATTACTCATGAACCCACCTGAAAGCAGTTTGTAAATAATATCGAACTCAAATAATTCAAAACTTTTAAATTAATAATAAAGACAATTGAATTTTATATATTTAGTTTTATAACGTCAATAATAAATAACATGTTTGATATGCATAAATAACAAATATCATTGGGGTCTTGAAAATGAAAAAAAAGTGTTTCCTGCTTGTAAAATACACGTTTTCTTTGTCACCACCTGATTACCAAAATATATTGTCATGTCAAATTCGGTACCCCTTTTCTCTGTTTACCATTGTTGCTATTAAATTTTACAATTGTCGCAATTATGTTTCTATTATTTCTGCTAAAACTTGCCTAATGTACTATCATTGTTCAAATTGGCGAATTAAGCTCAAAGAGGCTCTGTCGCGCGTTAAGTGATTACTGTCTATATATGTGTCATTTGTTTAGTATTCTCTTTATTTCAATGCAGCTTTATAGATTGATTTGTGAGCTTTTAATGGTAAACGGACGATTTGTATCAGAGCACTCTACCTAGGCTCTACAGCATCCTAAAGCTCGACATACGTATTATCCCGTGTTATCTGGACTCTGCAGTTAATTAACCCCATCGCGTTATCTCAGCCCCGGCGAATAGACTATACTAAGTGAAACGTACATCATTCCTTGGGGGTGGCTTCCGCCTCCGGGTCGTATTCCGGCTTCCTGATTGGCTGTAAGGAGTCAATCATGCATGTTTCACTACCGGTACACCCTACCATCCCTTCAAAAGGCAATTCTGTTATCTAAACTTTACACTTGTGTGCGACAAAATATGTCACGTTGGACTTACATGAACATCTGTTAGTGCTTAGTAACGTTGTCTGTCGCAATCCCTTCTTCATGTGTGCAGTTTAAGTTGCAATGTTTGTATAATCAGCAAATTGATCGTATGATTGAATTATGGACCTGACGTTTAAATATGAGAAAACATTGTGGATAGTAGTTGTATTATAAATATGTGATTGTTAATATAACTGAGCATATAACCAAAGTTTTAATTCATTTTTTTGATTTTTAGACATACATATTAATTTAATATGTTCGAACTGACTAGCTAAACATTTCTGTTAATTTGTCCAATTGTTATGATTTATAAAATGATATGGTTTTCCGATATCTGTACACCAGTTGTGTCATTTAGGTGATAATTACAGCGAGATAAGCTATAACGCGTTATTATTACTCTTGAAAACTTTGTCAAATTAAAACCCTCCAAAATTACCAACATCATACATTTATCCATCAATGTATGTATTTATTATTTATTTCTATCTCTCATAACTCCAATATAAATATCACAATGGATTCGTCAACATTTCCCTTAGCTATTTTTGCTTCCAACAAAAATAATTGAGTTATCTTCCGGCCGTATACATATCTATTAATAACAGCTCGAGCCATTACCGGTCGCGGAAATAAATATATATCCATCTATCTGTCCATAAGTATCTATATCGACCTGGGACCAGGCCCCAGCATCCGGGGGCCAACTCCAGCGGATGTGAAACACATTTCTTATTGCTCTTTTTCTTCCCAACATCAAACGAGGTAAATCTTCCGCTTGGTTGTTCGTCCTGAAGCGAAGGCGGCGGCTTATTTGATGTCGCGGCCGACAACTGTAACTATCATTGATTCGCAACGGTTCAAGTCTTACGAGCAACCGGAAGTTGTGTCACGTTAATATCAAGCTCCGTGTCCTGACGTTGATTCGTTTAGCTTTGACACAACGTTTTCCGGGCAAATGTAACCGGTATTTTGATGATATCTTGAGAGCGCTTCAATATTGAAAACGTGATTTTTACCGGATATTTGGTTTTGTATATCAGCTAAACGACGAATTTAAAAAGTTTAATTTAAATATATTGTAATCTTCATACGATTGTCATTTTTGAAATGTATAATTTAAGTAAATATATAGTATCATGATAATCGTATAACAATTAAATGTTTGAAACATTTTAAATTCATCGTAATTAGCTGATAAAAAAACTAGCTGATCAATAATGATTTCAATATCCAGAAGCATTCTCGATATAATTATCACTCTAACAACTTTAATTTAGTGAGCTAGGTCCTCTTTATACCCTTATATGTTTATGTTATTCAGTTACACTGCAACAGAGTAAGGACACTACCCCCTTATTCGATGTGGTTGTGCCGGCAGTGTTCACCACCGTACAGTATGAAACAAGGGTTAGCCTGAAGACACCTTCCTTCCAATACTACACAAACACGCCGTACTACAAACAACTAATTATGATCACTTGCCACGAAACTAATGTAACTAAAAGTAAAAAAAGTACACTCGTTATATAATGCGACATAGAAAGCTGAATTTGCCAGAGGTATATCATGGTTTTTTTACGTTTATCTATCTGTTAATGGTCTCTTGGTAGTGGACGGTTGTCTGTTAAAGAGAGCTGATTAGCTTTCGAAATATTGCGTCGTTTTATAATAATTTTAATTTGACAATGGAAGGAACAGTGTATATACCTATATTTTTAATTACACGTATGTTACCTGTTCTACTAAGTGTATGTTGTTAATATTAATGCTGTTTTTGATTTTCAAGTAAACGTTTCAACTGTTGTTAGAAATACACCAACGTATTAGGAAAAATAAACAATTGAGATTGTGGAATGTGCTTGCCGTTTACAACATAATAATTCCTTTATAATAAATTATTAATGAATTTGGTTAGACTTAACGGCATATTTGTCTTTTGATATACACAAACGGCCAATGAGTGGAATTAAGTGGTGGAAGTCATTAGCCTGCAAGAGTTTTATTTGTGGGCGTGTCCGCCTGCGGCTTGATTAACTCTAGCTCGGCGGAGGGAGGGGGAAGAAGGGGTGAGGGGGGGTGGTTTAAAGAGTACCCGTGTAAAAACTTTGCGACGCGTGGTTGAATTTATTTCGTTGAAATGAAATAGATCGGTCGCCTCGCTGAAAAGTAGGTGGAATTAAATAAAGCCGAGCGGTTTTTAGTGGGCTAGTCATTATGTGGGGCCGTGATCAATTTCATCCACCATTCCACGGCCACCTGGTTCGCTTGCCATTGAAACCCGGCATCCCTACTTTCATCACTTGGTTATCACATATTTCAATCTGTGGATTAGTTAAGCTCGGTTTTCACACTAATACCTAATACCTACCTAATAGGGTTTAAACAAACAGCTGCCGGCGTTGAGCGAACCTTAAATAGTCGAATAGCATGTTGGGCAAAACGAGGCGTTAGATAAACGGTCACTGGTGTTGATTCTCTGTGCTGATTTTTACTATAACTAAAACACTATATTAATAGAGAAACAATACGTGAAGACCCAAAATTATTTACGAAATACAATAACGTAATGAATTATAAACATCTGTTAATGGAAACAGAATAAGTAATAAATATTGCAAACGACTGGGTATCGAGTGCAGATCGACTGTATATGTATTTGCGGTTGCTCTTAAGCTCATATAAAGTTATATTACTCTTCCTTATGTAGCGAGATTAATGCAACTTTAAATTTCGATAAATACTTTCCGATGTCTGAACTGCTGCATTAGCTACGATCGAGGAAAATGAAGTTGTATGTCTGGTGTGTATCGAATCCCCCATCTTCAAACCATAGCTCGGACCAAACATCGTATCGCTGGGATCCCCACAAACAGAAGAACGCCAAGAATGAAGCGAACTGTCTCAAACTTTTAAACCTGAACCTCTCGCTCGTTGCATTAGCTTAACGCAGTTTATACGCAACAAAGTACAAGAAAATAATGTTCAAACTTGCAACTTTCAACTGTACTTAAAAAATCCCATTCCTTTATTTGGAACATTCCACAGTTTCTACGTTATATTCGGGTATAGAAGCGGCGTCTTATATTCCGTGATACTAACGCTTTCCACCCCCAACTTGAGCATAACTTCATCCTTGTAACACACTGGAAGTACAGTGTATGTGCGGTCGTTCGGTTTACCCCTCCCCTTTGACCCCTTCCCCTCGTAACTATGAGTAACTCCCGCGCCTTCTCTTGGGCACCTGGTTTTAGTAAACCATTGTATGCAACCCCGCGTCTAGGAAACCTCATTTCTCTGCTTTGTGTTCATGTAGGCACGTTCACCTATTCTGCTTTCACGTGTTTTTAACTTTTTTTCACGTTCCCGAGGCACCTCTCACAAGTCCCAACGATACAAACCGAGACCAAAACAACCATTTTTCATTTTCTCCCAATTAAGGTATTGTTCGTTAAATTATCCGAATGAAAAAGCCGAACTCTTCAGGACAAAGCAAGTAAATGTACACTAACCATATAAATGCGCTTTGTACGATAAAGAAAACTTTTAGCCTGTTCGAGTGGTCGGAATTGTATATTTATTTTAAACTCGTAACTAACTTTGAAGCCAGCCAGTGTGAAAACAAATTCTTCGATCAAAGCCGTAAAACTTTTAGAATGCGTTAGAATAGTATATATATATATATATATATATATCTGCCGCTTTAACACCGCCATTCCACAGCCCTCTCACTCTACCCCGTCCGATTGTCCCACTGCAGCTTTACAGAGCGGTGGAGGGCTCACATGTCTTCTATCTCTCTCGCTCTCTCGACAAGGGTGGGTCCGCCCAGTGCTGCGCTCCTTATTCCTCCCCCTCCCCTCCGTCGGCCGACGCACCGCCCCTGCGTGCCCTACATCCGCTGCCGGGTTTGGCAGGCGGTGTGTTGAGGTCGGGACTCCCTAGTCAGTCCTCGTTGAGGCTTCGAACGCGCCACTTCGCCGCGCTTTGCGCTTCGTTCGCCGGGTCGTGACGGGACTGACAACCAGCTTACTGTGTTGTGATATCATATACCACCCTAGTGTTCGAACTTGCTGGCTTACTCGCTTACGACGGTACCATTTTAGCGGCAGTTCAACCACAAGTGTCACCGTCTTATAGTTTCTAGTTGATACTATATACAAAGACGCAACTGCTATAGAGTATTACATACTTGGGAATTATTTTCACTTCCATTTAGACTCCACAAAAATAAACGACAACACGTTTTATATATAATCCATGAATTTATTTTCGAATTTCGCGTATATTCTCGGGCGTAATGGTTGAAAGAAGACATTAAGAATCTTGGCTGTTTTTCTCTTGCGCTGAGAGAGATCGTGGAGATCTTTGTTGTTGGCAGACTCGTCCCAAAAGCGTTTGTTTGAGGCGGGTCGAGTTTACGACCGCAGAGTTCGTTCAGCGAACACAGCGAGCATGTTCGTTCTAGCTCTTTGCTAACTTGCTTGGCCGAGAACAGTGTTTATGTTGCACTTGGAGGAAGCGTAGAATACGCGGGATTGAGATTAACACAAAAGCTTGATGCTTGTACTTGTTTTGCTTCTCGTTCGGGAACTCCCTAAAACTTTAGAACGTAATTCAATTTGTTAGTTTCGAAAGGGTTTTGATTTTAAGGTTAGTTAAACATGAAAGAACTTTGATTCTCTGCTAGGATCTCGAATCTTTGGCGGCACAACTTTGTTTCGTCTTCCCAACTAACTGAAACGTTCGATCGTCAGTTCAGGTCTCGGTTCATATTATGTGAATTCAGCATTGTAAATATGCACAGTAAAATTGAAAACGCAAAACCAGGTATTTACCCTGCGGTGTCTATTCTGGTAACAACTACAGTTAACGTCATGAACGGAAGGAATACCGGCCTGTAGAGTTTGCCCAATATCCCACCCGCCCTTCCGTCGTCACCCACTCCTCTTAAAAGTGGATCAAGTATTTTATTCCAAAGAAGATCTTGGATTCAAACACTTGGGTGTCTAGAACCCCTTTATTGTAAAACAAAGCCATGATGCTTAGCTATCAAAATCCAATGAATGTATGAAGATTCATTGCCGCAAACAGTTTGTTATCTTCGTGAGCGTTAATTTTAGTCGGGCGGGGGGGGGGGGGGGGGGGGCGTTTCAACGTGTTACCGTTTTATTTACTTGGGTTAAATAAATTATGTCTGTTGTAATTACCGTACAAATGTGTTTGTATTCATCAAACCTTAAAAAGTAATACACGTGTCTAAACAATTGACGAACAAATAATCAAAGCAAAAGTATCAACTATCAAGCATTCCCGGCATCATTATTATTAGGTATAGATACAGTATTGTATAGAAATTAACTTGTGAAATCCAGATATTAAAAATAACAACCTCGACTGGGAATCGAACCCAGATTTGCCGGGTGGGCGCCTTACCCTCTACCACCGGGACCGTCAATGTAATGTCTTGGTATTGTGTGTTCGCGAGGGTGATTCTGGAATAAAATGTACTGGTATTGTAAACTATTACAAGACGAGCCGATTCATCTACTAGATTATATTCATTATCCGGTCAGCGTTCCTCGTTTATGAATGGGCTATGCAACACCTGTGATCGATCACACCCAGGCTATAACAAACCTCGTGGGGTGTCTCGTCTTTACATAACCTCGCATATACGATAGGACAACATCTATAACACATCCGATACGTCACGTGTTACTGAGAATGTTAAATATAGGGGGGGGAGACGATCGCATCCCTATATCGATAGATTATATTTGTACCTCTAGGATGTCGTAAGCTGAAGCGTCTACTTGGAAAACACGTGTTTAAAAGGGAATAGAAACGTGCTATCAGATATAAAAATAACCTGTTACCTGTCATTATGTAGTAGACGAAACAAACAACAAAGATCTTTGCTTTACTGCAGAAATTAATTGTTAAAGTAATATCGTTCATTAGTGAAAGTAATATATAAATGTGGTTACTCATTGCTATAACATTTAGAAAATCTTAAAAATAGTTATCTAAATTATTCATAGTTAACAAATGGAAATATAATAATATATTTTTTTTTGAAATCTATTTATGTATTTTGAACCCTCTACAATGCAACGTGTATCGCACTTTTCTTGCTACAACTATTTGGCGATATTCCATCTCAATGGTTGCGTAGATAATCTTAGAAACACGTTTAAAAAGATATTTGCGAATAATCTGTAAACCAAAAGCTGTAACAAGAACTATTTTCGTTGAATGAATCCGAATTTATAGAGGTATCTTTCTAGACCTATGTTACCCGCGCCTGTGTTTGAAAAACTAACAACACCCTTACTCAACACATCCACCATGTTTGCCTCACGTTTGTATTTTTCTTCCTCGTAAAGGGTTTTCTCCGATGCCGCCCGGTAAATCTGTCGCTGGGCGCATTTGTTCTCGTGAGTAGTTACGAAGGTTGGCTGTAGTGTCGGGGCTGAGTGCTTCTTTTCCTGTCCGCGGTGTGTTAAATGATTATAGCAGCCGAGGAAGAGGAAGTACTAAGTGCCTCGGGGAACCGTGTTACAGAATTAAATACCTATTGCCGCCTCTACTATACACACGGTTCATCTTGGGTGATGATCATTACTTCTAGTTAACTTGCTGTGGAGAAATGACGTGATTTAATTGTTAATCTTAACGTACCTCAAATTAACTACATAACATTCACCTTGTTATTCTGTACGTCGAGATTCGGGAATTTTGTATCATCAAAATCCACGAAAACAAATATTATAAATTTGCAGAAGCGTAACTATTATGGGGTTCAACCTTCCTACCCGAAACTACACTTTTTTATAAATCAGCCAAGGTCCACTGAATCGCCGCTAGCAGCGCGCGAAGAGTGTTTGACGAAGTTGGACAATGGCGAACATTTGTAGGTACGCCACTGTTCGCTTCCGTAACCAGAGATATTGTTGGATCTGATAATGTTCCATAATTAGAGGTGTTTGTTTTTCGCGGACCGCGAAATCGCGAAAAGTGTTGATAAAGAAAGGGGTGATTATCAAAGTGTATAACTGTTGATGGGCACGTTAAAAACATCAAAATTTCACCGCGAAAATTCGCGAAATCCGTCAATTTCCAGTCATAACATCGAAATTTGTATAAAAGAGCGAAATAACACAAAATCTCGATTGTTTTTAATTTAATATAACAAATTATAAAAAATTTACATTTATTACTACAGTCAAACGTCAATACCACACAATCGTGAAGACCTAATATTTTTTCATTATATTGATGATTTCGTTAAGAAGATCAACGATTAATTTTTGCTGAAATTCAGGGTCAAGCAGAGCAAACGAGTACAATTCTGAGGGATTTTATGTGACGGACAAGAAGATTCGTATGTGTTGTGACTGCCACCTTTAATTCGACCGTAAATACACACTAGACAAACACAGGTAATGGTAATGTTAATACACTTCGTATTTACTAATACAAGTTTGTACATACAATTTAAATAAATTAAATTACATTAAAATTCCTTTTTAATTAAAACGTGTTTCTGGTGAAATTTACTGTAGAAAATCTCCCAAAAAGCATAACACCGCCATAACATCGAAATTATTAAATCTATAAACGAAATTCAAGAAAACAGAACACCATTTACAAACACCTCTAGCTATAATGTTTGGTATCATCGCAACGGAAATGATGACGAAACAGTTTCTTACGATGGTAAAACATAGATGACAATTCAATTACATTTTATTTCAAATCATTTTATTACAAAAACATATCCACCACAAAATACAAAAAAAATATTTTTTATGAACATACTAAAATACTAAAAATATATATAAAGTGTACATAAAAACAAACTGAAAATTTAATTGGGGAAGCCTGCGTAAGGAAAACAATCCTTGATGTCGGGTTGATAAGTCACACATGAAAAGTATTTTAAGATACAGATACAGTCCGGGGAAAAGTAATCGAATCGTGGGTATAGAAAAATAATGTTTTCCTCTCATAGGTCTATGGAGTCAATGCAACCGTACACGAGTGTCAGGTCTCCTATATGGATGCGATGGCAGTGACATTTGTCGCAGCTAATTTAAAACGCTATTTCAGGTTCCATATGTCGCGTGGAAGGAAAGCAAATCATGTTCCATTAACTACGGCGCGTTGGATCGAGTGCGCGGACGTTAAATATTCATTTCGGTGGACGCAACAAGTTTTAATCACGAGCGCTGTCGTTGTGGCGGTGTCGATGTCCGGAACTACTGTGCAGTGCACGGCCACTCAGATGTATATTACCGGTGTGCACGCACGCACGACAACAACCACAACAACCAGCTCAAAGCTCAAAACTCAAACTCAAAGAGGGAAGTTATGTAGCCTAAGACCCGGTAATATAACGACACGCTACATAATTAGTGCGGGACTAACTTGATTCTTCTTGGCAACCACCAATCAAAAGCGTTGTTTCCACTTCGGTTGCCAATGAAGGGCCTGATTTGAACATAAACCAATACCTATTTTACTATAAAAATGAAAAAAAAAAAATGTATATAAAAATATTAAATTCAAATATTAATCATTGAAAATATTATATTTGAGAAAAATGGTGGGGGGGGGAGGGGGATTATAAAGTTTAAACTTGTTACTATCATGGTAGAAGGTCACATGGTGAGGGGGTGGGGAGGGGGTCGTACTGTTTGCACCATTATGATAACATTACTATACGCGTATAGCACGACCACGCTTTTCCTATATCTGGTCTCTTGTTAGCTACATGTATGTATTTTCATGGGTCTAAACCCAGCAAGCCACTCTAAACTACACAACCACTACAGCCCAACGAGTATATCTATGGCGTGACGATAAACTAATACCCCGATAGCGAAAGTGACTCGTTTAATAAATGTCACAAGCTTATGAATAAAATTTGAATATATTTGAATACAATCTGGAATACATTTTTTTTAATATTAGATTTCTTTTGTATGCGAAATTCCATACATTATTGACAACTGTATGGAGGAACTTTTATCTTTGGCAGTTGGCGTGGAAGTTCAATTTCGTACGTGAGTTTTACAAAAGTTAAAACGTATTATTATAAGTAAATAACTATAAACTATAAGTAACTATAAGTGATGGATTCACGTTCCCAAAT
This sequence comes from Isoperla grammatica, assembly GCA_945910005.1. NCBI lineage: Eukaryota > Metazoa > Arthropoda > Insecta > Plecoptera > Perlodidae > Isoperla > Isoperla grammatica. The sequence continues at coordinate 28,302,612 of OX246741.1, forward strand.
AAAATATAAAACTTTGTCACTGTTTAGTGACCTACACTAACACATTGTATTCGCTTATGATTTGTATATTACATTGTAAACACAACGTTACTGTGAATGGACTGTGATTACCAAAGAATAGTGTTCAAGATGAAAGATGTTATTCGTACACATAACAATGGGTTCAAAGTTTGGTTACAGTTTTGCCAACGTTCCCTTTTGTTTAATATGAACGTGATAAGTTATGATAATAGCAATGTCCGTACCGAAAAATTATGGTTTAAAACGGTTACATTTATAACTGTAGTTCACAAATACCCCACCACAGCGCTGTAAGTGCAGTGCCAAAGATTTTGGATATTTTATTAGAACATCTTGAGGAATTACGATGTGAATATACTAAAGAAAGCAACCTGGGCTACACTATTTGTGTATTATGGCCCGAGTCCCAAACAGACGGATGCAAACATGCATATTCATGCAATTAAGAGCCTTATTCAACTAATTGCTGAGCCAATCAAAGCTAACGTCCTGTGTTTGAAGATTACTTAATTGTTAATTAAGAAATTGCCGCAATGGTAAAGACAACTACGAAGAACTAGTTCAAACTTGTGTTTGTGTAGATGCGCAAATGTCGCGGATATGTTGGGATGGGGAGGGGGGAGGGGGGGCATTGCTCAAAGTTACAGTAATTTGATGAATTATTAGTGCGATAAAATATTAATCAAACGTAATGTGTTTTAAAATCATATAATGTCGCGGGTATCATTAAAATGTTCAAAATAATTGTCCACCAAACAGAAGTTGATTTAAATTGAACCATTTAAAATAAAAATGTCAACCCAGAACGGTTTCACATGATCAATTTAAATTTCAGTGCTATTAAATCGTGTTAGGGATTATATTATACAGTAACTGCTCATAAAACTCATATCTAGCATTTTGCACGACCAATCATGCTTTTTAGTCTCACTTCTCATGCTTCACTCTGTTAATCCAATCTACTCCGTCCAAGAGTTACTTAATTGTGTAGAAACAATCTTCCTTTATCCTTCACTTTGTCACAGACACAACGAATTATGAAACATGACCAAAAAAATGTGCGTCCAGTAAGGATATAAAAACGGAAAGTGGTTAACATTTTTTGTTATAATGATCCATCTGAAAATATTCTTAATGGCTACCGCTCCATCCCTCCCCCCCACCCCCGACTACGCCCACCTACAGATGTTTTCAACATCTTCGCATCAACTAATGTGTGCGCGTGTGTGCGTGCGTGCGTGCGTGCGCCCTATACACAGAAGTAATGAGGTTCCTCAATCTCTTGTGGTTTACGAATTGATTGATAGCTCTGCTCCAGTGTAGCATGCGATTTACGTAATATTCCAAGAATACAGCAGCGTTATTGGGTGGGCACTCTAGCGTAGGTACAGATATGATGGCGGTTGGATATTTAATTGGAAAAGTGTATCCCAACAACACAAATTAGAACATTTGAAACAAATGAAAGCATTTCTGAAATATTACATTTTCTAGGTGATGACACATTTTATTTGACTTTATGACAATTTGAAAGTAATTTTACTGGATAGAAATCGGGTTTCCGCAGGATAGGTGGGCATAAGGAAGGATACTCTCAGTATAAAAGTAGCACACACTTTTAATTTTTTAATCATATCTTACGAATGCTAATCGAAATCAAAAATCGGAATCCCTATAGCAAGTAGTTTGCAATCCCTACATACTAAATGACACTGTACTGATTAAATGTAATGTAACTTCTTAACTGATTTGTCCATAAACTAATGGCGTTAAAGGTTCAATCCACATCAAAGCTTGTGGATAGTCTAGCTTGATTGGACCCTCCGTTCGACCGCTATCGAGAGGCATTACAAATATACAAAATCTAAATCAAAAACGAAAAAGAAAAATAAACAAACAAAAAACGGAACGAGTGATATATAAGTAGAATGGAGACGTTCGCAACACTAGCTTAATAATATTTAATTTTCATACACCTGTTTTACAAATTAAATCGGGTCAGGGAGTGGTTAACCACCAATATTCTTGGGCATAGAATTTGCTAACATCGGCTTGCCAGGCCTCTCCGCTCTCCTCTTCCACTTCTTCCCTACTTCTTCCAAATAATTTACTCCATTTCCCTCGATCTTCCCACAGTCCTCGTCCTTCGATGTCTTCCCATAGTTCACCTAAAATATAAGAAATAATAATATTAGTAAATAGTTCGGACAAGTAAACACATAATAAATAACGCAGATATAACGCAGTGGGTGAGTAGTGCGTGTAATGTTTTAACCGTGTTTGTCCGAACTTTTTACTTATATTATCATCTTCCGGTAAATGAGTCCTGGTGTGTGTTATTACTAAGAAATAATATTAGAATGAAAACTTTGCCCGGTTTTAAGGGTGGCAATAGTATAAGCGACTCTGTCGCATGGGCTACATTTCTCCGAATATTTCGATCCGTTCGTGCGTGTGTCACGGAAGTGTCAATTACACTCCGAGTGCAACCGAGTTCGTTCGAGTTGTGTCGTGTAACTATTGTTAGTTGAGTTCTGTTCAGTTCTGTCGTCGTCTTGAATTCGATCGATCGATCTAATGTCTCCCACCCCGTCCAAGAGTCGGATTTCTGTGGTAAATAGTTTATAGAGTTCGAGCATATTAGATGTGCTAGCGCCATGTCTGCAGGCTGCCTACTACACTCGACGGAGAGACAAACTGAACAAATTGTTTTCTAGATTAACAACGTCGTGCAGCGTTCGTTCAATTCCGTCGTCTATTCCCGAAGAGCCCCGACTCATATATTTTATTAGTACAAACTGACGGACAAGTTTTATGATCTTGGTATTATTCTTTCTACCCAAACAGACGAAGCAATTTCACTATACGCTGTCTTAAAATGTTTCGGATGAAGAGTGTGTCGTATTTTCTTAAGAAATCCAAGAGTTATTTGACAGTTTCTCTCCTTCTTTACCTCTCACAAGAGGGGAATGGGTTCCTTGTTTTCATTTTAGTCCTAAAATAGTCCCAGCGAGATAAGTGTGGCGTAAGGCACAATACAGTGGGCGTTACATTGAAGCAGCGTCGCGACGCCCAGTAACACACGCGTTGCTAGCGGTATCGAATATTGAACCCAGTTCGTTGGCGTCTCCGTCGTTTTATTGGTTTTATGAAAGTGTCGTTTGTTTCCTAAACTCTCCCAGTCCTACATTCCTCTTATCGTCTGTTTTCACAACTTTTTAAGGTGAACTATAGGAAAACAGTGTTTGTGTTCACACACGGTGATAAGGTTTAATACACCGTCTTTAAGTGAGGTAACTTTCATCTCTAGATTTTAAACCTTAAAATCTTAGACCCAAGCATTGGAGAAACGACCTTTCAAACGCGTCACCGTAATCGACTGGTCAATTGTAGAGAATTCCTACTAAAATCGAGTTTCTAACCGACATAAATGTATATGAACGCTTTCCTTGTGGTGTTTAATCTTAAATATCATTAAACATGACTTTAAAAGTTGTGTAAACCCACCAACATACCAATCCACAACCCTCATTACCGTCGGCTTTGTTTAATGTGTATCAACTTGGCTAATACTTCTACGATACGTGTTCTTAATCTATCTATCGGACTTGGCGCGTCCCAAAGACTTCAATTTTACCGCGAAATCTTGTACAAGTTTTAAATCAAGCTCTCTTGCTGTGTGCGATTTAGTATGTGATCAAATTTTTTTTTATGTTTTCACCCATTTTTCCGTACAACATAATGTTTTTCTTTGCGCAACAAGTCGAACCATTACGTGCCCAGCTTCCGACGTGCTTTCGCCGACGACGGGCTTCCTTTTTATCTCTTTGCTACAACACAATTCAAATAACTAAATGCTCTCATTGATTTAAACGTCTATTTAAGTCTGACGCCATTGCTTGTGGTGTAGTGACGTCATAGATGTGATACAATGTATTTCACTTTCAGATTCAAATTACTGTGAAACCAAAAAGTGTTCAAATAAAAAATAAAAAAAGTACAAATAATTTCAAAAGATACAATAACAGATCGAATTACCTACCTAGACTGTGATATCAGTATAGTAATAGATAAAAGTGACACGTGTGACTTAATTCTACCATGTGTAGTCACTGCAGTGAGTGCTGCCACGGTACAAGCAAGAGATCAATGAAGAACAAACATAACGAGGAGTCGGACTCGGAAGACGTCAGCGGACTAGAATCCTCGTGCTCAGGTTGGTAACAGTGTTTCGATCGTTTTTTTTTTTTTGTTACCCGTTTCTTTTTCGATTCGTGTTTTACGACTGAAAATGAGAATTGTTGCCTTTTTTTAATTGAGTGACCTGTGTTAATTTTAACTTTTCTCTTCTCATCTTGTCGACGTAATCAAACATATGTGGGGTGATGCAATCTATGTTAAGATTTAAGGATGGAGTTTTCTTGAGACCCCTCTATAATATATTATTTATATATATATATTACAGCGTAAAAACGTAAATGGTTTAAAATGTTTCGTATGAACTCTAGAAATGAACCTCAATCCTCTCATTTCTTTTTCAATTACACTTTCCAAACCGTATAAACATGCCCATGTACAGAGTGAAAATTCAAGTTCTAGTACACTCCCCAACATGTGTATCAAGGGTCGGACAGAATAACAGAATATTTATTTACTCAAACAAATCTTATGCAATTCCCATTTTTTTTTTGCTCAATTCAATTACATACGTTGGTTGGTGATGAGGTAACGATCAATAACTATATCGGATAAAAAATTGAATAAACTCTGTTCTGCTTTACTCTTGATTTACTAATGTCGCATACTGTACACCTGCAAAGTAAATGCTCCCGTTTCAATAGTAGGAAACCTCTTTACTGCGGTAGTGTTGGTTTAGCTACGTCAGGTTCACGGGCATAAAGTTTCCCCTCGGTGTAGGAAACTCAACACCACAGTGAGGCGGGAGGGGGAGGGGGAGGGAGAGGGGGGGGGTGACCACAGACGGACTGCGATATCCGTCTCCTTGTCCTGTGCAGGACAGCCTAGCTCGCCCCCCATTATAATCCACTTAGAGGGTCAATTAGAAACATACTCAACAGTCACAGGGGACAGTTTAAAAAACTGTTATAAATGAATATTCTAGTAATTTGGGGGTTGTAGAAACGATTAGATGGTTGTACACTAGGCGACTAAAGTAGATCATGGATGGGTATTATGAAAACCTTCCTTATACTCTAACAACCCTTCTGTACATATTTCTGTATCCAATGTGAATTTAATTGTAACAAATCCAAATCCACAACCGTTGGCAATTTTAAATTTTGCGGCAAACATGAACATATAAGAGATAGCTTTGGAATGTATGCGGTTCGAGGTGGGTTTCTCCTCGTGGTGACCGGTGCCCGCAAAGAGGACTCTCTTTAATTAATTAATTAATTCAATTAGTTATTGATCTCATCATATGTCAGTCAAGTGTCAAGTATAGCACAGGATTTGTTGCTATGGAATTGTTTTATTTCATGAGGTTTTACAAACTCCATAGCAACCATAAACAAATCACATATTACATAACTCGACTGTGCATTGTGCTAAATGCCCGCAACAGCCGCATATGACGGCGCGGTGATGTGTTATGGATCTGATTGGGCCGACGCTATAAAAAAAACACTCACTTTAAATGTCTGTCTTGGGCGACGATATGTATCGCCTACCCGTCGTCTCGATGGCCTCGTTGCACCCACCTTATAGCCCACGTGACGCATGCGCACTGACTACCCGACCCACAGAACGGACGGGCGCCAAGACAACCAAGTAATTAGCATAATTTCAAACTAATTAGCATTCTCGAGTAGCTACGAGCTCGGCTGTGTCTTAATTAAACGACTCGAGAAGAAATCTTAACCCCCTTATTTCGACGGCTAATCAGCCGGAAAATTAAATACATTGCTTTCAATTTGTATTAATTTGTTTTATCTACTTATCTGTCGCTTTGAAGATGTCTTAGATTTTCTTTTGTTCGTTCTTCACCTTGATTAATTATAAGTTTTGTTAAGTTCTTAAGACGGTTTTGGTTGAGAAATCTTAAGTCTTACGCGTTACTTGAATATAAAGCGGTTTATTTCAAAGGGGAGTAGTTTAAAGACAAACGTCGCTGCAGGAATGAGAGATATAGCATCAATCAGTGGTTATGAGTTCTAAGAGAAGAGAGGAATGAATACTAATTAATAGTTTGCATGTGACGTCACAGCGGCCTACTGGTGTCATTAATCATAAAAGAAGAAGAGCGGGTATGACTTTTAAATTGCATAAAAGCAATGTTTATAATTAAAAATACACATGAAATTAAGAGGAAAATCACAAATTCAGAAGCAAATCAATTTTATTAAAAAAAAATGAAAAAAAAACATTGATAATCCAAATGAAATTAATTTTTGGTTTCTACTACGATTCACTTTAAGGCGCGTTCAGACAGAATGACTATGGACTAAGACTAACAATAGAGTGATTAAGCCTTGGGAAAACAACGTACTCGGAAACATCCATCCCCAAATGTATTTCAACAATGCCAACAATCGAAAATCAACTTTCTTAATCACTCGTTCTTAAACACTTATCACTATAAAAGTTTGTTAACGCTTAAACATAAATCGTATACTTCAACCCTGTTAAACCTTTAATCGTTAGTCTTAAACACTAATCGTTAGTCTTAGTCATTTTGTGTGAACCCGCCTTTAACTGTTTCTCTATGGCAACATACTCAAACATAGCACCCTGCCATACATAGCCGCCAAGCACATTGTTGTAAGGTTCCTGCAAACCGTCAATAACGAGTACTTGATGTTGTTAATATCAACGTTATTACATTAAATCCACATCATACAACATCTTCGCCGTGTTGTTGGCATTACAAGTAAACAATATTGAATATATTGCACTTCTGTTATATCTACTATAATATGTATATCTTACCTCATTGAAAGTGTTCAGTATTTTCTTCAACACAGAAAATGCACATAGAGGTGTTTTATCTATCTTACATCAGCTGTTCATAGTCTTAGTTAGTTCATAGTTCATAGTATCAGTCGTAGTAGTAATATTATACCATAAAAAATGATAAAAGTAATGGATGTTTTCAAAGGCATGCATACTTGACACTAGGGAATGTTACCCCCCCCCCCCCTCCTCCTCCCACCATCCCCGCGACGCCACCCCCCCCCCCCCCTGTCACACCTTCTTCGCCATTGATTACGAGGCCCCAAAGTTCGCGTACATAATTTTGGCACACACACATTCCTGGACCCATTCGAAAATAAGGAAATACCGTTCATATTAAATTCCTTGTGAAATTTAAGATCAGTCGAAGGAAGACGGTGGGTGGGATACGTTGGATAGGCCATCAGACAACTCCGTATTACCAGACGGTAAAATGTGCTTAGGAAAACCTGTTTCTCAGCTTTGAACGGATATTAGTTGACCATTTCTCGTAAATCTAATTTTTATAAATTTCAATTTGTTTTTAATTTCCAGTTATTTCACATTTAAATGTATTTTCCAAAGGTGGCCTTTATAGCTACATTTTTTATATCATAACTGAGTGTTTCTTTTGTATCACTATCACTATCACTATCGAATCCTGTATATCTTCTAAACAGGAATAAACCCACAAGATAAACGAGTTCTTAATATCTTAAATTGTGTATACGAAATATGTCAACATTTTATTTTTATATAACTTTTGTAAGCACTTATGTTTACACATCCTCATATCATTTCACCATGTTCAACCGCATTTTGAAAACACACCCTAAAACGCTCAGTTTTAGTACGCGTAATGGTGCAAACCTATTTTGTTCACCTGTAAAACAGGGCTAAACAAAATACTATCTGACTAGAATTAGCTATAATTGACAATCTTCTTTAGCTCACCTTAGAAGAGGCCTCACTCATACAACATTCATCGAATAATTAGTAGATAATCTTGAGATGAGCTCTTTACCGACGCGGTTTCAGCCAATAGAAGACCTCCAAGTATATTAGGTAATCTTTGTGAAACCATGGTAACACAAATCGGATCATTAAGATTAACAAAGTTTCGTGAAACCTCATGTTAAACACGGAGATGAGTGTTTGCTGAAACATAATTACTCTCTCACAGATCGGACAGCAGGTGTGTGTTGCTCGCACTAACTTACTAGTACCGGCTGTGAACCGGTCCAAGTTGGTCCCCTAATGTTGGTGACCGGTGCCCGCAATACTGTACTACTTACTAGTACCACGAATGTCATAATATTATATAAGTATGTACATTTATTTAGAGACATTATATTATATTAAAATTAGTAAATTTTGTATTCCAAATAATCTTTTTCACATATAAGGCCTCATGCACAAAGATTTGACGACGCAAACTCACCGTCCATTAAAAATGGCGGACTTGCTGGTGCAGACAAACTTGCGTTAATCATGTTGGATTTTTAGTTATTTGTGGAATTGTCGATTGAGCCGAAAATTTACGGATCTCCCGGGCATATTTGCGTCGGCAAATCCTTTTGTGCATCCGGTTTAATCAATTTGCGGACGCAAGTCAACAGTTGCGTCTGCAAGTGGCTTTGTGCATGAGGCAGCAAGTGTATAAAGATCATGTCTTGAGGAAGGATTCAGTCAGTGTATCTAGTTCCTGTCCTGACTCGTAAGACACACGTGTACGAACCAGTATAACGTGTAGTGATTCTTTTTTGGAACCCACAGTTTATGTCATGTGACTACTCAACATTCTTTACATCGCTCGGTACTATAGCAAGTAGCGGTGACTTTTAGGGTACTTTGTACGTAGTTAAAGTGTCGTCACTCGCGTGGCACTGTCTATGTTACCTTGTTAATGTCGGTTTACACATTTTTCTAAAATATCAGGTTTAAGATTTAAGATTTTGTACCAAGACACGTTTTTTTAACTGTTTTATTAGGATCGCTACCATTGGCCGGATTTATAAAAGGTCGCCTCTCATTGGCTGGGATAAGAATTTAAGGGATAAGAACCAACAAGTTGAATTGTTTCAACAAATACAATTATCTACTACTTAAGTATAATTTACGTAGTCTATATGACATGAGCTATGACATACTATGTCTTCACTATGATGCACTTAAGTATTTCGTATTTAATAACTATCGTCTAAGTTAGGTTTAGTTAACCCATGCTAAGCTATAGTGTAGACTAGTTAAATCTCTGAGTGAAAGTTCTGGGTTCTCTGCGTGTTGTGAATCTAGCCGTGACGTCACTAGAACGACTCCCGACAGATTGGCCGTAGTCCGCAGACAATCGAAGAGACGTGAATCTAGCCGTGACGTCACTAGAACGACACCCGACAGATTGGCCGTAGTCCGCAGACAATCGAAGATACGTGAATCTAGCCGAGACGTTACTAGGACGACACCCGACAGATTGGCCGTAGTCCGCAGACAATCGAAGAGACGTGAATCTAGTCGTGACGTCACTAGAACGACACCCGACTGATTGGCCGTAGTCCGCAGACAATCTAAGAGACGTGAATCTAGCCGTGTCGTCACTAGAACGACACCCGACTGATTGGCCGCAGTCCGCAGACAATCTAAGAGACGTGAATCTAGCCGTGTCGTCACTAGAACGACACCCGACAGATTGGCCGTAGTCCGCAGACAATCTAAGAGACGTGAATCTAGCCGTGACGTCACTAGAACGACACCCGACTGATTGGCCGCAGTCCGCAGACAATCTAAGAGACGTGAATCTAGTCGTGACGTCACTAGAACGACACCCGACTGATTGGCCGTAGTCCGCAGACAATCTAAGAGACGTGAATCTAGCCTTGACGTCACTAGAAAGACACCAGACTGATTGGCCGTAGTCCGCAGACAATCGAAGAGACGTGAATCTAGCCGTGTCGTCACTAGAACGACACCCGACAGATTGGCCGTAGTCCGCAGACAATCGAAGAGACGTGAATCTAGCCGTGTCGTCACTAGAACGACAGATTGGCCGTAGTCCGCAGACAATCGAACAGACGTGAATCTAGCCGTGACGTCACTAGAACGACACCCGACAGATTGGCCGTAGTCCGCAGACAATCGCAGAGACGTGAATCTAGCCGTGACGTCACTAGAACGACACCCGACTGATTGGCCGTAGTCCGCAGACAATCGAAGAGACGTGAATCTAGCCGTGACGTAGCTAGAACGACACCCGACTGATTGGCCGTAGTCCGCAGACAATCGAAGAGACGTGAATCTAGCCGTGACGTAGCTAGAACGACACCCGACAGATTGGCCGTAGTCCACAGACAATCGAAGAGACGTGAATCTAGCCGTGACGTCACTAGAACGACACCCGACAGATTGGCCGTAGTCCGCAGACAATCAAAGAGACGTGAATCTAGCCGTGTCGTCACTAGAACGACACCCGACAGATTGGCCGTAGTCCGCAGACAATCGAAGAGACGTGAATCTAGCCGTGACGTCACTAGAACGACACCTGACAGATTGGCCGTAGTCCGCAGACAATCAAAGAGACGTGAATCTAGCCGTGTCGTCACTAGAACGACACCCGACAGATTGGCCGTAGTCCGCAGACAATCGAAGAGACGTGAATCTAGCCGTGTCGTCACTAGAACGACAGATTGGCCGTAGTCCGCAGACAATCGAACAGACGTGAATCTAGCCGTGACGTCACTAGAACGACACTAGACAGATTGGCCGTAGTCCGCAGACAATCGAAGAGACGTGAATCTAGCCGTGACGTCACTAGAACGACACCCGACAGATTGGCCGTAGTCCGCAGACAATCGCAGAGACGTGAATCTAGCCGTGACGTCACTAGAACGACACCCGACTGATTGGCCGTAGTCCGCAGACAATCGAAGAGACGTGAATCTAGCCGTGACGTCACTAGAACGACACCCGACTGATTGGCCGTAGTCCGCAGACAATCGAAGAGACGTGAATCTAGCCGAGACGTCACTAGAACGACACCTGACAGATTGGCCGTAGTCCACAGACAATCGAAGAGACGTGAATCTAGCCGTGACGTCACTAGGACGACACCCGACAGATTGGCCGTAGTCCGCAGACAATCGAAGAGACGTGAATCTAGCCGTGACGTCACTAGAACGACACCCGACTGATTGGCCGTAGTCCGCAGACAATCGAAGAGAAATTGGTAGATTTATCTGCAGCTAATTGAACGAACGCCCTCGTTCCCAGTCAGTCTTTGGCTGGTTCATATCTCACAGGCAGCCAAGACCAAAGAACGGACTGTTACTCTGACAAACGATGCAACTTTTAACTGATAAATCACGTTCATGAAAGGCAATGAACTAATATTAATGTCGGTAATAATTCTACTTTAACTTTATAATGAAACAAGACGAGTCAAAATACAATTCGATACATCCACATCGGTTGCGTGTCAGACGTGAACAATATTTAAAATATGAAGTTAGATAAAACGAAAATCTATACTTTAAACCTAGTTGATTGAAATTGTCCTATTTTCTATACATGTTGTACAAACATGAGCTTCAATGAAAAATGCGATGACAGCCTCATACTATCCCAGTATTAATATAATTGATCATTATTTTAGTCAATGTATAAAGATTTCATTTCGAGAATATCAAGGGACACACAAAGTTATCACTTAAACGTGGCTGGGAAAATAACCGCAATCACGGATACAAAGTAAGCGTGCCGTTTACTAAATACAATAGCAAAACATTAATGAAACACTTATTTATTATTGGCAATAGTGATTAGCGTTATTAACGATTGAAATATTAGCGAAATACGCCAACATGCTCATACTGTTTTCGTTTAAAGCATTTTATGCCATGTAGGTGCTAAAAGTCATAGCATACACGGTTTTTACCAACAACACTTTTTCTAATAAAACTGTTTCCGTGAAAATAAAACCTCGGGTGAGAAGGGGAAAGGTTTCTCTGAAACTCTTTTTCGGCCAACTCAATCGGCGGAAAAGAAATAAAATATTGGATGCAACCCTCTCTTCAAGTCAATCTCATAACTGTTTAATAAAACAAAAGGTCTGTTGGTAGTCTTCTCTTTCTTGTGATGCGAGATTCAACGAAACGAAATTATTAATTTAAATTCTTATTTTTTAGTTAATAACCCTGACGTGACTCCTGTATTATTCAGTAGATCTTATTCAGGCAATCAGTGCCAAACTCGCTTCCTTTTTTTGAGTTTTAATATTTTATTATTAGCATTTCCTTCAATGTGTTCAAAGACTTGAGCATACTCATAACGTTCTATATTCGAACGAAATCGCAAAGAAGTTTGTTTTGTCTTTTCAAATGTAAATTTCTTTGTGTCACCGTGCAAGAAATTATTTAATCATATTCAGGTTTGCAATTTCAATGAAGAGGGTACAAATGGAAGCAATGCGGGAAGTGTCCTATCTATGGTGGAAGTGCCAGGTCGGTAAGAACATGTTACTGCAAACCCGGCACCCCCACCAAGCAGCAGAATTACATTATTATTTTAGAGGTTTCAAGTCATAGCCAAAACCTACCCTCAAGGAAAGTCGTGTATTGTTACGACATTGTTTTATGTGTTCTTATTTTCAATTAAAAACAAGCAATAATGGGTGTTTGGCACTTAGGATATTGCTTGGCTTGAATGCTTACAAATTATTTGTGAGGACTATTAGTTTTTTGTGTTCACCTGACAAAAATAAGGTTGCAGTAGTTATTGCAAATAAAGTAATGCACCATAGAATAATGTGTACTTCAGTACTGTCAACTGAAACACAACATTTTAATAGTATACTACATATTTATCTTGATAGCATTTAGAAAATACCATCAACTTTGGGAAATCGTTTTTAAAATTTTAATTTAAGTTAAAGCGAATGAAACGTTCAAAAGCAAAGCTGCTTGACGCGTCGTACAGATTCTAAAAATGATTAATTTCCTGTTTTAGCTTTGCCGCTTTGTATCTGATTGTGAAGCTGGCTGCATTACACCGATAGAAAGATTTCGTATTTCCTTCCATTTATCTTTCCTTATCCTTCGTCACACTGCAAACTTTCACGAATAAGATTTTCACGTCTAGATTTAACGCGAGACAAATCACCAATTGTCGAGACACTGACAGGTCTTCATTTTAAATTATTATAATATATTATTAACGTTTCTACATCTAACACACAAAGAGTCTGGGTATCAGAACGCGTCATGATACCGTTGTATTAAGATCTTGAGAACCATCAATAATATAAAAAGTGTTAACAATTTGCCGAATGTAGTTTTATAAGTTCTTTATCCTGATATAAAAAGTTTCAATTATTTGAATGTTTACGGTTGTAAATTTAGAATCCAATAAATTATGTAATCAAGAATTGGTATCCAAATTATAAAAACCCTAATTACAACATTATTTTGCTCTTTTTTCAGTTCTTACAAAATAAAATTCTGGATATCAATTACATTTTTTAATTTGTGAAGCGCTTTCAATGTTACGAAAACGACTGGTAGCCACAGAGAGAACTACGACAAAGTCGGTGTTTTTCTAACCTAACAAAGGTACAGATTATCAGCACTATCCCCTGACAGTTATAGCGGTGAATCACTGATTAATGTCGATGTTGTGATGATTAATAGTTTAGGTATGCTCGGTTTTACGACTTCCAACTAAATATTTAAGGGCGGAATGCAGAGTCGAGTTAAGTATGTGATTTGTTTACGGTTGCAATGGAGTTTGTATTATTATGGAAAATAGCATGTAATAAAACAATTCCGTTGCAACAAATCCTGTACTTAACTTGACACTTGACTGTGCATATGGTCTTAAGTCTCCGCTAACTTGTTTTCACCAGGGCAACCACCAATCAGAATCTGTGGATTTAAGTCAGCTTACACTTAAAATATTCAGTTTGAACCGGAAGTTAGACCCACCTTTCAGTAACTTTTTCTTTCCCATTAACAAAAGGAAAATGAATCATTATAGTTTCCCAAGCATAATACATTTCTTTACACAACACTAGCCCACGTGCGGGTAGTAATAATAATGGCTAATTGGTCGTCTATATAATCTGATGATTCACATTCATTGCTTCGTATTATCCATACATTCTCCACCATCTGTTATCAGGAAAGTCTCTATCTGTTATCAGGAATCTGAACGTGATAACTCATTACTCAAAGTTTTTACCTCTTGCTTCTTACTCAGTCCGTCCAACGTAATATCATATATTCGTTATTCCCAAGATTCCTAGGGCATTCTTCACGTGTTTCATTACTTGTAATGTTTTATTTTCAACCCACAAAGTAAACCGGAAAAGCACGAATGCCCGTAGGCGACTCTCCATTGATCCTTCTACCTTAAACATTTCAGAACTGCCTTCGGCTCCTTTAGTAAACATTTTTGTTTATAACAACATCTCATATTTCCCGTAAATACCACAATCTAATTAAATGACTGTAATTATCTCGTAATTACATTAAAATAATGGGTTGGTAATTAATTATACGTGTGCTGTTATTCAAGTGATGGGTTGTTTCACTACGGCAAACATGCCACCTACCCTGAGTTATGATGGCACGTTATAAAACATTCACTAGTCGGAGCCAGCCCCGTGGCCTTCTGGGTAGCCTACGGGAGCATCCAAAGCCTCGTAACTGAATATTGTATCGCGTAGAGTGGGGCCTCACGTTGACTTGTGACGTCATAATGCCAACCTAGAGAATCCAGGTAGCAGTGACTGAGATAAGTGGCAGCGAGTGGGATAAGTGGCCGTGAGTTGTCGTGAACAGAGATGTTAAGATTGGCGCTCTCCTGCTGCTACCCTCCATCGCCATGTGACACCCCTTACCCCCCGTGACAACCCGAGAATCATATCATATTTATTCATTCTATGTTATATTATTTACAATCAGTCATATTTGTTATGCATGGGTGCTAGTGACATAACTAGAGGGTAGAGCTTCAAACCATGTAAAACTAAAAATGTCTGCACTCTATGCTTCGTGTGAGGTGACCCTGTGTCGTTGTCTTGTCTGTGTTTTGTATCGCTATGCAAGGTCCGTCAATCTCTTGGCGGAGGTTTCGTAAACCTCAAAGTCGTAGTTTGACGAGCCCCCGCCAGGTGATTCACGAATTGATCGCTATACGGTACACTTATTCTTCTTTGCGTCACAAGTTGTATCTGCGGAATAGGATTTGCTTTACTTCTATGGCATGCAACTACTTATTGTTATTGAAATAACAGAGGTTTACAACAAAATATATTTTATATAACCTTGGTTCCATTTCAGTCGCGCTTATTTTTGGTTTTCCCTTTTCTTTAAGAGGTGCTAAAAGCTAAAACTATTTATACATTACATAATACTGTCTATACTTACGCCCCGAATCGAAAACAAAATCTACATAATTATCCAATTCAAGTACTCGAACACTGTTGTTTCTGCATACATTTATATTACTTTCGAAAAGTATTTTCTTAAATATCATGACAACAATCGCGATTGTTTTTGCATCGCATTTTCAAAAACAAAAAAAATTATTTTTGACTTTTTTGGCGACGATGAGTAGGTAATGGTATATGAATTTTAATATAGGCGTCACATGACATCCATGATCAAACCAGAATTCGAACCTACAGAACGCACCAACTGTCGTTTATCAGACCAACGCAAAACATCTGTATTTCCTAAACGTGCTGGAATATCATTTTATGTAACGAAATATTTGATATTGTTTTAACATCCCATCCACATGAATTATTTACATTTAAAAGTGACAGAATATCTCTTTCATTTTGATCGTTGCGAAAACGTCCTGGGGATATTTGGAATCAATTCGACGCTTTGTTGGGTGTGGCAGCGATGCCGGACTTTCGTATGACGTGGGGTGCTCGTTATTGCTGTGGATGATTGTTAGAACTGGTTGATTGATTGATTGATTGATTGATTGATTGATTGATTCATTGATTAAAAAGTGTTTTCAGTGCACGACATGCTACTCGAACTGTGAAGGATGTCGTACAGCGAACGATGAAATGCCTTCGGGCCTTTCGCAAAATACACATTCATTTTAACTCTTCTACATAGAAATGTTTGATTCTCTTGTTTTTTGTGTGGGTAGGCTCCAGTAAGGGATAATATATTATTCTTCAAATGGTGGGACGAATGGAAATATTACCTTTGAGGGACTGTTGAGAAGATTTTTTAATTGGTAGTAAGCCAAAAGAGAGGTCTTGTACTGAATACTTTGGAATGTTTCTGGAAAAAAAAACGGAAAACAGAAGAGTAGGAGAGCTTATTAGAGTATGTGTGAAGCGAAGGATGCAATGGAGTGCGAGATACTAAGGCCCAGTTTTTCAATCACTAATATCGTTGTTTATGTATAGGTACCTAGAATTTTAGTAAAGTAGTTATTTTACTCTTCTAACCATAAAACATGGACTTCTGAAAATTTGAGTCAATATAATATAACACTGATGAAATCTTCTAGAGTTCTAACTGTGGCATAATATGGAGATGTGTCAGTTGCTTAATTTGAAACATGTGTCTAAACACAAACATCTTCAACGAAGCACAAGTTTTAAAAGTATTATCCTCTTCTTACCATACCTCGGAAAACGGGAAACAGCTATTCTAAAATCTATGTCTTATTTTCTTGCTTGGTTAAATGTAACTATTATGCACTCGGGGATTGAACAGTGTTACAGATATTATAGTATTATTTCAACAAAACACAACAACCTATCTCTTCTTAACGTAATATTAAAAGCTCGGTATATTTAAAACAATACATAACTTTGAAATCTTAACCTTGCATTCTTACTTGGTTAAATATAGAACTATTACACACTAGGGTTTAAGCAGGTGTCAAGTATTATAGCTACGTTGCAACAAAACAACAGAAAGTCAAGCTTTAAGTTACAGTTAAATAAACACTGACTTAATGTATGCAACATGAGAAGCTAGTCTGGCACGTTCTCAGAGATCTTGATACAATACACCCTCTCTCTCTAACGTCGTTTAAATCCCAGCTGCTAGTTTCGTTAGTGTTGATGATACGCGTATTGTTAACACACAGTACACCTATGTTGTATCCTTGTTGTTCATAGTTGTACCCGATGTGCCCTTCTTTTGATGACTAACGAATTTTTGTATACGAAATATTAGTTCTCTCACTACTAAAAAGCAATAAAGAGAAAGTCTCTTGTCTCGACTACTCTTTTTATGATTTATAATGACAGGTAATATCATTTCGTAAAATTTGTATCGGGATATATGTATTAAAACTGTTATATTTTGTGATTATCATAATCGTCGTCTACTGACCGCTAAAATAACAATGAATTTTGGCCGCCAATATGGACGTGGTGATGTCACGAGAATACTCCCTTAGTAGCCTCATACGACAGATATAACCTAATTCACCCGGGCCACACAGAAGAAGAAGAGAGACCAAGAGACATCAAATGGAAGTTAAGACAAAACAAGAATACAAATGGATAAGGACAAGGCATAAGTAGACGAGGAAGAATTAAGAACATCCGTTATAGAGCCAAGAAGAATTGGACGCCTCAAAGATATACACAAAACTGAGATTGGAAGAGATCTCACTTGTAGACTCCATGATTGAAGAAATAGAAACTATGTTTAGGTGGCTCGTTGGTCCAGTAGTTAGCATCCCTGTTTCCAATGCAGAAGGTCCCGGGTTCAAATCCCACTTCAGGCAGAAGTTTTTTAACATCTAATGTGGATTCAATTCCATTACTTCTTGGCTTAGGAATAAGTAAACGGTGACTTTGGAGCCGTCCTAGCAACGAAGCACTCAATTCAAAGTTGTTCTGAATCGGCCTTACTGATTTTGGCATTTGTCCGCAGGTGTTCGCACTGTCCAATCACTGATTCGTATGTTTCGTATTTGAAATATCGATCTTTGATTGGTTATCGCTCACTCGTCGATGGTGTTCGAAGCCTACAGGGTTGGTTCAGTCACTTTCAATTAAAGTCCCCCAATGCAAATCAGTTTAGTTACTGAGTGGGTAGACTCTAAATGTGAATTAATTTTATTTATTTTATTTATTTATATAACTTAAGGAAATTAGCCATAACACCCGCATATACGTGGGTGGCGTATTATGTTAGACTAAGTTAGTGATTAAAAAAAATAGTAAATATTGTCATAGCAAATTGTTGGGATCAATCACAAGTCAAGAGGTAAAAAAACCTCTGATCGGAACGGGCTGAAGTGCTTGCACTGCTCTCTCTCTCTCTGCTTGAGCTAATTAAAAGACACGTACCAAAGTAAGGAGTTTTAGCTCGCGCGCGATGGTTCCACGTCAAGGATCACACATTTGCATATTGCCGCTCAGACTTTGCTCTGAGTCCTGCGGGGGGGGGGGGGGGGGGGGGCTGCCACCTCTCTCGCGTCTCACAGAGCTGCTACATTGCGGACTAGTATTTCTGTGAGGCTAGTAATAAGCTTACCCGGCACCTCCACCAAAACACTAGGATTTCTCTGACACTAGTAATAATAATGCTGTGAATCCTCTTTTTGTGTTCCTTAAATATGCATGAAAATAGACTATAAAAAAAGAGAACCTTAGATAGGGTCTTAAAAAATGTTCAACTAAAGACACTATGTTTTTTAGACCGCGCATAACTTTACGTTTTACTTTCGCGATGCTTGGCCCTAACTTTTTTGAGCAAGATCAATGGTTTAGTGTTCATGTTTTATATATAGCGTTATCACACATTTTTTTATGCAATATTATATTCGAAGTTTCCAGTTTACGAATTTTTTTCGTGGGCTATAGTAGAAATGATTGTTTTGTACCGGGGCACAAGGCAATTATAGAACCAATTTATACGTTGTTAATTTTGTTGTTTTTTTTTGTCACGCCTAATGACATTAAATGCTGCCATGAGGTTCTCCCCTTTCCCTTTTCCACCTCTACAATCCCTTTTAATTTAAACCTACCTATACTTGTCTAATTCCTCCAATCATTCCCCGACGTTATATGACCTAGTCGTCGAGTACGTCGTTTTAAACACCCAATAATAATAATGAAATAAGAAATCATGTCTTTAATATTGTGAAAGGTGTCTTGATTTGTGCATTGTTTGTAGGCCAACACGCCCTCGCCCCGGCTGGGATTAAATCAACTGTTTTTTGTCTCGTTTTCCCACAATATGACTTCCCTTTTGTCATCTCCTTCCCAAACTTCTAGTCGTCTGGACAAACTTGAAGACAAACACGAGAAATGACGCCAACTCAACTTTAAGAAATATGGAATTTTAAATTGGAATTTCCTCAAGTAATAAAAACACTTTCTGTCTTTTTTCCTCTAAGACGAAGTTTCAAGTCTCGGTCACGTTTCTCTCTCTCGTTGTGTTTATTTTAAGACGAATCTGAATCGTAAATTCGGCCTCCGTCCCAGCTGCCGACCACTTTCGTTGTTTGTATATATTTCCTAGTTCTTTAGATATACACACGCACACACAAGTGAGCCGCCCATAACGATAAATAACTTTTGTTTGCCCCCCCCCCCCCCCCCCCCCCGCCTCCAATCTTTCGACGTAACAATTAATTATTATTAATTTATTGTTATTTATGATTTCATTATTATTAATTGTTTGCAAAGCTTAGTTTTATTTAAGGTCCTCCTTTCTAAATCAATTTTTATAACTGAATAGGATAGACATTAAATAAATAATAAATTCTAACTGATGGTTTTATTCATGGTTATCCCGTACCCCTAGGGGCGCCCGTTATTTAACGTAACAGTTTCATTCATGTTATTTCCCATATATAGAAAACAAATCCATAGCAATAACGGGCGCCCCTAGGTGAAGGGGGGGGGGGGGGGGGGGGGGGGGCGACTATGAATACGGACTGATTTTGAAGTATGCATATAACTGTACACACGTCACACTTTCCTCGCTACAAAATCAGTAGCCTCGTAGCGATCTATTCCATGATGTGGAACAGATTTGATGCATAAAGTACATTAACCTAATTTTCAATATTTGAAAATTGAAATTAAATATACTGAGGAGTATAAGCTGTTTGAACTCGGCCTACCAAAGAGCAAGCTTGCTTACTATTTACATTAACAAATGTAACAGCATATTTTAGTTTGCAGATGTTTTTACAAAATATAGAATTGGTGAAATGCTGACCCATAAAAAGTGCTACGATCAGTCCACAGTAGCGTGGATTGCTTAAATAAATATAATAAATTCACATCTAGAGTCTACCCACTCCAGTAACAAGACTGATTTTCAGTGGGGGACTTTAATTTAAAGCGACTAAACCAACCCTATAGGCTCCACACCATCGACAAGTGAGCGATTGCCATATTAGGTTATATTGAAGTTAAAAAACTTCTGCCTTAAGCGGTATTTGAACCCGGGACCTTTTGCATTGGAAGCAGGAATGCTAACCACTGGCCCAACGAGCAATCTCTGCTCTCTCCCTCTCTCTCTCTGTTTAGGCCTAATGTCCACACTGTTGGAAACGCTTGTGGCGGTTCAGCTTATTGTAGCGTGCAGTTACCCACCGCTAAAGTAGAGGTTTTCCCACCAGACTTCTTATTCCTCCTGTAGCTCTAGGGTCCATCTTGGAATTCGTCTCCGGCAGAAAACCCGACAGAGAAGCTCATCACAGAATTCCTCTGTACAAAACACAAACCTTGTTATGTGAGGGGTGGTTTTTGCCGGGACTTTCTTTTGTCAGCGAGATTAGGTCCCAACTTTGACAAGTTTTCCTTGTTGGATGTCAACCAAGCCTCTAATGATCCCGTGGCAAGTTTGGTCTGAGATATGATTTTTTTGTAGACTCTTCTTCTTTATGTATAGGAGAATTTTGTAATGGTTCTATTATAACTTTCGCAGTCAATATAGACATTACGTTAAGACGCACAAAGCAAGTCCATTAACATGTTTAAAATATAATATGTATACGTATTAAAGGCATTTATCTTCTCGATTTTTAATATAAAATTCACTGCAGAGGTAGATACTACAAACTTATTAGGAACAGGAATATGAACACTACAGTAAGGGCCAGTCTTACAATCTCCTAATAGAAAAGGTATTTGTAGCAATTAGGCTATTTGGAGGATTTCAGGAGTTTTGATTGGTCGTTTCCATCGAGAAAACAAGCTATTCGACGAACAAGTAGTTCTTGGGACATTGTAAGACTGGACCTAAGGTTAGTATTGTATTTGTTTGTTTTTCAGTTGATATGCCTTACACACCTTACAATCCATGTAATGCAACACTACTGCTCTGATTGTAAGCTTACTAAATGTTTGATTTAAGCCGATGAATAGCGAAACGGACACATTTTTTAAATTTTAAATAATTAGCCAGGAACATCAAAGAATATCCAACTAACAAATATCTGTGCCGCACCAAAATACTGCAATTTTCCATTTCAATTTACTTTACATATTTCCCGTTCGAAATAGACGTTCAATACAACACATTAAACGCTGAACCTACACTATAGAACAACCCCCCACCTCATCTTCTTCAATTCAAATCAATTAATCGCTGCACTCAGTCTCACCACCCCAAGAAATGGTATTCATTCCAACCCCAATTCAACCTGTAACTCTTACGGGCGGGCTCACCCTTTGTGAACGCACATCCTGACATTTATGAACTTAATAACACAACCCCCGTCTTCGCGAGAACGATAAAACAATTAAAATCCATAGATACTATTGTGTGTTAAAGCTCTTATGAATCCATCCCCCAACGCGTTTAAGTTTGAAGGGTGACTTTAGAACCTTGGAAAATAAAACGTTGACTGCGAGTAGGGTGAATATCTGCGGAAACCCCAGTCGGCTCTATGAAAACAAAACACGGTTGATATATTAACGCCATTGAGTTGTAAGACGGGAAGGGGAAGTCTTAGAGCTTTGAGTATAACGCCATTTACGTTAGGTAAAGCACCAACACCAGTGGTGGTTTGTCTACTACCTCCAACCATCAAATTTATGCTATTCATAATTTTCACGTGTCGTCACAACGGGCATTATGATGTCATATATGATTTAAGCATAACCTAAAAGATGAACGGGTATAATTTTGGAATTTTATAAAATCAGTGTTAAGGGTTAAATTCACAAATCATTTTTTTTTATAAACACACTTTTCTTAACGAAACTGGGTGTTTTTTTCTACAACATTGTTCCCTTCAACGGTTTTTCCATCGCATGTACTAACCCATTTAACAAAGATGGCGGCCAACTGCATACTGTTTTAAGATTCGTGAAAACCATTAATACCGTACCGTACCGAACGTATACTTATACGTTCGATCGCCAAAGATCTTTGGCAGTAAAGCCGCGTCCACACAAATGACTAGTGATTATTGACTATTGACTTCAACCCTGCCGTGGTTATTTCTTAGTAAAGCCACAAAACTAACAAGACTCGTTTCATTGGCTGTGAGTGAGAGCTCTGCGTGCTGATTGGCTGTGACTTAGACTTGACTAAGGAATTGAGATATTTTCAATTCGTTAGTCAATAGTCAAAAGTAAAGTTGTGTGAACGTCAGCACGTATCGCCTATGGTTCAAATCACTTCATCAATAGTCAATAGTCAATAGTCATTTATGTGAACCGGCTCTTAGAACCACAGCTGCCAGCATTGGGCGATCATATACTAGCCGAACAGCAAACGTTGAGCGGTGCACGGCAGTAGGTAAACAATCACTGGCGTAGACTCTCTCCTACCTTCATACTCAAAGCTTCTAGTCATAAACAAGATGTAATTCTGCTGAGAGGGGGATTTTATCGCTCGCATCAAATGGTTTGTGAAAGTTCATGAAACCACCGATGCAGTATGGAAGTGCATACGTTCAACAAGATACTCCATTGCACATTGAATAATGGCGTCTGTCATTGTCTTAACCCAGCGAGGAAAGTTACTGTGTGGAATATAAAACACAATGATTGTATTAAGTGCAAACAAAATACTGTGGAAGTGTTTATCTATTTTATAGTTGAATCCAGTGCTGACAGGATTAAGTAGATTTGTTTTTAAATTTGTTCATGACGTCAGTCATTGATCGTGAATGTTTCAGCTTGTGAGAGTTGAAAATAACACTTACTAACAGTTGGAAGTAGAATCGAGTTAGAATGTAGGAATACAAGGATATATAAACCGGGGAACGAAAACAAGGCATGTTTCTTGATGTTCAATTGACAATTTATTGTTGCAATGTTATGATGGCTTTCCTTTGACCGTGTTGTTGTTCTGTAACTTTGGAGATGAAATGAAATTTACTACTCGTTTCTCGTACACCCTTTTAGGCGATTACAAAGGCACACATACACATTTTGGATAAACTTCATGGGCGGGATGTGTCTCTTAAAACTATCATGTTTCGTTGTAATAAATTATTATGTATGTCTCTTATTGACAGATCAACAACTATAAACACAAATGTTGGTATTCTGTTTGACCACTGTGACGTCACATGAATATGATGTATTGTATTGTATTGTATTGTATTGTATTGTATTGTATTGTGTGAATATCTAAATATATGTTGTGGTAGTTTGGTATGAAAGTGTTGAGGTGGGAATAGTGTGGTACCACTGCACAATAGTGCAATAGGGAATATGCGTCATCTTTTTTTAGCATTTTACTAGATTAGGATTAACTTCCTGAATACAAAAATATTTTATTTTGATGACATAGAATAAAGTTTCATTTATAAAAACTAGCTGAAAGTTTCACACATATTTATGGCGGGAAAAACGGGGCATACGTCACTTTCCCTGTATCAGCAATCAACCAATCATAAACTGATAAAACGCTTATTTGGAAATTATCATATCTAAAATCATATAAAATCGAATTAATGCCTAGTACGCCTAATAATTAATTTTGAAGCCCAATTTCTATAAAAACAATAATACCAAACCTATTTTCATAGAATATCAGTAAATAATGGGTGTTGTTATTCATATAAAGCAGACTTGACAACGGCTTGAGTACAAATTTTGACAAAGTTAGCTTGATGACCTTGAAAATTTGATTGTTTCGTCTAGGAAGCGGTGGCAAAGTCCAAGGAGATTATATGCAAAGTCATTCATATAAGCAGTGATTTACAAGGATTGTGACGTCACATACCGTTTAAAAATAATAGTGCGGGAAACAGATAATCAAAATCTTTGAACATTTATAGAAGTATAATGAGTTAATTTTAAAACTTTTAAATTAGGTTTCTGATGTCTTCAGATGAATAACAATATATTCCACGTACTTTCAGAGCTGTAGAAAATTCATGCACATTCCCTATTCTATTTCCAGCAAACATAAAGTCGGTACACACTCTCAGAAAACAAGATTGAACACATTATTTCCATTTAGAAGCTATGGTGTAAATTTAATGAAAATATAGTGGTAATTAATTGGTTAGTTTTATGTTTTTAATTTTTCATCTATTATTTAGAAAACATGTTATATTTCCAAAACAACTTCATAAATATACCGAAAGTTTTTCATGTGTTTGCCATAGTTTTCGCTATTTGCATTCTTGCAGCAATTCCGCAACACAAAGAGACGATTTGTAACAACGCGTTATGCCGCCGTGTTTTTGCAACTGTTTTGTCGCTCGTTCACAACGCTACATTTAATGCCAGCGATTTCATTTGCGAACCATGTCCATCTGCATCTGTTTGTTTTTCATACATATACGAAGTGATGTGAAACTGTCGCGTTTTCCTTTTTGTCCCGTTCTAAATAAGCAAAACGTTTGTTTAAACGAAACGTTTGTGTATACAGTGAAAAGTAACTGGTAGGTATACACAATTGGTCCGCGTATGTCTAGGGTGACAAATAAGTTTACGAATGGCTATATCGTTTTACGGTTTCGCATCTAAAGTAATGTGTTTTAGCAACGTAACAGAACGGAGTTTTAAATGGTTTTTATGCATTTGGATACTACATTTCTACTGGACTTTTGAGAATTCTTTTTTGACAAGTTGGCATGCAAATATCCACTTAGATTTTATTAACTTGTTGTAACTGATGCGAAATACACAGTACAAATTTGTATCAGTTTAATATTTCCGTACGCTAACCAGTGTTGTGACTTATCTAGATAAAATTATCAAGATAACGTATCTAGATAAAATCTGTTATCTATTATCTTTATCTAGCTAATTTTGTGTGTGTTATCTTTATCTTTTATCTAGATGAAAATACAGATTATCTTATCTAAATTTTAAGCTTTTAGATAAAAAAAAAAAATAGATAAAATGTTTAACCATAGTATAGATACAAAATAATAATAAAATATACCATTTTTCAAAATGAAAAATACTTCTACTGGTTTTCCCCTTTTTTGAAAATGGCGGCAATTTGTAAAGAAGATCACTACCACGCATTGAATTACAAAACATGGTATCCCATCCTTAAAATCTATCCCATCCTTAAAATCCATCCACATTTATGATGGATAATGAAAAAAAAATAAGTTAATATTGCTTTTTAAGAAACATGTCAATAACTCAATAATATCATTATTATCTTTTATCTTTTCAAAATTATCTAGATAATTATTTTAATCTTTTATCTATTATCTAGATATTTTTTTAAAAACTTTATCTTTTATCTTATCTAGATAATTTTTTGGGGAATCATCTTTATCTTTATCTAGATAAAAAATAAATTATCTAGTCACAACACTGACGCTAACGTAATTTGTTTTTATAGTTTCTAGTTAAGATTTTGTTGTTTCCATAGTTATTTTTTGGCGGTGTGTTCTCTTTCGGTCACAAAAAATAAATAAGTATGTAGATATTTAATGTATGTATGTGTGTGTTATATCTTTATTTAAAACTGAGCTTATGTCTAGTGATTGACCAATTATAGATCTTCAATTGAACATAACTCTTAGGCCTACATTTTACAAATACATTTCGAAATGTATGCAATCCTTTCAATTTAAAATAAAGCGTGCTAACTTTCCTATCGTCCTTCTCGAAACTATTGCGTGTGTTTTCAGTGTGCCACGTAGTGAAATCGCAAATTCTGTAATCACAAATTCTGAATACTGAATCATCTTAGTTAACCAACACCAACACATGTATTTATTTGTAAGATAGAAACGATTTATAAGAGTGTCGGAAGTGAGTCTGAAAATAAAGATGTGCCATGCTTGGCAATTAATTGGTCGTTAACAATTTTCGACAGGCGCATTCTTATCTAACTTTGTTGATCATGCGTGTGAAAGCTGTAATTGCGGTGTTTCGAGATCTTGAAATGGGCATATTGCCATATGTGCTGATTTTTAAGTAATATGATCGTCTATATACATATATTTTGCCCGGTAGCCCGGTACAATGGTACTGATTGTATGTATGCTTAAGTCTTAGTGGCAGCACACACCCCCTTGTCCGACAACTTTGATAAATAAAAAAGTGATAATTACTTTTTATGTTTTTATTTTTTTATTTTATTGTCTATACCCAATTAAGTTATAGAACATATTTACAACTACAACTAGGTTCAAGCAAAGAATACTGAGTCAGTAATCTTTGGTTTAAGGTTCTCTGGTCGAGTCCATGTCTTAACTGAATCTTCTCCCGTGTCCGCCATTGCTAACAAAGACAGCGAGTCTTCAGTCCCCGCCATCTTCCGGCCCCGGCCGCTACCCTGCAACCCCTACGTCATCCAGGGTCGCCCCCCCCCCCTCTCTCTCTCCCGCGAGGATTGCGCCGAGCTCCTACCCCGGTAGTAAACAACCCGAGTAACGTTATTACTTTATTACTTTATAGGGGTTCATTTAACAAACGGCATC
The DNA here is from genome assembly GCA_945910005.1 of Isoperla grammatica. NCBI lineage: Eukaryota > Metazoa > Arthropoda > Insecta > Plecoptera > Perlodidae > Isoperla > Isoperla grammatica. The sequence goes on from OX246741.1 coordinate 28,329,444, forward strand.
TTTTAGGAGTTGCGTTCCACGACTGCAATTAACAACCCCAGAACGCAACCTCGATGTTTCACCTCTGACTGCGTCGGACGTTGCAGCTCACTTAATACCAATAGGGCACTAGCAACACCAAAAGACAACAATGAAACAAATGAATTGAATCGATGGACAAACAACAAGCTGTCAAAAAATAATTTCTTCTGATTGTGGAAAACAAAACAAAAAACAAACCAATACACATACAAAACTTTCACTTAGTTGTTGTCTATCATTAAAAGTTTTAAATGACGAGCAGTTACTATTGCTACACTTGTTTTTATTTCTATGGTTGCAATTTTATTATTTTGACAGCTGATTGTGTGTCCATCACTTCAATTCATTTGTTCCATTGTTGTCTGTTGGTGTTGCTAGTGCCCTATATAACATAATTTCTGTTATATTATTAATTGTTCTTTATACAGCAATCAAAACATGGTTCGTTGACCCCGTAATGTTATTCGTCAAAACAGAAAACGAAATTTGATAAGTTTGACAGTATACATATTTTAAGGCGCGTCTCCACTGCGTCGGCAAAAGCCGATCGGCCTGGCCGCGCGGCTTTTGCCGCTGCAGTGGAGACGTGTCGGTCGGCCAGGCCGAGCGGCCTAAAAAGCCGATCGGCAGGCCGAATCGTTTCCCAACTAATGTCGGTAAATATCAAAGGAAATCGTGCCGAATGCCTGGACGAGCTCAAGGAACCAATCACGGTGGTACTATTTTTATTATTTAATATGTTGAATTTCCACTTTATTTCATTTTATTTCATTTCTCAATTATTTTTTCTTGTTCTTGATTATATTTTACATAGTTCAGTAGTTTGTTTTGTTTTTGTTGTTATTGTTATTTATAATTTCATTATTATTAATTGTTTGCATGGCTTAGTTTTATTTAAGGTCCTCCTTTGTAAATCAGTTTTAATAACTGAATAGGATAGACATTAAATAAATAAACAAATAAATAAATGGGTTGATTTGAACGCGCGCAACTTAAAATATAAACCCAACATTGCCATATGTTGGTCCAACTGCCACCCCTTGTGCATGTAGGGTCATTGACTGGCTCAGTGAAGCTGACTGGGTGACAAAGGGATGATACATGCACACCTGCAGTCCAGGTCGAAATCTGTAAGTCCCGTTAATCTCTCTTTACACAAGTTTTTCGCAGAATTTTGACATGCGTTCGAGGGATGGTGTAAATATTTCTATTTTAGTTAATTCAGTAGCACGTACAGTTTCATTTGTGCCTCGTCATGGAGTGGACCCAAGAACAAGTGCTTCGCTTGATAGAAATGTATCGTGCTCGTCCTGTCCTGTGGGATTGTACGGACAAGGAATATAAATTACGGAATAAAAGATATGACGCGTGTATGGAGATTGCCGTTTCCTTTGCGGAGGGAAAGGATGAAATCGAACGGAAAATTAAAAATCTACAGAGTCATTTCGCGAGGGAATTAAAAAAAGTTAAGGATTCTTCAAAGTCCGGTAGTGGCGCTGACACCGTTTACAACAGTAAATGGTTTGCATTTAAAAGCTTGATGTTTCTCGTCGACAGGAATAAACCCAGGAAAACGGAGGATACAGAGGTAAGATAGTAAAATGGTTGATAATGATGATATTTTATTCACAATATATGATAATGCAACTCCAGTTCTGAACTATACATTTCACAATTAATTTATGCGTTATATCTATAAAATCGAATTTTTAGAAAGTAAATCTGTCATTAGTATTATTATGTACCGTATGTATTAGTTAATTAATAGTGCAAACACACGAAAATATATTTCCATTTTCCATAGTTAGCCAAGCTAATATATATATATATACATGTACCATCATAACTTTTAATATAAAACAAACTTTATTTGCATACGATATTAATACGGATATAGATATATTATGAAATAATCATAATATTTTATAACAAGGAAATTATTCAGAATGTCGAGTTGAATGGGAGTGACCCAGCATACTGTGCTGATATTATCTACAAAATGTTTTGGGCATTTATACAGTCTTCATGATTGGCTTCGTAGAAATAGTTTACAACAGGTAATGAATGACACATGATCGTTTACTGTATAAGCGGAATATGCCAACACAAATATTGTTTTTGATATAAAGTAATAGGAATTGAGGAAGCGGCTGTTCACAAAACAAATGACGTCCATCCATGATTTAGGGGGGGGGGGGGCTATCATTGTGACAATATGTGACGGGGGGGGGGGGGGGGGGTTCATGTGACATCCACACTTCCACTTGTACATATTGTCTTAGTGTAAAAATATGGTACCGGCATTTGTGTAGTAACTTCTTTCAGAAAACATATTTATTTTTCAGTAGAGTGATGGAATAATGACCAGTAATAAGTAATGATTTGAAAACTATAATACACAGATTTAGTATGAGTGTGATTCTTGTACACTTCCATTTTAAGAACATGTTATTTTCGTGATCAGAGGGGGCGGGCGGTGTGTAGTTTTTTTTCAAATCATTAATGAGGGGTTTCACACATGTTGTGACTAATTGTGATACAAGAGGAAGGGGCGGGGGGGGGTCTAGTTTGTTCCAAAATTATGTGTCATCATTAATGCACAAACCCAAACCCAAAGGTACAATCATTTAACACATCCTATGTTGCCAAGGCACTTCCCCCTGTTCGGAAGAAAAATACTCTTTAAACTCGTCTCTCACAAGTTGAGCATCGACCGAGCTCTTCCTTGGTACCCTACTTAAATTTGTAAACGATGTTTGCTCCGCGCAATCTCTCCTCCAGACCCCTGGATTAATGTCATTCGTGTCCGAGCACTCGCGGTCAAATGATCCAGTAGGAGTGTAGATTTTCTTCGATGAACTTCTTCTAAGAAAGTTATGCAAATAAATTACTGCCAATGTAACCTTCATTGCTGATTCGGGTTGCAATAACAATGGCTTACGAAGTACTCTAAACACTGAAGACATTATACCGAAAACATTTTCCGAGATTCTACGCCCCCTGCTTAACCGATAGTTAAACACACGCTTCTTTGAGCCTTTTTCTTGAACCCCTGGGTACGGCTTCATTATATTTTGGGTCAGTGGAAAGGCGTCATCCGCGAGAAAGACGAAGGGAGTTTCATCATTTCTTCCCGGAAGAGCACAGTTGGGAGGAAGATTCATGTTTAAATCTTCAAGTGCTCTATGGAATTCAGTTTGCTTGAACATCCCACCATCCGAGATACGCCCTTGGCACCCTACATTTGCATAAATGAAATTGTAGTGCGCGTCAACAACAGCAAACAGCACAATGCTGAAGAAGCCCTTGTAATTGAAGAAGTCACTGCCACTATTCATGGGTGCTTGTAGGGCTATATGCTTCCCGTCCATTGCGCCAACACATTGTGGGAAATTCCACCTATTGTTGTAATCCTGCGCAATGAGTTTCCATTCCGATTCATTTTTTGGCATCTGAAATAAAACCATTTTTTCAAATGTTTACCAGCAATAGGAAAAATCCCTTTTTTGTTGTAATTCTAATAGCTTTGGGTATGAATGTTGTTATTTTGTATGGTATTTAAAAAACACATTATTCTTTTAATTTAAATAATTTCTGATTTTTCACACATTATTTTTATTATTTTTATTATTATTATATTACTTATGTTGTAATTATTATTGTTATTATTATTATTTTTAATTTTATTTTTATTATTATTATTATTATTATTATTATTATTATTATTATTATTATTAATTTTATTATTATTATTATTATTATTATTTTTATTATTATTATTATTATTATTATTATTACTATTATTATAATTATAATTATTATTTTTATTATTTTTATTATTATTATATTACTTATGTTGTAATTATTATTGTTATTATTATTTTTAATTTTATTTTTATTATTATTATTATTAATTTTATTATTATTATTATTATTATTACTATTATTATAATTATAATTATTATTTTTATTATTATTATTATTATTATTGTGGTTTTCGTTATTATTATTAATGAAATTTAATAGTAGGCCTAGCTAATTATTGTCGTAAACACGTATCCCGACTGGGGGTCAAACATGAAATAATGTATTTCAATCGAAAAAAACTTTGAAATTAAGTTATTATATTCTAAGCAATACTAATAAATTTTTATTTTGGTATCATCAATTTCCGTTATTTGTACACATTACTTTATTGCAGGCCTCGTTAGCGTCTGAAAATGAAGATGAGGACAATGCGTGTGAGGATAGATCTCAAAATCATGAAAATACCACCAATGGAGCTGGCGACAATGAACACACGCAGGCTGATGACGACAGTAAAATCAAATTATTATCTCCCAAGGGCAGTATTCCGACAAGAAAAAGAAAAACAGATAATTCATTAGTTAATGAGGCATACTCGATGATGACAAAAATTTACTCAGCGAAACGTGAGCGGGATGAGTTCACTTTGTTTGGCGAACAAATCGCTGTAAAATTGCGAAAACTTCCGACTGCACATGCGCAACTAATGGTGCAACATATTATTAACACAACCCTATTCGAAGCTGAACTGGGAAAATACAACAATCCGACGCCGATAAACCCATATGGAGGCCATCAGCATACGTCATACCCTTCGCCTTGGGCTCATGCGTCTCATTCGCAACCGCAAACACCCACGTATGCACCAGCAACACCTTTCTATTTTTCTAACGATTCAAATTTCTCACTTTCGCAACCCCAAGTACCCACGTTTCAAGCACCAATTTATCCCCGTGATACGCCTAGTACTCCTTTAACACTATCTGTCCAAGAGGAACAATCAACGGACGATTTCATAAGTTTGTGAATTAGTCACATTGGTCATCACGCTATGTTTTACTTTTAAGGGTGTTTCTATTGTTGTGGATTTTTGTGTAGGCCTGTAGCTGTGGTACTTACTAATAATAGTGTAGTTGAATTATTATGATTTGATGTTTCATTATTATTTCAGCATTATTCTTTAATTTACATTTCTACAGAACTAAAACCATTAGGCTACATTATTTTCATTATTTAATTTACATTATTGTTTTTTGTAATGTTTTTATTTTTATTTAAAAACTCACTATTTTATTTTTTAATCCTGCATGGCTTTGAAATATTAAGCCATTACTTGTAACTGTGAATGTTTTTTTCAGAATGGTTAATTTATTATTTTCGTTTATTAATGGATATTAGTATTTAGTAGGTGGTGGCAACAAAAGTATAGTATATAGCGAGACATAGAATTAGTAGAAATAAGTATGGTATACCGTTGGTGCTTTTAGAGCCGGTATCCATACCGGCTCATATATATTGGATAATTAAATAGATCGAAAAGCAATACAAATAGTTGAGTTATTTCTATCAACCTCAAAAATGTAAATATTCTGTATACGCTTACCTGAACATAATCCTGTAGCACATCTACAATTGCTGCACACACCTCTGGTATGGTCTTGGAAATGACTTGCGTTGAGATTTTGAACAGATACATAAGAGAATGATAAGAATCCCCCGTCGCCAAAAACCTTAAGGTCAAACCAAGACGGTCTTTGACAGGAATAGCTTTTCTGAAATTTGTGTCCTGTTTCCCGATTTTGGGTCCAATCTTATCCAATAAATATTGAAAATCGCCACTTGACATCCTAAAAAAGTTTCTGAAACCCCCATTGCATCTATATTCGAGGTTCAACAAACCAACATCGTCCGAAATTAAATCATTGATAAGATCACTGCCACTGTATCGGGCCCTACTGCGGAGGCTCGGTCTGACCCAAAAACGTGGTTTACGTCGTTTTTTATTTTCAGCAATAATAATAAACGCTGCTGCAGCTATAAGTACGTCGTCGTCGTCGTACATTTTCTCTAGTACTGCCGAACCAGGCCGAACGCAGTGGAGACGGTCAAGCCGCGCGGCTTTTGCCACGCGGCCAGGCCGATCGGCTTTTGCCGACGCAGTGGAGACGCGCCTTTAATAATAGCTAAGAGAAAATAAATGTATTAATAAAATAAGGAACTGATTCAGGAGAAACTTGATCAAAAGGGACAACAATACATGATTTTCATAATTGAATTTGCTCTATCTAAGGGTCCTTGATAGTTATGTTAAGGTGCAGTTTTCACTGTTGTGCATTGTTTTCATTGCAGATCTAGGGCCGTGATTAGCCCTATCTAAGGGTCCTAGATAAATTCTGAAAAAGGTATTGTCTTAAATAGGATGAAGATACAGTATCTATAGGGTAGTATCTATTTATGGTATATATGGTATCTATATACATTACTGTAGAATGGATTGATCTCTATAAGACAGGTAATAATATAAGTTTTGACCTGGTTAAAAACGGAATGAACATAGCAAAAGTGTTCGGATTGGAATTTAAAACTTGGTAGACTATTTTAATGTTCACCTCTTGTAAGAAAAATACAAACATGCTAACTTATTAGAAACAATTTATCAATCTTTTAAAGGTTGTGCCATTAATCAGTTCTCATCAACCAACTATCGATATTATTTTCAAATGGTCTTCAATTCGTCTTTTGTCGTGATGAATTACACAGCCTGCATCCCTTAAATCACGTGACCTTCGGCCTGTGATGCTGTCGGCGTTTAGCCCCGTCGGCCACTTAAGTTGCCGCCACGTCACTTTTCGTGAGACCGTCCCGTATTTTCACCGAGATAATCTGGCCCCCCCAACTTCCCCTTCCCGTCCGCTCCCTTCCTTGCACACGAGCTACCCCTTGGGCTAGAGGAGTAGAATTATTTATGAGCTCGAGATATCTCGATGGTGAGATTGAGAGCGTCTGAAATGGTGACTGGTATAACCGCACGCAGGCAACTGCTCATTTTTGTTTTCGTTTATTTATAGCTACATTGTTTTGTCCTCGTTATGACTAAATGCGCTTGTACGGTATTTGAGCCGTGGTCAATTAGGCCTTGGTCTGGCCCCTTGGATATAATCCTGGCTTGTGCGTGGATGTTATTTGTCGGTTATTCACGTCCATGTATCGACTAGCATCGTATCGATTAGCATCGTATCGATTAGCATTGTATCGATTAGCATCGTATCGATTACCATCGTTGCCATTATATCATAATTAATACACACTAAATAAATCAAAACCATTTATGCTAATCAAGAACGTTACTCGAGTGATCGGTTACAAATTGTCTTTCTTAAAACAATGCACATGAATATGCATTTATAGACACTAGCCGGTATATAACGCTGTCATAAAATTGCACTTTTGATATGGATGTTAACACTTCTCACCGGTGGCTGCAAAAATTAGCTTCCAACGACAATTTAAAATGTCAAATAATAATATTAATACACACAACTTAATTTTGTGTTTATATTGACTAATAGCGTTCATTATCGATTAATCCGTAAAAGTTAAGTTGATATAAGTTGAATTTGGTCGATAGTGTTATTACTTTAATCCGTTCGGGTTCAAACGCAAAGGACACTAACATTTATTACTATTTAAGTAGAATGAAAGGTGTATGTAACACATTATTTTGAATTTTTATTTAAATACTAGAACATATCTTAAACAGAACTGCTCCATCAGAAAACGTTTATAGATATCTGTCAATGAACTATACATACTGCTTCGTTCTATCCTTCCAGCTTCGTGACGTCACAATTACTGCAGACGGTTTCGCTTCTCGCCTACCGGTCGGATATCATACTTCTACGTCGCCCTCCACACAACCCTCTAGTATCTCGATAAATATTGCTTCAACGACATTTTCTCTCGCTCAATCCTTCAACCCGAATGTCTCCGTTTTGTCTTATCGCAGTTGGCCGCGGTCGATCAGGCGTTGGTCAAGTAAACCGCGGTCTCTGCGTTCACTTTCGAATCCTGGCGTAGACATTTACCATGTGACGTTTCTTCATGTTCATAATCACCCACACATCGTCTCGATTACCATCGTTGCAACAATGAAATATCATCATAATTTTGTCTTTATCTCATTTCAAACTTGAAGCTCAATGTTGGTTTAGCTTGTTTGAAATAGGCTACACAGTGACCGTATTCGTCGTTTCACTTAGTGCAACTAGTCTGGTCTCTCGACTCGCCTGTGGCTGGAATTAGTCAGCATTGCCTCGTCTGCGTCCTTTGTCTCAATTTCTACACAGCTAATAATTTCAGTGATTATTCTTTACCAAATAAATAATGACTTTCAGTCAAGCTAGACGCATCAAGTCTACCATGTAGTATTATAACGATCTCAAAAAAAGAGGATTTTACCAAGATAGATGTATTTTTAAATCAAATTTTGTTTTTCTTTGTAAATTTAAGGAAGGTAATCCTGTCGGCTTAATACATATTAGCTATATATTGCGATTCATTTTCCTCGCAAGCAAGGAAGGTAATAACCTATATTTCGCGGCCCCGTGCACGAATAAAGCCGAGCTAAGGTAAATGTTTCATCTAAATGCAACGCAAAGACTCCCTGAGGCGATAAGTCTTCATTATTCGGGCCAGTGTTGCCAACCGAGCAAACTTGCAAACAACAAAACACGCGGATAAACCCTTCAGACATATTGCTGTTACGAGTCTCAGATGATTTAGCGAAGAAGAAGAAGAAGAAGAAGAAGCAGCGGAGGATACAACAAGAAAATAAGTGGGGGCTTAAATTTAAACTAGTTTTTGGTGGTGTGTGTGGGTTCGAGGATGTATAAGGTACGGCTTTACGTGGGGGGGGGGGGGGGGGGGGGTAGGAGGGGGGCTCTTTTATTCTTTTTATAAGAGGTGTTTTCTCAGACAGTGTTAACATTGTAGTGTATTATTGTTTACTGATGCGCTGGGTTGCGAAATACGCTTCAGGTCTTATAGGTAAATTTGGTGTATAAATAAATTGTTGCGTAGTCCCATATTAAAGGATAAATATAGGCACATGAATGAGTATATTTTAATTGTGACCAAAACCTTGGGAAATAACGTTTTCTTTCACTTTCCACAAAGCCTACTAAACGCTTTAACGCGTACTGGTTTCTACTTTTAGAGATTTTTTAGAAATCTATAATATGAAAGATTTTTTGAATGCCCTATCTCCGGATCCTTCACGTTTCATATTTATTCAAGGTCAAGGAGGAATGTTTGTTGTAAATTAATGGAATCGGCATGTAGTCTACTTCTGTAAAAATAGCCCCGAAGACTGACCTACTATAACGAATAAGGTTCTTCTACCGACGCTGTCTGTTTACGCTCATGTTTTCAATGTCTATCCAAACCCTACTCTACTATTCTTCGCTTTTAAAAAAAGGGGGAAACACCAGTTCCAATGCTTTTTTGTTTGTTTTTTCAGCGCTTTGTTAACAATAATTTATATCTCAAAGAACCGCAGACAAAAGTGTGTACTCTATTTTTTGAAAACCTTCCTTTGGACGTGGTTTGGACTGTGGTACATGTTACAGAATCGTGTGTAAATCACTTCCATTATGTGAATCAACATGGTAGCTTGCCAGATATCCCGTCGCTTTTCTAGCTGCGATATCTCTTGCCAGGTAGATTCTATTCCACGGCCAACTGTATCGGACCATTCATAACGTTTTACTAGAAGGCGTGCAAATAACTCAATTTTACTTGATTTTACCTTATTTCTTTCAGAAACAATTTCGATAAACGTCAACATTTTGTCGAATCTGGGCACCACTGTGTCGATCATCAATATAGGGGCTGTCAAAAACATTCACGTCCAATAAAACTCAATATTACATTTTTAAACACATTAAATATACGGGAAGAAGAAAGTTTACTTTGAAATTGGACTTTTCTGTAATAAAAATCCTAATTTAAAAATGATATAATGATACTCTTTAAAACACGTTGAGGTTTATTTGGAGAGTCTACAAAGTAGACCACTAGACGAACAGATTTTATTATCACATTCAATTTTGTTGTTGATTTATTATGGCTTGGTCAAGTAAAGCATGTAAGTTTAGAAACCTTGTCAGAGAAACTTACATCAATAGTATATTTTATTTTGAATATTTTATTTCAACATTGTCTTGTTCTTTTTCGCGTTTCCCTGCCCAGTTGTGCTCGACTCACGACTGTATAAATCAAGATACAATACAGGCGTTACTCGTCAGCCTATAACGTGTACCATTATTGAACCAATAAAGACATATGTTTAATCATGGTAGTAGTCACCATACATTTCATTGTAGGCCGCATCTAGCCTGCGTTAGTATTTAGAGTTGGCCGACAGCGGGAGTCGAACTGAATGAGAGTGTCATGTGGTATCGCACAGCGAACTCTGTGTTATAGTGGGCGGAAATCGAACCGGCGACCTCGGTCTCAGTGTCCCTGTCCCCCGGTGACCCAGCACAGGTAGTTTGCCCCCGCTTGACAATGTCCCCTGTCCCCCGATGACCCAGCACAAGTAGTTTGCCCCCGCCTGACAATGTCCCCTGTCCCCCGATGACCCAGCACAAGTAGTTTGCCCCCGCCTGACAATGTCCCCTGTCCCCCGATGACCCAGCACAGGTAGTTTGCCCCCGCTTGACAATGTCCCCTGTCCCCCGATGACCCAGCACAAGTAGTTTGCCACCGCTTGACAATGTCCCCTGTCCCCCGATGACCCAGCACAAGTAGTTTGCCACCGCTTGACAATGTCCCCTGTCCCCCGATGACCCAGCACAAGTAGTTTGCCCCCGCTTGACAATGTCCCCTGTCCCCCGATGACCCAGCACAAGTAGTTTGCCCCCGCTTGACAATGTCCCCTGTCCCCCGGTGACCCAGCACAAGTAGTTTGCCCCCGCCTGACAATGTCCCCTGTCCTCCGTCTCAGTGTCCCTGTCCCCCGATGACCCAGCACAAGTAGTTTGCCCCCGCTTGACAATGTCCCCTGTCCCCCGATGACCCAGCACAAGTAGTTTGCCCCCGCTTGACAATGTCCCCTGTCCCCCGATGACCCAGCACAAGTAGTTTGCCCCCGCCTGACAATGTCCCCTGTCCCCCGATGACCCAGCACAAGTAGTTTGCCCCCGCCTGACAATGTCCCCTGTCCCCCGATGACCCAGTACAAGTAGTTTGCCCCCGCCTGACAATGTCCCCTGTCCCCCAATGACCCAGCACAAGTAGTTTGCCCCCGCTTGACAATGTCCCCTGTCCCCCGATGACCCAGCACAAGTAGTTTGCCCCCGCCTGACAATGTCCCCTGTCCCCCGATGACCCAGCACAAGTAGTTTGCCCCCGCCTGACAATGTCCCCTGTCCCCCGATGACCCAGTACAAGTAGTTTGCCCCCGCTTGACAATGTCCCCTGTCCCCCGATGACCCAGTACAAGTAGTTTGCCCCCGCCTGACAATGTCCCCTGTCCCCCGATGACCCAGCACAAGTAGTTTGCCCCCGCTTGACAATGTCCCCTGTCCCCCGATGACCCAGCACAAGTAGTTTGCCCTCGCTTGACAATGTCCCCTGTCCCCCGATGACCCAGCACAAGTAGTTTGCCCTCGCTTGACAATGTCCCCTGTCCCCCGATGACCCAGCACCAGTAGTTTGCCCTCGCTTGACAATGTCCCCTGTCCCCCGATGACCCAGCACAAGTAGTTTGCCCTCGCTTGACAATGTCCCCTGTCCCCCGATGACCCAGCACAAGTAGTTTGCCCTCGCTTGACAATGTCCCCTGTCCCCCGATGACCCAGCACCAGTAGTTTGCCCTCGCTTGACAATGTCCCCTGTCCCCCGATGACCCAGCACAAGTAGTTTGCCCCCGCTTGACCATGTCCCCTGTCCCCCGATGACCCAGCACAAGTAGTTTGCCCCCGCTTGACAATGTCCCCTGTCCCCCGATGACCCAGCACAAGTAGTTTGCCCCCGCTTGACAATGTCCCCTGTCCCCCGATGACCCAGTACAAGTAGTTTGCCCCCGCCTGGCAATGTCTCCTGTCCCCCGGTGACCCAGCTCCAGTAGTTTGCCCCCGCTTGACAATGTCCCCTGTCCCCCGATGACCCAGCACCAGTAGTTTGCCCCCGCTTGACAATGTCCCCTGTCCCCCGATGACCCAGCACAAGTAGTTTGCCCCCGCTTGACAATGTCCCCTGTCCCCCGGTGACCCAGCACCAGTAGTTTGCCCCCGCTTGACAATGTCCCCTGTCCCCCGGTGACCCAGCACAAGTAGTTTGCCCCCGCTTGATAATGTCCCCTGTCCCCCGATGACCCAGCACAAGTAGTTTGCCCTCGCTTGACAATGTCCCCTGTCCCCCGATGACCCAGCACAAGTAGTTTGCCCTCGCTTGACAATGTCCCCTGTCCCCCGATGACCCAGCACAAGTAGTTTGCCCTCGCTTGACCATGTCCCCTGTCCCCCGATGACCCAGCACAAGTAGTTTGCCCCCGCTTGGCAATGTCTCCTGTCCCCCGGTGACCCAGCTCCAGTAGTTTGCCCCCGCTTGACAATGTCCCCTGTCCCCCGATGACCCAGCACAAGTAGTTTGCCCTCGCTTGACCATGTCCCCTGTCCCCCGATGACCCAGCACAAGTAGTTTGCCCCCGCTTGACAATGTCCCCTGTCCCCCGATGACCCAGCACAAGTAGTTTGCCCCCGCTTGACAATGTCCCCTGTCCCCCGATGACCCAGCACAAGTAGTTTGCCCCCGCTTGACAATGTCCCCTGTCCCCCGATGACCCAGCACAAGTAGTTTGCCCCCGCCTGGCAATGTCTCCTGTCCCCCGGTGACCCAGCTCCAGTAGTTTGCCCCCGCTTGACAATGTCCCCTGTCCCCCGATGACCCAGCACCAGTAGTTTGCCCCCGCTTGACAATGTCCCCTGTCCCCCGATGACCCAGCACAAGTAGTTTGCCCCCGCTTGACAATGTCCCCTGTCCCCCGGTGACCCAGCACCAGTAGTTTGCCCCCGCTTGACAATGTCCCCTGTCCCCCGATGACCCAGCACAAGTAGTTTGCCCCCGCTTGACAATGTCCCCTGTCCCCCGATGACCCAGCACAAGTAGTTTGCCCCCGCCTGACAATGTCCCCTGTCCCCCGATGACCCAGCACAAGTAGTTTGCCCCCGCTTGACAATGTCCCCTGTCCTCGGCGACCACGAGATAGTCAAGGCGGGTGTGTGGAGTAGCTGCCCTCACTCCAATCAATAGCACGCAAGCCTCGACTAGGCCGTGTGACGTCACGTGGGCTGTGCGTTCTAACGGGGCGTGTACAACAACAACAACAACAACAATAATAATAATAACAATAATAATAATAATAATAATAATAATAATAATAATAATAATAATAATAATAATAATAATAGAGTTAAGGAGAGATATTGGGAGATTAGAACAATTCAGGATGGGTAATAGATCTAAAAAGATATTACAATATTGCCAACACATATTTGAAAGGTTTAAAATCCATACTATACATGAAACACCGAACGAGGCTACAAACGAATATTTGGATACTCTAAAGCAAAAAGTAAGTGCATTAGCCAAAAGACTACGAAGATATAAAGAGTGTAGTGATAGAAAAGAACAAAACGAAATGTTTAAAGAAAAAGAAAAAGAATTCTATCAGCAAATTAACAATAAAGAAGAAATAGTAGGCAATGGTATACCATCGAAGACAGAGATTGAGCAGTTTTGGGGTGGGATATGGAGTAACCCATTAATGCACAATCACAATGCAACATGGATTCAAGATGAAATTGAGGCAATGAGTGATATCGAAGAAATGACATTTGATGGCATCAGTGTAAATGATATAAAATCAACGATACGAAATACTCATAATTGGAAAGCACCCGGTAACGATAACATTCAACATTTTTGGTACAAGAAGTTTTCAAACATGCACAGCCAGATTGCTAAATGTCTTAATGAATTTATATTAGGAGACAAGGATTTACCAGATTTCTTTACTGAAGGAATAACATTTCTTAAACCAAAAGATAATGACACCAAAAATCCAAGTAAATATAGACCAATTACATGCTTACCTACTATTTACAAAATCTTGACATCGTGCATTACAAATAAAATATATAGTCACTGCGAAGAACACAATATATTAGCTGAAGAACAAAAGGGATGTCGTAAATTGTCGCAAGGGTGTAAGGAACAATTAATTATTGATTCTGTTGTAATGAACCAAGCTTTCAACAAGAAGAGAAACATTCACGTTAGCTATATTGATTACAAGAAAGCGTATGATTCGTCACCACATTCGTGGCTAATACAGATACTGGAAATTTATAAAGTAAACCCATTGATAGTAAACTTTTTGCGGACAGCGATGACGAGTTGGAAAACAACATTAAAGTTAAACGTAGGCAAAGAGCAGATATGTACTGACCCAGTTAACATCCGACGAGGTATTTTTCAAGGTGACTCGTTTAGTGCGTTATGGTTTTGTCTTTCATTAAATCCATTATCTCATATACTAAACAAATCTACACATGGTTTCAAGATAAAGGACGGTAATACGGTTTGCCACACACTTTCACATCTATTCTACATGGACGATCTCAAGCTATATGCTTTAAATGCGACACACATGACGAATCTTCTTAACTCAACGTTAGAATTCAGTAGAGATATATGTATGGATTTTGGAATTGATAAATGTAAGTCACTTCATGTCATCAAAGGAAAGATTACGAAATTAGAAGAGTTTGAAATTGACGAAGACAACCGGATTGGAGTAATGGACGAAGAAGATATATACAAATATCTAGGATTTGCGCAGGCTAAACGAATTGATCATAAACTGATGAAAAGTAAACTAACTTCTGCATACAAGAAACGAATAGGATCCATTTTAAAAACACAATTGAATGGTAAAAACAAGATCAAAGCAATTAACACTTATGCTATACCGGTACTAACATATTCATTTGGAATTATTAACTGGACACAGACAGAACTTCATGCCCTAGAAATTCTCACCCGCACAACATTCACCAAATACAGAAGTCATCACCCTAAGTCAGCAATAGAACGAGTGACTCTACCTAGAGAAAAAGGGGGAAGAGGCTTGATTGATTTAAACAATTTATATTATAAACAAATTGAAATTCTGAGAAAGTACTTTTATACAAAATGCCCACATTCACAACTTCATAGAGCTATAGTATCGGCAGACAAGTCGCTTTCTCCCCTCAATTTAAATGACGGAAATTTAAACTTGCTTCAAAAACTAAATTCTGACACAGCAAAAGAGATCAGAATATCAGAAAAGACGTTACATAGCAGACATTATAAAGAACTTCTTAAGGATAGCGTCGATAGGGTAGCATCGAACAAATGGTTAACGTCCGGGGACATTTTCAGCGAAACAGAGGGATTTATGATCGCTATTCAAGATAAAGTAATCAAGACTAACAATTACAAAAAATACATACTGAAAGACGTCACAGTGGAAGATAAATGTAGAAAATGTAATTTGAACGGCGAAACAATTGAACATATCGTATCTGGGTGCAAAATGCTTTGTCAAACAGATTATCTTCATAGGCATAACCAAGTTGCAAACATTGTACATCAAAAATTAGCCATGAAGTATAAACTTATAAACACAACCACTGCGTATTACAAATACAAGCCTGAAAAGGTATTAGATAGTAAAGACTACAAATTATATTACGACCGGGCAGTTATTACAGACCAAACCATACATCACAATAGACCGGATATTATATTTATTGACAAGAAGAAACAAGAAACGATTTTAATTGATGTTGCCGTCCCTTTATGCCACAATGTAGAGACAACTTGGCGGGAAAAGATAAATAGATATAAGGAATTATCTATTGAAATAAAAAGGTTGTGGAAGCAGAATAATGTAACTGTTATACCGTTAATTATATCAGCAAATGGCATTGTTCCACGTAAACTCCATGACAGTATTAAACTAATTGGTCTCCAACCGAACATATACATCGAGATGCAAAAAGCAATTATTTTGAACACGTGTAGGATAGTGCGAAAATTTTTGAACTGAGAAGAATGAAGACTTCAAGAAGTTCTCCATCCCGATGGTGGTTTTCGTGGTTTCCACCGTACAAAGAGCGAATGCTGGGATGAGTACAAATCGGCCACGACCGTACATAGCATCCACAGTTCGGTTTGGAAAAAATAATGTGGACAATGATATATTAAGTAGTATAGCCAAATGTGGGCATTTGAGAAGCAGAAGAAGAAGAAGAAGAAGAAGAAGAAGAAGAAGATATATTAAGTAGTTCTAAGTAGATTTTTATAAGGTAAACACATGGAAATACTTGACATTTGTGTCCGTACAACATGTTTATGCCGGTTTTGACCGAGTTTGTATGTATTGCAACAATAAAATAATAATAATAATAATAATAATAATAATAATAATAATAATAATAATAATAATAAAAATAATAATAATAATAGTAATAATAATAATATAGAATATCTTCACTCCTCCGACACTGATCCACACTTTCTTGTCACAATTCCAGTAATATTATTATTATTGTTAATAATATTAATAACAATAATCATAACAATAATAATAATAATAATAATAATAATAATAATAATAATAATAATAATAATAATAATAATAATAATAATAATAATAATACTAATAATAATAATAATATAGAATATCTTCACTGATCCACACTCTCTTGTCACAATTACAGTATTGTTAATAATAATAATAACAATAATCAAATTTTTTAAGTTTTTCTTTTTAATTATTCCATTTATTGATACATTAAAAAATACATTAAAAACAAAAACAAAGCATCACTATTGATACTATACTATATATACTATATACTATAGCCGTCACCATGATACGTCATAACCCCAGACGCGAACATAGGTCGTTACTCTTTATAAATAATGCTTTATCGACATCCGGATTTTTCTAGCGCTACTTTTTATTTACCAGTCTATATCCCAAAAAATTGAGTCTTTTTATAGGTCCTTCTCCTTTGACAAATAAATAACCTCCTTTATTATTACTTCATAAAAAGTCCTTCGTGTAGGTCGGTAGCTGTCAGTTTGTCACGTTGGGCGCGTGGAAAGTAATCCAGTCGACGATTCATCATGTGACACGTGAAGTCACGTGAGGCTGTGACGGCCGACCAATCTCGGGGGAGAACCTATAAAAGTAACATGACAGGAGAGCTTGTCGATCGACTGATTCAGTATTTTCTCTGTTGGCCTCCCTATACCATTTGTCATCGGCTGAAGAACGAGTCAAATATCAATAGCTTTCGGTTCTGCGATGTTGATGAAATTGTAAATGAAAACCATGTTTTTCGTTGGGGGAACACTTCTAGTAGTATTTATCTAATTTATTCCTTAGGCCAAATCAAAATTACAATGTCCATAATTGGTAAGGTTCATTAATAGTATATCTACACAATATTTTTTATATTTTATCATCCTAATATAATTGTTAGTAGGTCACTTTAAAGCATCTTAACCTGATGTCCTTAAACGTTGTTAGAGGTTTCGAGCTAAGCATATTCGTCTTCAATTGTCAGCTTGAATGATTGCAGTTTCTGATTTTTTGCAGTCCTCATTTTCGTTTGAGCTGGGACCGTTTACAAATTAGTTTTTCTTATTTCTTTTCATTTTTAATTTTTTTTCTTTTTCTTTCTTTTTCTTCTTTTTTCACTTTTATATATATACATATTTTCCACATTGTTTCTTCATGTTTTTTCTTATTTACATATTTTATTTTTATTCTTTAATATATTGCATTTCCACTTTATTTTATTTTATTTCATTTCTCAAATATTTTTTCTTGTTCTTGATTTTTTTTTATATCGTACAGTTGTTTTTTTTTTGTGTTATTGTTATTTATCATTTCATTATTATTACTTGTTTGCATACCCTAGTTTTATAAGGTCCTCCTTTGTAAATCAGTTTTTATAACTGAAAAGGATTAAATAAATAAATAAATAAATAAATAAATAAATAAATAAATGTCAACACATATTTCCACCTCCGCTATGGCCGCTGTGACTTCACGTGAATACTCCCTATCCTATTCTGATATCTTTTCTGCAGAGCGTCAGCCCAATGACGTCAGTACTTACTTCGCACCGCTGAGTCAAATTGCAAGGCGGTGAGGTTTCAAACTGTTCAATGTGTTTCTCGAGACTTTTTCAGTCGTCAAGCGGAGGTTGAGGTGCTCCACCCCAAATCCAATTACTTAAATCCACTAATCTACGGCCACAGTATCTGTAAATAGCGCGTTGCTTTAGTCTGTAGAACAAACGAGAGCTTTTGTACAACAGGCTAACATTACACTTGGACTAGACGTAGTATAGACCTGCTTTTTTGTCTATTTCTCTACAATAACTGCGTGATTAAAGTGGTGGCCAATATAACTTATCTATCTTTCTTGTTAAACGTTAACGTGTGTACTGTGTAGTACTTCGGTTTGTTGTGCCTTTTTTGTTTGGATATTATAGTTATTTATCTTTTTAGATGATACGAATAATTATATCATGTAAAATAGAATGCGGAAAATAACAAGTACAGTAGATAAAAAGCTTTAATTTTAATAAATAATTTTCAAAACTAGCAGATATAAGTCTAAATGTATGTCTCTGTGAATATTTACGTACTGTTCAATGTGTGTGACAATCTACGGCGGTCTTCTAGTTTTACGTTCAAACGTGTCCACTGTCCATATTGTCCTTCCTTTTTTGAGAACGTCCATGTTTCCTATGAGACTAAATGACAAATAAAGCTATACGTTCAAATACACGCTGTAACTTTAGGAACCAGAACATATCAGCTTTATTAAACTTTTTACTCAGTCACTATTATTTATTTAATACGCAGACAAACAAACTTTTAATTAAACATGGTTCGTGGTTTAAATACATTATGTTGACCTTTTGAAATGTTCAGTTAAACAAAATAAAAAGTATTTATTCAATTTTTTGCGTCTCAATATTTAAAATGCGGAATAGGGAACAGTTTTAATAATATTTCAGTGAAATTTGTGAGAGGAAATTGGGGAGGGGGGCGATCGGTAGTTAAGTTTATCGTGTCACCTTTACATCTTTATGAAACACAAAACACGTAGTATTTTGCTCTGTTTAGAACGAACATACATCACGTATTTATTTTGTTAATGAAGCTTTAATTGAAAACGTGTACAATATTCAATGCAATGAATTTAATATCCTTGGATAAAAAGATTTCATTGATTTACACAAATCCCCCCCCATCCCCCATTGTGTTCCTTAATTAACAAACAAATTATGACTACAATTTAGTTTTTCTTCTGTGACAATACTGTTTAATTCTCTTACATTTTAGATCAACTGTTGACAGTAATATAATCTCCAGGATCCTTTCTCTGGTTACCTAGCGAGTAGCCAGTCGACATTCCTGTTCCAGTGCTGCCAACATAACAGTAACGTGAACACCAAACCCGTCAAAGCCGTGAACTAATTTGACACAGAGCGGAATAAACCTCGTCTGTGTGTATCCAATTACCTTCCCGGTTTGACAAACATGCGATGTGTTGTGTTGGATGGTTGGGAGACTGTGAACTAACAACAGTTTACTCTTTTTGTTGCAGAGGAGGAATGGGGAGCTGATGGGAAGCCCAGAGGACCGCCTGGGAGTGACCAATCAGGTGAGCTTTACCGTTGCTATGGTTATCAGTGTGCAAACAAACACACACATATATCCATCCATCCACACTAGGAGTATATTTTATTAATTCTATTCTGGTAGACCGGGAAGTCATTATGCATTCATACATTGTCAACTGGAAACGCGATATAGGTCATAACATTCCCAAGTGATCTTCTTTCACCAATGGATGATTTTCGAAATGAGTATAGATACTCGTGACATTGTGTATTTTAGAACATGTGTGCGACATAAATACGATAATTGATTTGATTCACTGAGGGCCGTTTATAACGTTATCGTTTAATCAAGAATTAATAATAATGACAGTTAAATGGTTAATTGGAGATTTCAATACCAGGAGGGTTGTTCCTGAAAGTTGTCTCACAGTATATATATATATATATATTTACTCACTTTATGTGATATCTACGTGATCCTATTGGCTGATTGCTGTGGCGGGCCGCGTAGAAAACACTCAAAGTGAGTATTTTCCCCGTGACAACTTTCACGAATTGCCCCTTAGATTTATACTGCATTTACTAGTATGGGTAAAATATACGGATTCCAATGGTATCTGTTTTATGTTTACATGTAGGCAATATTTACTGTTTAATATGAAATATAAGTAAGAAAAAAAGAGAAAGGAAACAGTTGAAATGCTAGTTTCATTAAGTTCATGATGACGTCACATTCTTTAACTCGGAGTATTTTTGTAAATGTCATAATTAGTAGACCAATCATCTCACAATACTCTCGTATCATGCTGCTTGTAACTCATAATTAGGGATGGTTGTTTTTCGCGATGCGCGATAAAACGAATAGTGTAACAATCAATTTTAACACATTTTTTTTCGTTTTCTTCATGTTATGACTAGTCAGGAGTCCAAATCAAATCGCGAAATAAAACCATAAAATGGCAATAAAACGAATTATGCCCTTATTCGCGAAATAAGACCATATTTAATACTTCACACCCCAAAATAATGCCACATTTTGTATTTTTGTCAATTTCCAATTATTTCCGTGAATTAGGCCTACTCCTTGAATGAAAAATAAAACGGCGAAAATAAATTCCCACGAATTTTCATCCCTTCCTTTGCCTGCCACAGGAATGTTTCACAAATTTTTTTTGCAACCCCGGCGCTGACCATTCTTTACCCCTCCCACCCGCGCTCTGACCTACTTTACTCGGTCATTGACACTCGATAGACGTCTTCGTCTTTCAGTTCTTGTTCGTTTCTTGGTAAGAAAGGGTCGTACAATCTTATTTTCCTAAAATCATGCCGAAAGAAGCAGTGAGTGCGGCTAAAGGGGTTGGCTAAACAGCTGACCGCGCGGCGACGAGCGAGCCACAAGGCAAGAACCTACGTAGTCCTAGCGCTAAATGCATGTTGACGTCAACAGCAGGTACGGGTACAGTAAGTCAAAATAAGCGGTTTATGTTAATATTTGACGGGGCAGCATATTCTCTTAGAACCAACTATGATTTTTTTCACTGAGTGATAATGATATGGCTAGGCCTAATATTTACATTGTTTTACATAACTTTTAAAGTTTTGATGTTGATGTCAATAAAGTTGACATTTTTTACATTCACCTTAGCATAATCAACTCTTTCTCGAGTAGGTAACATAATGTAGACCTACAAATTAGGTAGATATTAGACATTTAACCTACTCCAAAATAATAATATAGCAGATTCCAACAAGTCAAAAATGTATTACTTACATAACTCTGTTTTAGCACATGTATAAACGATTTGTATAAAAACAAAAATAACACCACAAAACACCATAATTTGGAATTATTAAAACGAAATTTGGAAAAAAATAACACCATTTTCAACCATCCCTACTCATAATGTATTTGAAACAACGAAACACACTTATTATTTTCTTAAGTCTGCCTTTTGAAAATTATTATATCCACTGATTATAGAAACAGTCACGCCCGCCCGTCTTCTTAATGGTTTCATAAGACGCGTTGACACTTTGAAATGTACTATAATTGTTGTTTATTGAAACGTCGAGTCTTATTACGACTGCCGAGTCACTGTCAGTTCGTTATGTGCTACTTCTGCGGCTCTCATTAGCTGTTTACATGAGGTGACTGTCACCATGGCGGCTGGCATGGAATAAATGCGTTGTGTTGCGTCTTGGGTCGAGATATTATTGTGTTTCTTTAGCGTTTCAGGTTTCAGTTGCTAAATCGCTGAACATATATTTTTGAAGACGTATAAAATGACAATTTTTCAAAACACGGTGTTCCTTATCCTATTAATATTTAGATAATATAAATTCTAATGGTTTACAATTGATAGTTACAATTGAATTGATTTTGTGTACATTTTCGCCTAGAAATGCAAACAAACCCCATCATACTAATGGTTTTGATGAGAGGAAACAATATGCTACAAGATGCCAAATTTAAAATAATGAATGCTACGTTTGGAGAACATTAAAAAATGTTTAAAAAAACGCACGCAAGCGAATGATTATTTCTTTCTATGAAATGTTATCAATGATTGTTAGGGCTGTGCAAGATAAATTAAATTTGGACAAAATTATTCTAATTAAGTTATATCTCTTGGGAATGCCCATCAACAAATACGATGCTGCTCTTGATAAAACTTGTTTTACTAGCACTGTTATCTGTTGTCACTAGACATTCGCTCTGTAGACTGTATGATGAAACAACCTCCCATTTACTTATTTTTCAGTCAAATCTTTGACACACTACGCGACGGTGCTTCCATCTCGTGGTGGAAATGTCATCAACTGCCATTTTGTACGCGTGTTGTTGATTTTAAAGCTAAAACCTTCTGTCTGACTGAAAGTATCAACACGTGTTTCCCGTCCACCAAAGCCCAAAAGTCTTCTTGGTCGTCTCGTGCGGGTCCCATGTGATTTCAACCTGTTTGCATTGCTTCGTGGTGCTCATTAAGTATTTAAATTGAAGCAACGTTAATAATTAACAGTAATGACAAGATCGGCATCTGCTTTGACAGTTCTTTTTAACTTATAAAGCACACAAACGTATACTCGCTGACGTATGTAAATCTACAGTAATACAGAAACCTTCTGCATCAACAGATGTTTGGGTTAGGTAAAGTGAGTTACTCGTTGTGTGCCCGGGATAGAATTTGGCCTAGGATGCCTCTGCCAGCCAACCAAATGATTTCCCTTTGCACACATCTAGTTTTCCTTCCCACGTGTCCCTTTCCTCAAATGTTCTTCGACGCCATATGACCTAGTTGTTGTTACGTTGTTAAACAATTAATAAGTCTAAAGTTGTCAATAAGGGAAGTAACAACGCCAACGAAAAATCTAAATACTACGCATATTCATATATTAATCAACGGTGGTAACTTTGAGAACTTTAAGGCAAAATGGTCGTGAACGTGCTCGCTTATCAACGCGTCACACAGAGCGTTTAAAGAATGTATCTTGACCCATCGAACAACTTGGGCATGGCTGCTTCCCTATTGGGCATAGACGTTGTTTACCACTATTATTAAAAAAAAACTACCTCAAGTTGTAGTAGTACTTAATTATCGACTCTTCACGTAGACCCACAGCGCATAGGTGCCTGTCCGCTCATAGTAGAAACGAAACGTTTAGATCTAACAGGTAGCGCGCTGTTGTCATTTTATTGCAATTCTTTTTCTTTGACAGGGTGACATTATTTCGATTTCCTTTATTATAAAATTGGCAACCGTGTTTTCTAGTAAATCTTGGTGTACAAGCTGATTATAGTGGTTCCAATACACAAACATGGGCCATTAGCTCTAAAAGTTAAAAGTTTCGTTTTCACTAAGAGCGGACAGACTTTACAGAAACTGCGCGCGCAGCGCATGTGTTTGCAGCAAGTTTCGCTACTGGATACACTGTGGCGTTTTCCTATAGTATAGACTTTAAGCACTGATTCGGCTTTACCTGTGATTCTCTTCGTCACCGCTTTGATATCGATATCACTTTAATTGGAAGACTTACACAGCTGCCTCTGTGACAATAGCGTCTGGCAGTGGCCGTACCATGTGTTATTTGTACCTACCTTGATTCGGGGCTTCAACCCACCGACATTTACATGGTTTCTGTACACAAAGGTCTCCAATTACCCATCAGACACGCGCGTTCGTTGTCATATCTTCACTTTCGTCTCTAAGCTCTTTGAAATGAATACTACGTTGTTACGAGTCGTTATCTCTCGGGTAATAGAAGACATTCCAAATTGTTTAGCTTTTTCTCCGTAATATCTCTTTTATATACCCGTCTGGGCTCGGGGTAGAATAGGCCCAGGGTGACTCTGCCAGTCGTAAAGGACAACAAAATTAGACCCTGTCCCTTTATCCCCACTGCCTCACTGATGATTGCTCTTCCCAAGTCCCACTTGGCCCTGCCATCTTGCTGGACTGTCCTTATGACGACCCCCGCTATATCCAATGGATCTGATTCGGA
The DNA here is from genome assembly GCA_945910005.1 of Isoperla grammatica. Taxonomy (NCBI): domain Eukaryota; kingdom Metazoa; phylum Arthropoda; class Insecta; order Plecoptera; family Perlodidae; genus Isoperla; species Isoperla grammatica. The sequence goes on from OX246741.1 coordinate 28,353,536, forward strand.
CTTGTGGCGTTTTTCACCTTCATCTTTATATTTTACCCACTCATCGTCTCGATATTCAATTTTAAGGCCCGCGTCCCGCCAAAACACCAAGTGGGATACAATTGTCTCGCTTGGTAAAAATATTGCGGACTGCGGTGTCAATTATCAACAGCCAAGTATCAACAGATATACCTATACGGACACGGGCGGCGTGTGTGTTGCAAAACCACTTCCCAAGCCCCAAAACGTATTCCTGAACAATTCTCGTCAGTGTTCCAATTATTTTTGGTGATTTTTTGGTTTTGCACTGCATAAAATGCAGTATTTCGGGATTGCATTCAGTCCGGTATTGGTATCTAAAACGCTCAAAACACACTCTAAAAAGCCTGTTTTTTCTAAATCGCCTGCGGCGCCATTGTTAGAGGGCTCTTCCCCCAAACCCCCCATCTTCTTTTGTCTGGAAAGATGTGTCTCTCCAACTTCCCACTGAAGCGTATACGTACTGGTAAATTTGGCACTACACCACTGGTACACTGACTGAATGTTATGACGTCATATCTTAATTTTATTGAGTTCCTTATAAAATACCTTAAATGTTACACTCTAGCTGGAGGATCACGTATAAGAAGTGGTTCCACAGCAACCTTGTAAATGCTAACGTCATAGATGAGTGAGTCGGAGCCAATCAGCGGGTGGCTTTTTCAAAAACTAACATTCGATTGGCTGATCGATGACATCACGTCAGCCTCCACAAAGTTGCTGTGGAACGACTTTTTCAGTGGCATTTTCACTAACCTTTTTGGAGTAAGAAGCTGAGACAACTCAATGTATATTTTTTTTGAAGTGAGACTTGTTAGATCTGTTCTCAAGCTAGGATGTTCACCCACGATGTCAAAAGGCAACGAAACGTTCTTTTTCTGTGAGTCTTCAAAGCAACAAAGAGACACAAAAGAGATAATATGAAGTCGGACGCTATTTGACCAACGTAGAAGGCGCCCAGCCTCTAAAGAGATTCGGTTTACAGCTTCTAGATTCCTCCGCTAGAGGCAGATCCGTCGTGCGCGAACATACCTCCTTATATTGTATTGTTGGAAACGCATCCCTTCAAGACAGATCCCCGCATTGCTGGACTTGTGTGTTTCGCAACGTCTTATAAAAGCATTCTGGAATAAGAAATGTGTTTCGTGCACAATGGAATATTGGAATATCACCAGGCGCGTAGGAACTCTAAATCAAGTGGGGGGGGAAGAATTGTGAGCGCGAAGCGCGAACAACTCGCGGGGTCTGGGGCGGAGCCCCAGCCGCCGGAGGCTTTTTCTTTCTTGCTATATTAGTTACTTCTCGAATTTTAGGCTTACATAAATACGTTTTGAGGGCCATAACCCGCCCATTCCCTAATTACGCCACTGAGTTTCAAGCACCCATTAGCTTTTATTTTGTAATGCTACAAAGTGCAAACTAAGACAGAGGAAATGTATTGTGACGAAAATCTTGGCTTTCTCCGGGGCGTGGGGCCCTCTGTGTTTCTGCAATTATTTTTCACTATTTAGTTGGTGAATGTTTACCCGGGTATCCGTGTGGTATTGTATGTCGGGATGTGCCTAAAACGCTAAATTGGGTGGGTCCCAGGAAAAAGTGGGGGGGGGGAATCTCCCCCCATTCCCCCCCCCCCTTCCTACGCGCCTGAATATCACGTCTAGATGTTTGTGTAACGAATGCTTGTCTCGTTTTGTGTGTGTGTGATTTATACAGAGCTGTCAAAACTGTTGCATCGGACGGGTTTATATAACACGTTTATGTAATTTAGAGGTGAAACATTTAGATTAGCTGGGATTCAGCATTGCAAACCGCTCTCTACCCACTTCTCAGTAGTCGAAATGCTATTTTTCTCGTGGTAGCTGACACCCACAGTCTACAAAAGCGGAATGGAAAGGATTTTTCATTTCGAAAGATTTAATTTCGCAATTTGTTTGATTTAAAACGGGTGGATTTCAAACGAAACTAGTGCAGACTTGGATGATATATGTTGCTCCAGAACGCTTTATGGTCTGGGATGAAATTACCGTTGAAATAGGCTGGTATTGTTTTGGGTGGTAGGCATTGCATTTCAATCTCTGTTTTCGTCGCCCTTGGAAAGTCGTTTCCACCCCTTTGCTTTGACCTTGACGCATATAATTCCCTCTGTCTCGTTCGTGCTTTTCGAAGAAGCTTTGATAATCATCAATAATAACTGTTTTAGATGTGTATTTAGACTTTCGTCAGATTTTTGCAATAATGTTATTAAAAAAGCATTGCAGGATATCGGTTTTAACGGAATCCACCTTGTAACGAAGGTGAGATACAGAAAAACCACAGGGCCCTTTGCCTTAATCATGCAATCATCCATCGATCAGCCTTCCTCCGTCATAACCACCCAATGCATTGTCCTCTACCCCCCCCCCCATCCCACCCTACCCCTCTACCCCCTCTCTTCCGGCCTCGCGCGCACAATCATATTTAATCAGCCAGCGAGGGGTTGCCAATCATTTTGTGTTAATTAATGGTGCAATACGCAATTTCACACCAAATCAAATTCAACCCCCCCCCCCCCCCCACCCGCTGCCCCCAGTTTGTTAATTAGGGGTCTTAACGCAACGCGCATCGCGCACGTCTGTAAGTGTTGAAGGGAGCTTGAGTAATGAGTAGATGAGAAGGTGTGGACAAACTCCGTTTTATTATCCTGGGTGAAGTATAGCAAAATCAGGTGTAAAAGCGAACCATTACACACTACACTTAGTTATACCACCACACGAAATTGGAAAATCAAACACACCTATTAAAGATATTAAGGGCGTAATGCACAGACAACAGTCAATGTATGTACATGATTTCTTGTTGTGGAATGTTCTTCATAAGAACATACTCCATAGCAACCATAAAAAAATCACTCGACTCTCATTTAACAATATTAACGGATAAACTCAGCAGTATAATAATTTATTTTCTGAACACCTGAATACTTTTAAAATTTAGTTGATTCATATACTATAGTATACATCTTTCTAAGGAAGCTTACACGTTTCATGTTATATTCATAGTCTGGCCTACATATACATCTATCGGTTCTAACATTTTGCCTACAACTCAATTTTAAAGTTAATTACTTATTAAAATCGAACTCAAGCTAGCTTAGTTAATATGGCCGCAGTGGTGTAGTGGCCATCTTGGACGTGTTATGCGATGGTGCAGCATGTTGAATAAGTGATGGCCTCGTCCGCCAGCGGGGGTTGGGTGGAGGGGGGGGGGGCGAGGGGGGTTGCGTATCCGCGCGAGAGGAAACATCGAGCTTCATAATTGTCAAGCCAAAGGTTTAGTTATTTAGTGATTTCGTACAAAATACAACACTGAATTAGAGGCATGCTTGTGTTTTAAAATGTGTGTAAATTTGAACACGATCAAGTAGTATGTATTTGTAAATGTGTTTAATATAAACCTATTCGTGATTAAATATTGACTTTCCGAGCGATTAGCCTCGATCGAGGCCTTGATGCCGCAGTAATATTGTTTTATGCTGACAACGTTGAGCGAGGGATATAGGTTGACAGAATGTTAGAGGTGGTATTGTTTGTGATTTAAGGAAATTAATTTTCTCTCTTATGTCGCGACCATTTATATTTGTCTTTAAATTCTTTTAATTGCATAATATATTGCCTTATTTATATGTTAAAATTAATTCGTTGTTTTTGTTACCTTATTTGTTTTCCTCGATGGCTATTTTGCCATTATTGTTTTTCAATGATGTGTTTAGGTGCACATATTTTATCATCGTACTTTACGAAACAGTTTTATAGCTGAATATTATGCACATTATATTGCAATTTAGAAATTATTCATATTCAGATTAAAAATATGTAAATAGCTCTACATAAATACAAATCAAATTAACACATTAAAATCCAGAAATTAAAATAAGCAACCTTGTGTTCCATCAGTTATTATTTCAGAATAAATCCACCCACAAGAATGTTTCACGAATTAAATTGTATTTCAATTAAATTTGCCTTATTAAAATATTAATATTATTTTTGTATTAAAGCCGCGTTCACATAAATGACTAGTGACTATTGACTATTGACTATTGACTATTGATTAGTGACTAAGCGAATTGAACCATAGGCGATACGTGCTGACGTTCACACAACTTTACTTTTGACTTATGACTATTGACTATTGACTAACGAATTGAAGATATCTGGAAGTCATAGTTACAACCAATCACAACGTTCGCGTTCAGCCAATGAATGTGGAGCAACGGAAGTCAATACCACTATTCAATTACTGTCAAGTGTATATTTGTTTTTGACTATTTCCGGCGAATATTATTTATTTATTATTTTTATGAAGCTGTCATACAGTAAAATATTCTTATTTTGAAAACAAATCTTCAAAACAAACAAGAAACATACAAAACCTTCACAACTTGGTTAAGCCCATCATTAAACGTTTTAACTGGTGAACAGTTACTATCGCCATACCTCGTTTTCTTCATAATGTTGCAATTTTATTATTTTGACAGCTCGTTGTTTGTCAATCAGTTTGATTCATTTGTTCTAGGTGGCAGATCATACGTGTCAAAGAACTTAGTTGTGTAGTGTTCATATCTTTCTTTGGGTAGTCAATAATCACTAGTCAATAGTCAATAGTCAGTAATCAATAGTCATTTATGTGAATGCGGCTTAAAACGTATATACCCCCCCCCCCTTCCCCTCCCTATTCATTCCTTTGCAACAATTGAAATTTTCAACATCACAAAACACAATTCGTAGCCACTGCATGAGTAATTGTGAATGACGGCCAACGTGAAAGCTCGGGCTGTACCTTATCAGAAGCGACGCGCGTTGTAACGCGAGCCGTCCCAACGCGCGCGACGCGTCTGTCTACAGCCATTGTGACGCGTTGGATGAACGCAAATCGGATTACAAAGGTGTATTTGTATCCGTCCTAATAGAACGGGTATCCGTTTCCAAAGTCCGAACTAGACGATATTTCAACGGGAGCGGATTGTGACATCTGTTTGCATTAGCGGCGGATTCGTTTCTACGTTTCTGATTTCCATTTCTAAAATTGTGGTTCGGTTCGATCTCTTCTGTTGGTTGGTTATGTACGAAGCTTTTAGTCCAGTAAAAATGAGGGTAATGTATCAATGATATTACATTCGATATAGAATTCGTGTATGATTAAACGGTCACTTTGGAGCTGTCGTATATTCATGTTTATTTTGTTTTTTTCCAGTCCAAAGGCAGTTTATAATATACCGTTATTTTCTGGGACTTTCTGAAAATTCAGTAAACGCCAGCTTTAGCAACAAATCACTTTGGCCCGGTATTATGACGACCAGCTAAATATTTAGTCTGAGATTTACTTGTTTTCTCAGTGGAAACCATTCTGCTGATTGGCGGTTCTCATGGAGAAAACAAGTTAGTACCTGGCTAAATATTTAGCGGGCCGTCATAATACTAGACCTAAATATCCGCTAGCAGCGCGCGAAGTAAGGTTACTGAATGAGATCCAAAGCTGGCATTATGTTGATGATGTGATGTTCGTGGTGATTGCAAATTGAAGGCAGCCATTGATGTGGCAACTTGCACTTATATAGTAACCGATATGGCATTAGATGCATTTGAGCCATAACGCGGTTACAATAGTGTCATGGTTTGAGCGTTGATAAAGCGAAAATTAAATCGCATGCATCACATATAAATGGCGAAAATAATTTCCAAAAAGCCGAACACGTTTAATCTTATTTAGCTACTGGTATGGCGGACACTCTTAAAGGAGTTTGCATTGTATCAGCATTGCAACAATCATAAAATATATGTTATACACTCTAAAAATCTTGAATATCATACAACATTTCTGGAGCTTTGTACATTGGCTCAATGTTCGAGAGAAAGAAGGGATAATTTCACCCTCCGCTCCCCACGCGGTCTGTCGACCGCACCGCAGGTTGTCAACCGCACGCGTGTCCTGTCACAGACTGTACGTCGCCCACTTCTAAACCACACGACGTCTCCGACAGATCGCTCCACTGTCCCACATCGTCGTTCCCGCCCCGACCGGTAGCGCTCCGACGGGACATTGACTAACTAGCCGGGTTCTAGTCTTACACACACGCTCTCGCCGCGCCCCTCCCTCTTTAAAGGTCCTTTCTCCGGCGTACTAGTCTACCGAGAGCTTTTTAACGATCTAGATCAGTGGGCACACTACGCCTACATCCTAAACACTGTAAAAAGACACCGCCGTCTCGATCGCAAAGCGACGCCGCTACGTCGGTACCGCTCACGTGGTGAACTCTCTCGGCCAGTAGCACAACCACGTTGATATTGATTATTTTATTCCAATTCACTGTTTTACGTTCATTCGTAGTGTTACGAGCACGGGAGTTACGCATCATTGTACGGTACTTCCTTCGTGAGCGCGCTGAGCAGGTAAATACGTTCAACATTACACACATCTCACCCCTAGTCCGTTTCTATTTACTACACCGGAATAAGTGCATAAGAACACACAGAATCTAACCTCACACATGGTCTTCAATCTCCTCTCTCCCCCCCTCTTAACCCTCCCCACCCTAACCGGCACGCAACAATGCCTCGTCACAAAAAAACGACTAAATTATAGACGGCTGCATCCGGCCAGCCAGGTAAATCAGATCGCAATCTCACTTAGCAAATCCTACAGGTTAATTTAATTGTAATGAACGAACACCCTTTATGCTGGGTACACGGGACGTGTGCTGGCTGAACCTAGTGTTAAAACACACCCTACCTGTTTGAGTCAAGACGTGTGCTCTATGGGGCTGTTTACCTTGGAATAGGGCGTGTACCGTATTGTAATCCAGCCTAGTGACGTCATTTTAGCACGTAGTGGTGAAGTGAACGTTTACAATACACGAGATTGGATGATAAAGTAGTCGACTACCATGTTTGTGAACTATGACCGGACTGAAATTTGCATTTAATAATTATTATCGTTGAGAACGTAAGGCGGGTGTTGTAAAGTGTGTTGGTTCTCTCGCTGTAGGTACACATTGGGGGTTTTCGATCGGAGGAAATTGAGGTTAAGCGACTTTTAGCTAGGACAGAGGTTCCGTGGGTGACCGCTTACTTGTGACGTTGTAAGAAGGAGATAGAATTAAGGGGGGATGGGTCGAGAGATAGAGTGACATTGACGTTGGTCTCGACTTAAGGCGGGATTAATTAGGCACTAAAGCCTTATCTTCCGTCCAGACTTTATCATTGACGATATAGTTGGCTGTGCAGCTATCACTATGTTGGTGGTATGTCTACAGTAGCAGAGAGGAATTAAAATGAAATGTTAATAAAGAAATAGTCAACATAATTTATCTGAAGAACATAGAAGATAGAACTAAATAAACAGGAAAGATACTGGGCTAGAAACAGAACAGTTAAACGTATACGTTATTCGTGGCTTTATCAGTAGTTGAAGCAATTAATGGGTCGGATATATTTTTTTATTTAAATGTCGCATTGTTATGAATGACTATTTTTGTATGTCGATTATATTCTTTAAAACACATCTAGGTAAGCGGTTAAGAGCTTTTTTTTTTTTTTAGAAATAACTGCTCAACATTGATCAAGTGTGTAAGAAATGGGGGATGTGGTATTGCGGACTTTATAAAAAAAAAAAGTGTAAAATATTGATATCTTTAAGGTTTTTATTTTGAATACTAATTATGAATTTAGGTTTGGTAGCATATAACAGAGTATCAATCAATCTGGTTCAATTTTTAAAATCTTATTTTAGGCAATACTTTGTCTTTAGGAGGTGTCGTGGATTGCGAATTGCAGCTACGTTCAGGCGTATATATTCCTAATGGGGAGTAGGCTATATTCACGTAACATCCCAACCGCCATAATGGAGGGAAAATTTGTGTGTTGACATTTTAAGTTTTAACAGTCAATAATAAAAATGCCAAATTAATTTGATTGTCCGTTGGTACGAAAACCATCCAAGTTTATAAAAAAATTATGTTTTGTACAGTGTTGTAAACCATAAATAGCTCAGTGGACGAGACAAGAGACTTTCTTTATGTGCGTGCTATAGTAGTAGGCCCTAATGGCAATCTAATGTTGGAGCATAATAGAACTTCAAGCAAACCTCATCTGAAATTTTCAACAATGTATTGCTATTCGTATTCGTTATTATAGTTGGTACTCATTAATATACTTAATAGCCACCACCCCCACTTGCATTGTGTGAAGACACCGTACAAAACGGTAGCTAAATATTCGTTAATTTTCATCTTCCATTTGGGTGTTGCAAAACACAATTAATTAACATTTTCTCTTCATACGATAACATCCAATATCAGACTTGAAAGGTATACGTACGTTTGTCACGTTATTTCGCGGCTTTGTTACTACTTCACGTTGTAGGGTTCGCAAATAATTTGTCTTACCCTCCTCAATCTTTTATATAACGTCTCCTTTCATGATGTTGCCTATAACCTTTTGTTGTGTAAATACAAACTTCTTTAAAACCTCAACGCGACCCTCACGCTATGTAAATTGTTCAAAATGAACTTCCTCGAATATCCGTTCACTTGTTTGTTGGTTCTAATTGCGAAGCGTGTTCTAGTGCGTGGGTCGATGGCATCTATGCGTGAGCGTGTGCGTGCGTGTGCGTGTGTGGTAAGCGGTGAAGCCCAGTGCGTAAGGCATGCATTTTTTACGTTGTCCAACCAACAAATCAAAGTTTCCTCCCTCCCTGGTAACCCAGCTTTCAATCAATCCCCCCTCCTCCTCCCCCCTCCCACCCAACCACACAACCCCCCCCCCCCCTCCCCCACGACGTCGACCGTGTCCAGGCGTCGCGACGCTCACGTGATCAGGAACACATGCGCTGTAGTTAATTTTTTTTTTCGGAAAGTGGCGAAAACAAAAAATGGGTTTAAATATTTCGATCGTGTGTTTGCGTCTTGTTTGCGCTTGTTAGCAATACGGTGGCACGAGACTTGGATGGGACTGTACTTTAAATGTCAACTATAGTTATTTAGTTATATAGTGAAATAGTTATATGGTTATACTATTATATACCTAGATATAGTTTACTTGACATGACTTATGAACAGTTTTGTAAAATGCTGGGATTGAGTTTTCAATTGCAGCCAATGATATTTTGTCCTTTTCTATTCGCCCTATAGTAGAGACGTAAACTTATAATCAAGAGTAGGAAATACCATGAATTCACTCTAACAACCTTCCTGCCTCCACTCGCTTTCCGTTTTTTGGCAATTTTTGTTCGAATCATAATTAAACGAACGTTAATGAGAAATAACGACCAGTACCCAAATCGGATACAAATGAGATACAAAAACAAACACGGATACACACTGATACAAAAATGAGAGCAGTAAAAGTGACGTAGGCCTACTCTCACCTACCCGTGATTTACTTATGCCTCATACTGTACACTCTGCGACAAATTATAATTAAACCCCCTTTGTCAATCCCTCTTCGGTTAGCTCGTGAGTTCCTGCTGTGTGAATCTTGAACCTAGGCCTAGGTATTGCGTATTTCAAGTTCTTTGTAAGTTCTAGACTAAAATGTATGCCAAACATTTTTATAAAGTGTTCTTAAGACCGCGTATTATTGTTGACGTTATAATGTCATCGTAAGTATCAACACCTTATGTTGCAACGGCGATGCATTTTCTGTAGCTTCACGTTTTTTTTTCTTATTTTTTTCTGTAACTGGAACGGTTCAAGATGTCTTGTTAATATCTTTTACGATTATAAATACACCGTCTATGTAAATTTACACAGAAAACTAAAGCTTGTTCTTCTTATCTCATCAGTGTTATTTTCAGATACAAGTGTTCATAGGGCAAAGGTGGGTTGGACAAAGGCGACACGAAAAGGGAGTTGCGTAATGCTATAATGCTAACACTTCGTTCTGAATACGAAACTGTTTGTATTTAAAATTTTAGAAACTATTTCCTGTCGTGGAAGTTCGCTGAAATGTCACTCATATCATTGTGGCGGGAACACGGTATTACATAGCATTCAACAATTCATTAATTTTCAAGTTTGTTCGGATTATTTCAGTAATAAGAGCATCTTCAAACAGGTGTTCTTATGCAATTCGTTGATTGTTCGTGTGTTATTACTAGAGTGAAAATATTTTAAGTTTGACACAGTTTAAAAGCTCCACTCGCTATGTGACCACAACCCAACATAACACGTGAAACCTACAACAAACGTCTTTAAAACAAAATGATCTATATTACAAACTATTTTTGAAATCCCAAAAGGTTCTTATTCATATAAACGTACCATCTTTATAAAGAAAAGTTCTTGATAACAAAATAATAATCTGGTTCCCAAGAGTTTGTTATAAAGAAATTTCACTGTATGACTTATTATGAATATAACATGATATGAAATGAATAAACATGATATGATTGTCGGGTTGTCACTGGGGTAAGGGGTGGTCACCAGGATGCAAATTGATGGCTTGGCGTGGGGGATGCACAAGTTTAAGTATAAGTATATAGTATATGCGTGTGTAGTAAGAGGTCTGGGGCCACAGCCGCCGGAGGCAAACTTCTTTTTGAGGTATTATTGCCCACGAGATGGCCTTAGAAGCGATCTGAGAGTCCATAGGTTTGGTGAATTAATGTACAAACACTTCCTGGCTAGGAATACATGTGTAAATTGACGCATTATTTATTGACGATGCTAGATAAAGTCACTTGATATGATGTAAGATGAGATGGGTATCTAGAGGTGGGGATTTAGCCATAATTGGCGGGAGTTCTTTTCATTAAAACAGAGCCAGGAATGAAATTACCAGGGGGGGGATCCACCCCATCCCCCCCGTCAATTCGCACCCTGGTGGTCACATAGAGATAGATGGGAGCAGCAGGGCAGCGTCAAATTATGAAAATCTCAAGTATATAGCAGCAACCAATTGTCCTCCAAACATCCCCCGACGAGTAGGACACGTCGGTCAACTCTAGTGAGACACAGTCGCGTCGACCGGCAACAGCGTCGCGGCGCCTCGTCCGGAGAGTGACTCATCGCCTTGGCAACCCGGTCGTGACGTCACGTCCGTAGTTAGCGTCCGTCGCGACGCATCTGTCCTTGCTCGTTGCTCGAGTAAACTTTCTCTTGTTACTCGCTGGAGAGTATTTGTCACGTTCTGTTCACAACGTTGTTAGCGGGTCGATGACGTTTATCTGGCTAGTTCACATGATCACTAGACCAGAAGGTGAAACTGAAGATCTCTAACACTGTCCGAAACATTTATAGTGGACCCTGCACGATTAAAAAATATATAAAACCTCTTAATTATTTTTTTATAACTCAACCTCAACCCTACCCGTCCACACAACCACTATAATTCAGACGCGCTTCAAGTGTTTTGCCAGTGATAGGGGGGGGGGGGGGGGGACTCGGCTATATATCGCTTGTATTTGCTGCTTCGACAAGCAGTGCTCTGTAGTTTCAGAAATGTAGACAACCTGTAGATTCTCTCATCTCACAGCTTGCGATACTTATTGGCCAACGCGGTCTCTGCGTTCCAGGGTTCGAATCCTGGCTTGGCCATGGATGTCATTTGGCGTTTTTTCATCCTCATAATCACCCTCTCTCTTCGTCTCGATTAACCTCGATGCAAAAATATGGGACATAAATCCCCAAAGATCATCATAATCACCTATTGGCTAAAACAGTCGCCAAAACAAAAGCAAGTCTTACAACAATGTTTGTGGCGTAGATTGAATGATCGAACAGTCAATGCGTACAGCTTGATTTCATCTTTGATCTTCGAATTCAATATAATATATTCTCGCCTGCGTTCAGATCAGACTGCGCGAATACCGAATACCTTTGACATGACTTCTGCCCGAGTCCGACTCTAACAGGCCGCGCGAAAATGTGTTTCAAGTTGTTTCAAGTGTGCATTGAGAAGAATTCAATTTGCTACCCGTCTTTCTGTCCTCTTCAATTCCGAGATGTTAACCAGAAGCGACGGGCTGTGAAGTGTTGCTGCCGCTAACCGAGTTACGAGCCGACTGATAACCTAGTTACATCGCAGACGCTATTTCAAGTTTATCATTTCCGTGTGCTGATTGTTGTTACGACTTGAGGGAGGGAGGATTGACAGCTATTAACTTCGAGATTTCCCCCCCCCCCCCCCCCCCCCACCCAGCATCGGATGTGACTGTTATGGACATGTAAAGTGCCACACATTTATGTATATCAATGTGGCTGTCATGGACATGTAAAGTGCAACACATTAATGTATATCAATGTGACTGGTATGGACATGTAAAGTGCAACACATTTATGTATCTCAATGTGGCTGTTATGGACATGTAAAGTGCAACACATTTATGTATCTCAATGTGGCTGTTATGGACATGTAAAGTGCAACACATTGATGTATCTCTATGTGGCTGTTATGGACATGTAAAGTGCAAGTAACGCCAAGTGTTATACGGATATTGGTGAAGTTATCCACACGTTGCATGTGTTGAGGTCTTCACAGGTTGTAGACTTGCAGTGTCGGCTGTATTATACGCTGTTTACTCTTCAACCGAGAATTGCCGTAATTGCATTCTTGGTACATCGAGGCGTGATCTATAGCCCGAACTCGGCTCAGCACAATTTTAAATTGAGACAACACAATTCGTTTTTCTTAAGACGCTTTTCACGTACTGGAGAAAGTGTTTTTCTCTCATGAAGCATTGGCCTTGACATATCTGAAATGTTACGGGTTGTAGTTGAAGAATATAAACAATCGTTTCGATATTTGTACATTTTGATCTAATAGACTATAGAGAATCTCTTTTTTTTTTTTCATAAAAACATTTTATTTAACGGTAATTATTTTTCTATTTGGCGTGTATGCTAACTTTTTTTAATTAACACGAACCGGTACCATAATTTGTAAATCCTTAGGATCTTTGCAAGATTGTATAATGCATATACCTATATATTCACAGATTAGGACGCAAAACGCCGACCAAAATGCTAAAAAAAATCCCGTATTTCAAGGTTGATTCTTGTAAACCCATGTTTTCATCGAAGTCAACACGATGTCAAAGCTAGACCACCACAAAATACAAATAAATTTGTATTTATAGCTCTCAGCCCTCTCAGTTACAAGAACTGTCAGAAATACAGTTCGCGAATATATTAAGAGATTTCTTTGATTGGTCAGTAGGGCCTACTAATTTATTCTGTATTTCTTACACGCTCTTTGCCAATTAGCTACATAAAGGGTTTCATATTTCTTTAATGGGCGTTGATAGGTTTACATGGGAAGTGAGTGACATTAATTGACAACTAAATGTTAAACCTATAGTTGAACAACTGTTAATTACACATTTCTATTTGTAAGAATGTATGGGAGCAACATGAAGCAACAACTATTCGGATGTCGCCACGTCTGGTGCGAGAAGACGATACGAATAGACTCACGTATTCACAAAGGAGAGTCTCGTCGCAAAAAATGTCGATCTTGCAGGTCTAGGCTACGCTAGTATCACGCCAAGTGCCAACTTTACTCAGGGCTAACACTTTGTATTGTAGGCGAGGGAACATGACCCTGACATTATCGCAAGCAGTACAAGTTTTGAGTAAAAGTAATTCCTTTAGTCATTACACTTGGAATAATTGAATTACTTTTTAATAATATCATGTGTAATGTAAAAATAATTCAGATTTAAAAAGTGAAAACCATGTTACTGACAAAAAACCTTTTGGTTAGCTGTCATGCGTATAGGAGGTGCATGTTTCTACAAGAAGTTCCTGTCAACGGATTATCTTGGAACTTCGTTGCTTCCCTTAATAAACGTAAGAAATTTAGAAATGTTGATAAAAAGTAATTTCATTACTTTCCAAGGGTACGTAATGGGTTTATTAACTTTAATGACTATCCTATTCATTTATACAACTAAATAATTGATGGGGACAATAAATAACGTGTCATTGGGCTTACATTCATTCTGACTAATTGCAACTGAAGTTTTTTAAATTAACTATAAATAAAGTATTTAATTATTCGAACATTTTTATTTTGAGTCACACAAATTAACAATATCAAACAAATTGTCATTGAAATACTTTTCAAACGTAACTTTTACAACACTTTCAGTACAAACAGTAATGTGTTCTAGATTGTGAGTTGTGACCCTCCCCCCCCCCCCCCCCCCCCACCACAGACATAGCTCTGTGATGACCCCCGCTAATGTGCTGATTCAGCGTCATGCGAACTACAAGAGCAACGTCGGCCTCGTCTGAGCCGCTTAAGGGGGGGTTGGGGGGGAGGGGGAGGATCATATGTCAATCGCAGGGTTTCACCTCGGCGCATAGGTATTACCGCACTTGCACACACACATCACAGACAAACACACTCGAAAATAGCGATTACGTTCTCGAGGACATGAAAACTAAAAATAAGCCCACAGTCTAGTGTTGGTTCGGTGGTTCGCATTCGCACACCGCTAATATAAAACTTCATTTCCTGATGACACGATTGGACGTCGGCCAGCCGGAGTGAGCGAGCGCTCCACTGCGGCGTCTGTTAGGAGAGTCTGCAGGGGCCAAGTGTGTAGCCCACGGCCATTCATCAGGCGGCTAAACTCTCCGGCGTATAAACAATACTCTCTCGGGCGCGCGTCACACATTCCACGTTGCCAACGTAACCGGAGATAATAGTTATGGTTTTGAGGTGTACGAGTATTGTATATTTGTTTCATGTGTGGTGTTTCTAAATATACGACGCTCACTTTCATGATTCTCTAGCGAAGGTTTCGTATATGAGAGTTCGAGGATTTATAGATATTGGATTCTCTTGTGTTTGTTTACTTGCTGCACGCGTTTTGCTCCGTAGCTTGAAATTGGAACATTCAACACTAATGTGTGATGTTTTCCACCAATCATGTCGTCATTTCAAGTATTTCATTATTGATCCCGAGATTCACAGTTACACGACTACGTAGGATATATTCAATTTGTTCAATTGAACAACAAACGCCAAAAAACTTGTTGGATAATAAATATGATAAAAGATGATGAATAATAAATGATAAGCATATTTAACGATAGGTACGAACCATCAAAGAGTCTAGGATAAAAGTGGCTTAGGGAATTTGATAGTTGAATCTTTAAATAAAATACACTCTTGATTGTGCTTGAAGTTGTGTTTCACTTCAAAGTTCACTGTTATATTTAAAAGATTTCTAAGTTTTGGGAAGATTGACGTATATTGCTCAGGGATTTCTGCTCCCCCCTCCCCCCAAATCTGTACTATCTGATGTATTGATGCAATAAACCATTCCATATTTCAAACTTCATGTATACCTGCCGCCATGGCCTGGCTACAAATAATATATCTTCAAACTGCATTCGACTTTGAAACCCACGCCAAACGAGGTTCGAGCCAACAAAAACCCAATCGAATATTGTTTGTTGGCTACCAACCTGTGTAGTAGACTATTTCGGGCAAATATTCTTCTCTCTCAAAATATCCCCTGTGAGTAAACGAATCATGTTTTTTCCGGTTTATTTTGATCGTCCCCCGTAAAGCCTCGTGTAAACGCACAGCATGTAACGAGCTGCTCTGCGTGTTGTCCCACGTGGCAAGGTAGGTAAACATGCGGTCGTCAAGGATATCGCATTCGCAGCACACACGGAGACCCCATGACGTCACGCTGATACCTTTATACGTTTCGTTTACACTGGAGCTTTTAGTGTACAGCCTACAGACTACTACCAATGAGTTTATTAGTGTAGGGTAGAGGCCCAACGGCCATTGGCGACTGTCTACCCATAAATCGCCCATGTACGCTAATAGTACTGGGGGCAGCCGCTGTGTGCCGCCACATCAGCGCGGCCTAATCAGTGGGTACGTGTGGCGGCACACAGCGGCTCCCGCCAGTACTACTAGCGTACACGGCGATTTATGGGTAGACAGTGAGTCGCCAATGGCAGTTGGGCCTTACACTAACAACCTCAATGCTATGCTACTACATATATAAATCAGGGGTTAGCAGAACCCTTCTCTCTGGTCTAAAACCAATGTAAGCCACATTCGTAGATGAGTGCAGACAACAGACAGCAGCCATACATAGGATAACATCTGTCATGAGGCGGGTTTTGTGTTATTAGTACAAAACTAAACTATGTTCTATATGTTTGAATTATATTTCATTTATGGAAGTTAAACATTGTGAGTTTTAATAAGTTTATAACTAGTTTCATCATCTGGACGTTTTCCCCTGCACTATACGATCTAGGCCAAGGTTTTCACGCCTCTCCAATTTAGAACTCTAATGAAATTATATTTTTTTTTACCCTCACAATGAGAGTAGAAATGGTGGCAGCATTACCATGTTAAATTGAATTATGATTAAATATTTCACTTTACCGTTGTCCCGCGCGTCGTATCGTGTATCCGCCCCATGACACAAGATACGCGTAGAAGAGTTGCTAGAGAGAAGAGAGGATGGTTTCTATTCCCTCCTCGTGGTGACCGATGCCCGCAAAGAGGACTAACGTGCATATCTCGTGTGGGTATTTCTTTATTCATGTCTTATGACCTTCGTCATCTTGCCTAAACTAACTTTATCATTCTTCATCTAAATAGTTGCCGGCCCTGAACGCCAATCCAACCCCCCCCCCAACTTATTATTTTCCCTTTTGATGACCCTGGCTTAACGTGTGATGGATATTTGATTAGACCGAGCTGTATGACCTACCGATAGAGGTGGCTCAGCGGTGAGACGCGAGACTCTAATTCGGGAGGTCGCCGGTTCGATTCCGGCTACCGGCAGTCCTGATTGAAGGTTTTTTCCGTGATTTTCCTCAGTCGTAAAGGCTAACGCTGGGATTGGGTCGTACTAATAGCCCTCGGACATTCCTTCCCAACTATCCAAACGCCCTAATAACCTCAAGTCACCTGAAAAGGGGCACATCAGCTAAACCTGGTGTGCACCCTATAACGGGTATCCTACGAAAAAATATGAATTATTTTATGAGCTAGTTGCCAAGTACGTCGTTAAACAAAAAATACACACATTTTTATACTACTGCGGTCGCCGATTATGGCCGTCACATCGATTGAAGTTCAATAAAACAGAATTACCCTTCTCATTGACATTTTCAAACTAGACAATTATCATTCTTGTCCTGTTCATCGCAGCCCAACTCCGTCTATACTGACAACGCTTGTAACATTGTCGTAACCCATCTAAAGTGACAAGGTTGCGTGAGCTAAAAATACGTAATAATACCCCGATGATGTTGAAAAGTAATTACTTAATTAACCCCCTCCCCCCGCTTGGTCTGGTCTGGTCTGCGCTCTGCGGACTAACAAGGCCGGGCGAGGCAGCGCCATCTATGAAGCTCTCTGATGAGCATTGGCTAATTAGTAAGTACTTCATTTTATCGTCATCACTGGGGGATATTGTGTACTCACAACGGAGACGATTTTCTAGAGAGTTTTGAGATGAAAGAGTAGGTAAAGCACTTGCTACCTCCGTATACACGCATCATAGAGCAAAATAAATGAATACAAATATTTTGTCTACCCACACGGGTATGACCGTATGAGATATACTTTTCAGTGGGACGGGGGGGGGGGGGGAGGGCGAGGCAATATAACATTTATTGTGCGTCGTAGTTCGTTGTTATGACGGTTCCAAAGTCAAAGTTTAAAAATGTCAGTACCTTGCAGACAGATTTCAATAGATTTCGAAGTTGAAAACCCTCAGTCCGAACCCGTAATAGAACCTATGACCTTCCATTCCATATCAGAAGCAGGAATAGCCCTACAAGACGAATTAGCCACACTGGAGGGGTTTATTGTCGCTGTTGAACGTTTAATATTAGTTATAAATTATCACTCTGTAGTACATTCCGATCTTATTCAATAAGGACAAGAGAGTCAAGAAAAATATAACAAATAATTTGTGTCAAGCGTATTTTCGGGGCGAAAATAAATCGTGAATGTGTGTTTATGACTTACGTAGGCAATTGTTTATGACCGTGACAATACGCGTACTACGTTTATTGATTAGCAGTTATCCCGTTGGCATTAATCAGCCATGAATCGAGGATTCTGCTTTGAAGTATTTCTTGTTCGTAAAATTTAAATCACCTACGCATATTATATTCGTGGCATGATTACGTTGACGTAGGGACGCGGTTTTTAGCGTTGGGGTGGTCGCACCGGCGTCGCTAACTGAATTATTTGAAAGGATATTGGAAACTCCGAGAAAATTGGATTTGGAAGTAATTTTTTTTTGTAAATATAGTGGGGACGAAAAAATTTGCATCGTTTAGATTCAACTCTAAAATATTGTGAAACTTTTTATACGCTGAAGTCACAACCATCTTGTGTTCATGACAAGTGTAGGATTCATTTAGTTGAAGTGCTTGTGTAAAAAGTGAATAAGCCAGGAAGATGTATGAGATAATGAGGTAGAGAAAGGTGTTTTTGTATTTCATTCGTAGATTAAAAAATAGCGAATAAATAAAGGTTTTTGCTTACAGAGCTGGGTAAGTTACCAGACAAACATTATCTACTTCCGGTTTTAATTACTCAACAAATATAAGTAACTGAAGTTTCTAGCTTTTTTAGTTTCATTGGATTGACAATGTCCATTATCAGTAATAATATTGGTTTACATATTTATCTCATTCATTCAAATATACCGTTCAAATAGGCCAAGTAAATATATTGGGAGTAAAGATCTTTGCCCTGGCTATAAGAAACTAAGATAAATTAAGTTTAATTAAAAAATTAAAGCGTTACTTTTTAACCTTTAATTAACATTTAATTAACATTTCTAGAACAGTAGAAGTTTTGACATTCCTTGCAATGAAAGGGATACTCTGAACAAAATATCCTCTAAACAGTAACTCGCTGTTCCTAAGCATGGTATGGCACTTATTCAAGTACTTTTTTGTTCGAGTAACATTCGTTGGTGGATGTGTTGAATATACTTATTTTGTTCATTTGGCAGTTGAAGCCAGTGTATTAATATTACATTCGAAAAATAATTACTCACACATCCATATATATCTGTAATAAAATAAAACACCCCTTTAATGTGAATGACAAATAATTAAAAGTATAGTGATAATTAAGTTACACGCCAACACACAAAACAAATATATACAACGTGAATGACGCATTTTGTCTCCAACTTTCTCACCCCTCCAATAGTGCATGGCTATAAAGTCGTAAATAGTTGTTAATCATGATTTAATAACTGCACGAGTTTAAGGGGGCACGTTGAATAAATATTTAATAAGAATGGAGGTAGAGGTTTTGTCTTTCAGAACCCACGTTGTGAACGGAGACCAGCGAACGAACTAGCTCCCCACGATACACGCTGCGCTTTTTACAGCGTTTAAAAAACAAAACGTCACATCCCACCCCAGTAATACCCCCTTCCCCTCTCGCCCCTCCCCCTTCCCCCTGCCCCCTCCCCTTGATGTCTGGCTTTGAAACCAGATTACCTTCGCTTCGTTCAATTTGTGAAGTAAAACAAGCGTGACTTTTTCGTATATATATAGTGAGTGTTCTGTTGAAAGAGTTTGAGGTTTTTCACAACCCAATTTTTTTATGGGATACTAAAACATATAATAAATAATCTTGGATTTTTTTTCTTTCTTACGCGGTCCTATAGGCCTTAATCTTCAGGAACAATTATTGAACATTAGTTTTCAAATGTTATATAAAGTTAATTCGGTTATACAATATCATCATCTCATCTTTTACCGTGATTGTACATTTTTATTTAAAAACAAACGTTAAACATATTGTAACTAGTAGGGGAATAATGAAGGAAGTTAATGCTAATGTATTGCATTAGAATCTATGTTGTTCTTTGTACGCGTGGGCGCGGAGGGCTACCAACAATGTAAAGCGGATATTGTCACCGTTTTAGGCCTATAAGCGGACTGAGATTAGAGCCTCGCCGCTAGGATCGCCCTCAAACGTGGCACCAATAAAAAACAATTATTGTATGCATTTTTCTAGTTTATTATGATCTACATATTCATTTCGTTGACCTTCTGGTAGTTCATCACTTTACATCCACTAACAAACACATCTATATCTGTAAATAACAGAACCAACACGGGGTAAGCACATAACGAAAAGCGTCCTCATAAACTGCCCCTAAAATTGTTTTATGTTCATCGTCCCTAAATGTAGCTACACACTAAATCATCACATGAAATTAATTGCGTCCCTTCTTGGGCGCCCAAATGTTTTAGGGGTCGTCGTTCTGCGGGGCATTGGAACCCATTGCGTTGCCAACTGTGCGTAAGCCTTTGATAAACACATCTGTAGCTGTCACGTGCTTTGTACGGTGTCCTGTTGTCATGGAGATTATGATAATGAGGGGTGCGTGCGGTGTGGAGGGGGGGGGGGGGGAGGTCATCTGTAGGACGGACAGACAGACGCAAGGACGTACCCCTTGGCGGCCAAGGTGAAAATAATATTGTAAATATGAATGTAATTGTTATCTGTGTCATTGTCATTGGATGATTTCTATTGATGCTGAAAAGGGAATACATTTATCGATATTTGGCATCTGTTATACTAACACATTAACGAGGTTTCATTATCATCAAAAGGTTTAATTACAATTTTTCAAATCATCGTTCTATATAAAATGTAGAATAGGAATTAGGTACATTCTGAAAAATAGGTCTCCTCTGGGCAAAATATGACATCTCGTTTATCATATATAATAAAATAGAATTCGGTTTGCTCTGTATGGTAACCAAGAAACGTTGTATTTAAAATTCAACGTTTCGACGGAGAAATGACCAGGATTTTCAAGATTCAACACTATAATTAAGAAACTAAAAATTACAAACACAGGATTGGTATATATTCCGCAAAATGAAACCTAATTTTACGTATTGCAATCAAAAACATTTAAAAATATCATATTATACAAAAAACATGAATTACAAATTTATGTTTTAAATGTTACTGGGTTACTTCTCTAGCCGCAAACTGCAATTTGTATTATAAGTGTAATCACTACTGTTTACACATCTTTGTTCAGCAAGTGTTGATGTTCTTGGAATGCTAGCTAGTCTCCGCATTGGATCAACGCGATCATGCTATACTTGGTTCCAACCTAACAAACATCCTGCCAAGCACTAACCTGAAGGCCGTTCTTAGCCGTCGCCTTCTTTGTTGAAAGTTGTACACGTCAGTCATGTCTAAAAATCTCCAGCGACAGTCAATTCATGATAAACAGTTACAAAAAGCCGGGACTTTCCCCTACAGGGTTACAGCTAGCTGTATTCGTTGATTGATTGATGATTGATATTTGGGCTTAATGTCTCATATATTTTGCAACTTGGCTAATCGAGACGAAATGCTGTATTCGTAGTGAAGTTATTTGTCCATGGGGTTTGTAGCTGTCGGTACCGGCCGAGAAGGTGAGTGCTTTCTTGAATAATGGGGATGATTGACGCCGATTATCTACAGAATAACATCGCTTCCTTTGAGGTTAGTGATGGGCAGGGTGTTACTTAAGTAGGAACCACCTATAGGTTAGTGTCTGGACGAAGCAAGCAACGTAACTCGAGGTATATTACTGAAGATTATGCGGGACAGGTTTTAGACGGGGTCTCTAGTTTCACGTCACCTCGTAGCGTGGCGGTCGGCCTGTGGCCTAATGCTCTCTAATGAAGGGATTGTCGTGGACTGGACCGAGGTAGAAAGTAGAAACCAGACTACCTCGCCAGAAGCTTGACCGGCTGTAACTACCGCCAATATTAGAACCTGCAAAATAACACAATGCCACGATAGCGTAAAAGTGAAACAGAAATGAAAAATAATAAAATATCATTTTTGTTTACGAAGTTCTCGAATATCCAAGGGCTTGTCATGCCCAATGTCTCTTCTCGCACACTCTATTGTGATTATGCACACAATTCTAGCTCTTTCTTTATGTATTCTTACATTATTGACCGTTTTATTCTCTACCTAACTATATAACCATGGATTTATAGGCACCGAGATTGGCCACTGATGGCGCTAGTGAAAACGAATGAAGCGCTCAAAGTGGCAAAGTCGCGCAACAATCTGCTGAAGCAGCGTCGTTCTTCCTACCAATTCCTACGTCGGTAATGGCAAATTGTGAAAATTGTTTAATTAAATACGGCTTTTAAAATTTTTGTGCAGATTATGAATCCCATCAGTAAATCTTAAAAAGGCAAGCTACCATTTTAATCAGGACACGTTTTAGATGTAAAAACAACAAATAACTCACAACAAACACAAACAAAACAAGACAATAAAAGCCAAAACAAAAACATGAAACAAAACAACAAAACAAAATAAATACACATCAACAATAAAAAACAAAACAAACACCAAACAAAAAACAAAATATATCACAATAATATCCAGCACTATTTTCAACCGCGGAATGAAATCTTCAGCAGTTTGTTGCTAAATTTGGCCACATATAGCGCTGTATGTACTAACACACGGTGCCTATAATAGTACCTCCATGATATAACACTCAAAATATACTAGATGCATTCTGGTGGCAAGAAAATAAACTTCTAAGAGGAGTGGTTTAGCTGTCAATCTTCATTGTTGTTTTATTGTTATTATTCATCAATGTCGCTGAAAGGAGATTGCTTAGTGGCGCTATCTACGTTAGTTTTGATTGGTTTTGAGTCCTCTTATGAGCAAGCAATGTATTGTGAACTTCTCATATATACCGTAGACTGCAAGGCTGTATTTAAATCAGAATGTAAGGGTCCTTTGCGGTGCGTGTGGATGTTTATTTGCCAGTAACTCGGGTAATGAGGCAAGTGGGGCTGTACAAGCTGCCGCGCAACATGGTTCCAACATCCAACCGCAAATGAGAGATAAAAGCGTTTTGCTGCGGTTGGCGGAAAAGTTTTGCCACAAACTTGCGTTATGAGTCCGTCGCGGCAAAACTTTTGCCGTGGGTGGGTGGGAGGGAGAAGAAAGTATAGGGTTGTTTGTGTGTAGGAGAGAGAAGGAAGATTAGGGTTGTTTGTGTGTTGGAGAGGGAAGAAAAGTTAGGGTTTTTGGTAGGCATATTGGAGAAGAAATACTTGTGGTTATTTGTGGGAGGAAGGGAGACAGAGAGAGAAGTATAATGATTACAGTTTTGTATGTGCGTGTGTGTGAGAGAGGGAGAGAATAATGGTTGATATAGTTGCTAGAATGTTGGAGAGGGAAGAAATAATAAAATAGTTTTGGGTGGGTGCTTGTGAGATAGAAAGAAAATATTGCTCTGGCAGATCTCTCAATAAGTTAGTATCTTTAAGGATGCCCAAGTTAGAAAAAAAATTGAGTTTTGATAGGAATTTTATTTATCGGACATTTGTCAAGATTCTTCGATTATCTAAAGAAACGTCATAACTTTTTACGTTTGGCGAATCTTCTTACTCAAAACGCTCTGTTAGAGAAAAAAGTAACTTTATGAGTGAGACCGTAATCTTTTTCTCGCCCCACACATCTGTCAATACATATATACCCTACTATCTGTTTACTCATACTTTTTGTACCTGTTTCTTCCAGAACCATCCCAATTTATTAAGTCCATGCATGAATGCTTCTTTGGTATCATAAAAATCCATATGATATCATATCATCATCTAAACCATATCATCATATCATATCATCACCATCCATATTATCATATTGATGTTAAATTATATAATCATTATTTTAATTTTAAATTTCATTGAAGTGAAATGAAATCAACTCAAGTGAAAATGTTAATTTGAAGGAAATTAGTTAATGTATAATAATACTCTTCATTTTATTAAAATAACGTTAAATTTAATAACTAATTTCAATTACCTAATGAAAAATCAATTATATTGCTTTTGAGTTTTAAAGAACGAATGGTAGCTATCACACTCATGTCAAAAAGCTGTGAATATTTTCAATTATTTATTTTTGTGAGATTGACACTTTTCTCAAGTGATTTATTTCTAGACGGTTACAATCAACATGCCTGTCAGAACGTCATAATTCCTTGACACATTCCAAAGTTTACGTTTTGACAACTACAAAAACTCAGTTGACAACTACAAAAACTCAGATGTCAGGAAGTCTGCATTCTTCCTCAGTAATTATGATTTAATTAGAAACCTTGACAAATGTTTAAATACCTTGAAATTTAAATTCCCGACTACATAAAATCCGGAACATTTACACAGAAGGTGCCATTTCCACACACGAATCCGGTTGGGGTTAATTGGGCGCGCGAATGCGATCATCTCGATCCAATGAAACCGCAACACAAATATCTGTCACGTCATAGTCGCTCTTTTTGTGACTTCCGTCTTTCGTGTTAACTCTTCAGAGATCGTAAGATGTATTACCGACAAAAATAAACTACTACTCTTGTAAACCTTGATAGATTATAATATGATTGTGCTCTGCCCAAATCTTTTTTCGTTGATAATTAAAAACTTAAATTGGCAAAAATATATAAATAATGTTATCAGATCTATCTATCACATTTAGACAAAATAGCCTATCATATAGTTTCGATATAAATTTAAAATAGCGGACAGTTCATCTATTCAATCAATATTCTGAGACAAATATACAAGCCATAACGCAACATACCAACGGAATGTATTCTTTTCTCTTTTAACCGTCCCTCTTTCTTCATCTTGGATTCTGTTCTAAAATTCAAATTGTCTTCAGTTGCAAAATGTGACATTCCATCATTATATTATCTCCCTCCAGGTTTCACCTGCTGGAGAAACAGGAGAAGATCGTTATGTTCTACAAATCACCTCGAGCAAATATCTGAAGTGGATATACACAGAGATATTAATGATCCTGTGTGTATCGATGTTTCTAGCCCCCCCCCCCCCCACTTCCTCGTCCGTATGGAACTGATCGATACGATAATTGCAGGGGGGTGAAACCGTTAAGTCTAGAAATAGATTCAATCCTTTCCATATTTATTTTGCTTGAGGTGTGTTATGACGTGTGGTGCGCATGCGCCGTGGCTGAGATAACACTACCCGCCTATTAATACGGTTAGCGTGTGGGCGCGCTTGTCATCCTAGATGCCGTGATGGCTCGTCCAAAGACATTGGAATAGACCTTTCCATTAGATATTACTAATGACGGTCCTCTAGATCTTCAATGACAACAATGCACAACAATGCACAACAATAACGGAGACGTAAAGCAACCAGAATCATCATCATCATACGTGTGTTTACTATACTTAAGTGGCTCACTTAAGTATACCAAGTGAAGACCAGGTATAGCGAAGAATTATTAGACTTTGTCACGCACAACAATGTTTTAGTATACTTCAACGTGTAAAACACTAATCTCGATACATTAATTGGTGATATTTTATTTTCCATCTAGATATCTGTGATGTACGTTGCACATAAATGGAGACTTAGCTTGTTTAATAATGGTTTCTTATGTTGGAGGCGTAAAATTGTTAACACCAACGTTAATATAATCTACTTTTTTAATTATTAATATTTTGTTGTCTTGGCCGCACGAGAAAAACAAGGATTAATTTGTGATAACGAACATGAAATTCGTTCATTTTCAAATCGCAATACGTCGTACTTTTATAAACTTGTACTTGAAGTCTTTTATATTCGTTTTATCGTCATCTACATCACTATTAACTGGACAAAAAGTGGGCAAATAACATCGTATTGTATTGTGAAGGAGAAAATCAATCCCACCGTCCTGCAGAGTAGAGATGTAATATTTAAAAGTAACGACGACGAACCAATTTAAATTAATTAGGTTGGTTTCTGAAATGCTAGAGGATATTGTTGCTTCGTTAAATGTGTGTGATACAAACGGAGACTTCAATCTGAATGTAATGAATAAAGGAGAATAAAAAGAGAAAATGATAAAGAGGCGAAATGGACTAAATGTAGCAGTGAGAGAGATTTTCGGAAGAAAAACTCTAACCATGTCTGTCAATATCTTGTTCACACTATGCGGCCACTAACAGAAGTTAGGCTACTAACTGATGTTAAGAATGTATTGTTAACAGTTAAAAGAGGTCAATTTAACACATGGCTTCCTAATATACGAATTTCACTTAATTACTGTTAGCTTAACTGCTGCTAGTGGTCGTTAACATCGTTGTTTAGTTGGGTCCGAATTCTCCAAACCCTGACAATCTCTGATTATTTAGTTACCATGGTCGCAACAAATAATATATACAAAATGGTTGGTGTCTTCTACGCAGTTGCCAAGTTTGTTCGGACAAAATCTCCGATTAACGATTAAATTCGTCAATATGATTTGCAGCCGTTGTTTTGAACAGAACTTCCAATTCATGATATGGCGATTAGTTATGTCAATTTATTTATTTAGTGCTGATAAAACTAAGTTGCCTCTAATAGTTGTTACTCAAACCATCTAATGCATTGTAGTAATAATAATAATAATACATGGCAGTTTCGGTTTGCAATCACGACAGCAACTCTAAAGCGTGATAGTCCTACGTACGTACGCACGTCCCCATCACTCCAATATCGTTGAATGTTCTTAAGTCTCTAACTACTGCAGTGATTGGTTTGAGGATGGGCTTTACCGTTCCCGAGTGTTGCGATTTTTTTTTCTCTTCCTTTATTGAAAATTGGGCTCTTATTTGAGGCTTTTGTTATATTATTTCTCTCGATAAATTTTTCTGAGGTACTATCACTAAAAATAACATTAGTCAGAAATAGTCTTGAAATTCCGAATTGTCATTGCTGAAGACTTTAAAAAGACTGATGCATTAGAATATTATGCAACATTTACGCTGTGTCGTAATAGTTCTGGGTGCGGGAGGGTTGGTGCTGGGGGGAGGGGGAGGGGGGAAGGGGGATACACAATGTCAAACGGTGGGGACAGGAAAAGGAAACATTAAGTTTATTTTTAGACATGATCTAGTTCCGTTGTTCACTTTTCATGTAAATAGCCTATTCTTATTGTTCAAAATACAGCCGATCAATCATTCTCTCTCTCTCTCTCTCTCTCTCTCTCTCTCTCTCTCACACATGATTTGTACTTATCTCTTTAGTTAATCAACACCGAGCATCATGATATTTTATCAATGAATAACCTTAGAAGTTGAGTTATATTGTCCACTGACTGAAGAGAAAGAACTGAATGATGATAATATACTGTTTATTGAACTTGTCTTATAATTAGTATGGTTGTTTATTACTTTAATTTCCCCTAACTACAAAGTGTTTCTGAAATGCCAACCATGATAATACAACATTACAAATATATATATATATATCTCGTAGTATTTAGGATTTTACTCGAATTTTGTTGTATTATTATTGATGTATGATTAAAGACTAAAGATGGTTTTAATATTGGCTGTAGTCTTTCCTCTTAAAGGGTTCTGGGTAAAATAATCAACTACTTTATGTAATAACTCGAAATATACAATAAACGTTTTTCGTAACCTTCTTTGTGTTTTAGTCGTGAGGCTCGAGCATTTGTTGTATGACTTAAGAGGTGACGTACGGAAAGTTTCTCAATCTCTAGAATTGAAGTGTTTACCTGATACACAAGTATCGTCTGTATTCACACAAGTTAGAACGAAGACTTCAACTCACATTCAGACTGAAAATTCGCGGGAGACATACTATTTATTTCCATTCCAAACAGTGCGTCGTCTCTGCTACTAAGATAGTCGAGCACCAAGATGAGTTACTTTGCCCCGGAGCTTCGCCCCCCCCTCCTTCTCCCACATATACAGAGGTCCCAACAGACAGAGTTCCATTTTTCCTAGTTCAGCATAGGCTAGATCTAAAATACAATCGATGAGTTATATTGGGAAGTATATTCAGCAGTTGTAACTTGTGCATTATCCTGTATATATGGAAACTCGAGTCTAGTATTTGAACAATTCATTGTTTCATAGAGAGCAATGTTTTTATTTGCTTTTTGTCACTTATATAATGTGTATATTTTGTAGACAATATTTAAACTTACGCAACTATTATTCTACTAAATAATAAATATTTCTCCTTATAAAAATTATATTTTGACATTCTTATATTATGTTGTCTATGCAATTATTGAGATATTAATTGCCATATATAAGTATATTTTCCTGGGACGTTTTATTTCAATGTTCTCACTAAGTAAATAGGGATTATAATTGAATAGGATATATATTAAATACATTTAATAAATAAATGTGTAATACATTTTTATCCACTGCCTTTACGCCCATAATTTTTATAATTGAAGGAAAAACAGAATATATTTATAAATTTGACGTTTCTTTTTAGACAACCCTATTCCGTACAATTCTTCTTCTTAATTAGACACTTCAAATGTTAATTTGACATTCAACGTTTAATAGTACGAAAATGGATGAAACGTTTGTAAGAGCGATAAGTATGTCCTTAATTCTAGAAAAAGAAAAAGAAGATAAAAAGGCACAATTAGGAACACTGCCGTTCTCATATTTCAAGTCGAATGCAAGAATGTCTTCTTTATAGATCGAACAAAGGTAATGGATATAGAAATCGTTTCGTTAAAATTGAGTTTACCATTGAAGCGAATGTATTTTAATGGAGGCAATAAGCCAGGCGTGCGATATCTTTACAACGCCCACTTTGACAAGGAAAACCAGCGCGGCTTTTTGCAAAGTACATGCTGTATCTTCCAAAAACATAGTCCGTAATTACAAATTCAAATTCAATTTACATTGGCGTTACATGTTCTTACAGCTTGCAAGACATGCTTGATCTCCGCCTAGCGGAGGCTCGTCGAACCTGCGTTAATAGTTAATTAATAATTCAGCAAACTGTATTCACTTAACCTGCAGTGCTAATAAAGTTCCGTACATTATTACCACTCGCGACTGTGACTCTGCATAGAAGTAATAAATTGTGTTTTAAAAACATCCCTTTGCGAATGATGGAAATCTAGATTTATCCACATGAAAGCGTGCATATATTTCAATCGACTTTATATCTCGACGCGAGCTACGAAAATTACTCTTGCTGAAATTCCCGAGCAGGAGTTTCAAACTGTCTTTCAGATTCGAGACATCCAAAAAGTTTTAAACCTTGTTTCCAGTCTTTTGTTCTATTCGTTTCAGCAGCACCGTTCGCTTTAAAACGTAAGACGCAGGAATAATATTTCGGTTGGAAGTTTGAAGCTGCACCCAGCATCACCAGAAA
The DNA here is from genome assembly GCA_945910005.1 of Isoperla grammatica. NCBI lineage: Eukaryota > Metazoa > Arthropoda > Insecta > Plecoptera > Perlodidae > Isoperla > Isoperla grammatica. Next base: position 28,382,757 of record OX246741.1, read on the forward strand.
CTTCTTAACTATGACGAACAATCCAACATCTAGTTATAGGAGATTTAAAAAAATGTATTCGAACGTTGCTAAAAATATGAGGTATTTGTTCTCCTGCAACAAATATAATAATAATAATTTTTGTAGGAATACCCGTTCTAGGGTGCACACCAGCTTTACCTGATGTGCCCCTCTTCAGGTGACTAACTAGGTTATTAGGGTGTTTGGATAGTTGGGAAGGGTTGTCCGAGGGCTGATAGCATGACTCAATCCCAGCATTCGCTTTTACGACTGAGGAAAACCTCGGAAAAAACCGTCAGTCAGGACTGCCGGTGGCCGGAATCGAACCGGCGACCTCCCGAATTAGAGTCTCGCGTCTTACCGCTGAGCCACCTCTATCGGTCAACAAATATGGCATACGTACATTTAAGTCTTGATTTAGAAGTTATCGAGTATCCTTGATTAACGTATCCGTCGGCGAATGACCCTATCCTCAAACAGAATCATTCCAATCCGATCAGTCCAAACACAACCTCTTGGCCCGTCTTTCCACATCATCTCTGGTGAAATACCTAAAACGTGGCCGATCAGCTCGAATGAAGATATCGCCCCCCCCCCCCCCCCCCCCCCCCCCACCCCTTGAAGCTGCACAACGCTCTGATCACCGCACATAGGAAAAGGTGTGTGACCTATTATCATGCGCTCGATTATGGAGCCATCAACGCGACGGGGGTGGGGCAAAGGGGGGGGGGGGGGGGGGTGAAACACTCCCCTAGACAAACTCAGCGTTTCTCTTTGTCTGTGTGAAAACTTAAAGAGGCGATCGTATGTCGAGCCGCCAACTAAATAGGGCGTCGCGACCCCAGTAGACGGAGGGGGAGGGTGGGGGCGGGGGGGGGGGAGTACCCCAATCATCGGCGACGTTGAAAGTTATGTACGGATATAGTCCCACAAATGAATGATACTCTTAGTTTTTTTTTTTTATAAATAAGTTTTATTCAGTGATAATTTGTTTAGATTTTCGTTTTTATATATTATTATTATTGTTATCTTATTCTGTGTCAAGTGGCAACAGCTTTGACTCCTGAGACCAATAACGATTCCATTATCATTTTTATTATTAGAAGTTGCAATCGAAAGATAGATTGTCTTTCATGAACATGGTGGTGTATTGTACATTGTAAAAGTTGTGTTGTTATAATATAAAACCATGTATGCTAATAGTAATATACCACCCCCTGATCCGACTTATGTTGGATCAGGGGGTGGTTTGGCATACAGAGTTTTTTAATCGGCTTCCAGATCTGTCGTGAGTTATCTTCTTCCATTTTTTCTTATATGATGATTCTTCACACTAGTTGAGCGTGGTCCGGTAGTTGTGTCATTGGTCGCGTCTCGTGTGACGTGTGTGACATGTGTGTGTGACGGACGTGTGTGACGTGAATGACAGGTGGCGCGGCGGTGGAATTGTTGGAAATCACGCCGCGTGAAACGCCAGGGAGAATTTTATTTTTTTATTAGAAATGCCCATCATACTCTGAACAGGTGAGGTGGGGTATTTCCAATAACGCTATACCAACTTTGAAGATCAATAATACTATTGGTTACTTGTTTGTGTGTTGCGTTCCTTTATCGGATATTATGTGAACTGGGCACCTTTAACGACTGTTGGGTTAACAGCCGCAACTGCTGCCCCCCCCCCCCCCTCAAATTAACCTCAAATGTATTGCGTGAGTGTGTATGATATACGAAATCCGATTATAACTATTACTATACGTGGGAATGTTTTGAATTGAACAGGTGTAATTCTATTAAGTGGTGGTCTAGTATAAAGAACAGCTCATTATTTCAAATGATTGCATTGTTTCAAAGGTAATAGAAATGTAATATTACTTCTTCATTACATGTATCATTGATACATTGCTGTCAATTTCTTGTCCATTTTAAAAGCATTATTTCTGTATTTTTATGTAAATCACACTAAATATTTTGTAATGCGTTAATAATGAATGTGTAAAGGTACTTGTGATTGATATTTAAAGTTATTTGCTTTAATACGCTCTCATGAGAGAAATAATAAGAGCACATGAAAATTGATTCGTTGGAATGTGATTGGTTTCCTCACTATGACGTCATGTGATGTTTTCCCGCCATAAAGATGTGTGGAATTAACAACTAATTTAATGAACGAAAATATTTTCTAAAATTTTAAATCGAAAAATGTTCGTATTCAGAACGAAACCTGAAATTTAGTAGCGTCAAATCTAAATCTAGATGTGTTATGATGAGTGACTGTTCAGCTGCAAGCGGACTGTTTTACGTATCGGCGTGTGCTGTGTAATACTTCGTGCCTCTGTGTATAATTATACTCATGCACCCGGCCGGGTACCCAATAACAATCTGAAACGCACGCAACGTAATATTATGTCGTCGACCTAAGCTGTTGTGTACGGCAAAGTACTCGTATGTTTACACTTGAAGCTGATAGAACGGAATCAAGTGACATCATGTGTTTACTTGCTAGCAACGAGTACTTACACAAAACAATATCAATTGATGGTTGGTTTGCATGAACCTTATAACAACCTTATAACCTTATAGCGGCCATACTGGTGCTATGTTTGAGTGGAGAAACAGTTTAAGCCAATTGTAGCAGAAACCAAACACTAATTTTATTAGAATTATTAAGTTTCATTTAAACAAAATTGATTTATTTGTGAATTTGCAATTTTTATCTTAAACATTGTTTTCATGCAATTTAAAAATCATACCCGCTCATCTTCTTTAATGATTTATGACACCAGTAAGCCGCTGTGACGTCACATGCAAACTATCAATAGTAATAGCTTTGAGCAGAACTTTTTGTACAAAGCCTCGTAACGCCCAACTTATGCTGTTCGGCTAGTATATGTTCGCCCAACGCTGGCAGCTGTTTGTCTCTAAACCTTTGTATGTATCTTTTTATCTTTGGTTGGTTATCGTTTGTCTCCTAACCTTGTATGTATCTTTGTATCTTTGGTTGGTTATCGTTTGTCTCCTAACCTATATATGTATCTTTGTATCTTTGGTTGGTTATCGTTTGTCTCCTAACCTTGTATGTATCTTTGTATCTTTGGTTGGTTATCGTTTGTCTCCTAACCTATGTATGTATCTTTGTATCTTTGGTTGGTTATCGTTGGTCTCCTAACCTTTGTGTGTATCTTTGTATCTTTGGTTGGTTATCGTTTGTCTCCTAACCTATGTATGTATCTTTGTATCTTTGGTTGGTTATCGTTGGTGTCCTAACCTTTGTATGTATCTTTGTATCTTTGGTTGGTTATCGTTTGTCTCTTAACCTTTGTCTGTATCTGTGTATCTTTGGTTGGTTATCGCTCACTCGTGGATGGTGTTCGGGGCCTACAGGGTTGGCTTAGTTGCCTTAATTAAGTCCCCCACTGAAAATCAGTTTAGTGAGAGTGGGTTAACTCTTAAAAACGAAAATTTAATTGATTTATTTTTCATTTTTCAGGGTCCTCAGGCGGTCGAGATGAGGAGGTGAGACGAAGCGTGGCGCGTGGGTCCAGGCGCGACGAGCCACGCCGCCACACGCTCTCCGGCGACCATCATCACCAGGGTGGCGCCCTGGCTAGGAGCATGGACTTAGAGGTACGTACTGTAACAGGCCCAGACTCGTCGCAATCCTCCCCCCGACTTCGTGACTTGCTGCTTGTGTGAACAATTCTACACGGTAACCGGGTAGTCCGTGTCCCATACCTTGGGTATTTGAAACTTTAAAGAACACACCCTCTATAAGTTTTTATCTTGAAATAGCCTACGCTAAAATTACAGCGCGTTTAGCGAACCATTATTTATGTACCAAGCTTATTTTAATCTCAACTACCCACCACAGTAGTAAGTATTTAGAAGTTTCAGTAGGCAATACTACTAGAAATATAAACGTCGCGTTGTTATTGTGTTGACACAACCAGTAACTCACAAACTTACTCGAAGAGGTTTTAAGAAAGAATGTCACTATAGTCACTACCCTTGATACAATATATATCTCTGACACGGCCAAATTTTGAGATAAACTTAATGGTTTACAACATTTTTCTCCGGGTTCACCATGTGAATGTGCTATCAATATTAGGAAAATAAGAAGTAAGATTTTTTGTTTTTTAGATTTTTTTGTTCGAATAAATATTGGCAATGAACCTACAGGTGTGGTCTAGTAATGTTTTCTAACCAATAAGTTCATTTTAAGTTTGTCTACTTGAAAAAAATCGTCACTCTAAAAAAATGCAAAATCACAGTGCGTAAGGCTGCTTCCTATGCATAACTCCTGGGTTTGATTGCCGGTTGGGGCTGTGGGTGTTTTAACTTTGGATCGTTCTTTTTAATCTATATCTGTGTTTGCATAATTTATAAATGCTTTATTTATGTCAGTTCTTATTTTACGTCATACCAATCATGAACATTTTATGACGATCTTACTTTTTACGGAGCACATTACCTGAATTACAGGGAATTCTGGCACCATTTCAACGGCTCATGGCACCATCTTGTTCTCACTCTCTTTCACTAACATTCTAACACTGTTTGGTATGTATATTTTTCAATTGTCTGAATCGAATGTCTTCGAAAACCAGCTGGGCGTGATTAACACAATTTACTAACTAAAACGGCGCCGTTTTAAAATCCTATGCCACTTCTGTTAGTCACCATTTGACATGACACCAATAAGTCGAGACTATCTTTTTTTTTTAAATTCATGTAATATGTTTTTAATAAAATCTTGAACAAGGCCTCTCGCAAAGCAAGATAAAACAGTGAATTTTGGGAGACATTTTTTTTTTATTCGTCAACTGAACCTAAACGGAAACCTTGGCGTTGGGTTAAATAACGTCTGATGTCAACTTATAGGAGACCGCGTATTTTAGAAATGTATACAATGTGAACCTGTCAAGAAAAGAAAATGGCGGTATAAGACGTTCCTTCTCTAATTCATTCCTGAGCTGTATTTCTCTACACATTCTGAACTCGTGATATTAGATTTAGCTTAAAGTTCAGCGAGCGCGTTCTTTTGCGAAGCGTTCAGGTGGGGTTGACATCTCCGGTGGCGGGAGTTGGTTCCACAGCGCACGGTTTTTAGGGGAGGAAATTTGTAACGTTGAGAGTTAGGCCTATAGTTGAAGATACGAGCGGCGAGGAATGTTACACACTGTGACCCCTTAGTAGGGGAGGAAGGAACACACACACACCCTCGTAAAGGAATTATTTTATTTATGGGAGTCTATTGACAATTTAACGTCTTCCAGAGGGTAGTTTTTCCGTGACGCTGCACGTAAAGTTGATATATATGTAGGCTATATAGCAAGGGCCACCAGTAGGATCGTTACGCACACGGACACCCCTATGTAATTACTCTATATAGAAGCCGATCTCGTAATTCAAATGTTCTGTGGAGATAATGTTTTATTAATCGGTCATATAATTCGTTCTTAGAATTATTTACTATAAACATGTTCATTGATTGTATAAATAGTTACAAAACGGTTACAACTACATACGTATAGGAGTGAGAAATACACTGTGTATGAGCTCGTCTCGTGCTCAATATACGTTGACCTATGAAGATACTTTAATCTGTGCTTTAATACAGTTAAAATTATTACAACCAATCGAAGAATTCTCAATTTAAGTCTTTAAGGATATTCGTTTGTTAGTTAATATTATGATCCTCAGATAATTAGGGATCTCGTTGAATTCCTAAACGTGGTCGTCTAACCCATTTTCCCGATGCTATAGGTCTCTCACACTAAGATTTAAGATAGTGTCCGGGGAGTCAGGACCGCCCAGAATTAGTTTCAAACTTAACAAGTGCGAATCACTAACGTTTTTCCCAAATCACTAACGTTTTTCCCGATGATCTAGTACAATTTGGTTGCGTTAAGTTTTTTGACGGAAACCTACTTGCACGTTTTCTTGTACGTTACCGTCAAAAAACTTACCGCAACCAAATTGTACTAGATAATCGGGGAAAACGTTAGTGATTCATGCTTGTTAAGTTGAGAACGAAAAAGTAACTGTCTGACTTCTTTGGGTATCGCGACTTTAAAAATCTCATTTTATTGAAATAAGATGGATGGATTGAGGGAAACAATCACGAATTTGTCAGTCAAGATAATTTGTGTCAGAAAACGGACAAATAGCAATCTGTAAAGGGGCATTCTGCACATATATTAAAAGGATATTTTGTGTGACTGTACATGATCAATAAGGTACATTTAAATAATAATGCGGTTTTCGTAGCGAGAGATTCATAATTTTGAATAAGAATAATTGGTTTTCTTGTGGCGTTTACTCTTTGATTACCGGTATACTAGTTGTTTAGTCTTGTGTATTATGATGATGTAAGGATGTATGAGAAACGCACTAGTTAGCTTGCGCTTTAAGAAAACCTAGTCCCGCTCTTCAACTTATTATCTCATCAGACACTCTCATATTTCTGTTATGTTTCAGATAGTCATCCTTTTCAAACTGCTCCGTTAATTGAAACAATATTTACAAGCTATTTTTAAAAGCTTCGCTATTAATAGCTTGTCAATGTTACCAATATAAAAATACACGCGTCTCTCATCACCGGTTCGGAGATGTTCGTTAAAAAACTGCTAAGATATATTTCATCTTCTTTTTTCTAACGTAGTTTGAGAACAGATTGACATGACTGAGAGATAGCACCCCACATTAAATTCGTGAAGTTTCAGTTTCGATTCACCATCACAGTAATTTTGAGTTCTGAACAAATTCTAAATGCGAATACAGTGCTTGAATCTTTACTCGCCATGTTAAAAGAAATGGGACATGCAGAATGAATTTTGCACGGCCGACAGATAGCACAACTGTCCACAATGTGGCAGTTGTATGGTTACAGAGTTGTTACACGTATCTATTTAAAAAAAAAAAAATGCTTAAAAATCAAAATTAAAAAATATCGATTTCTTTACTTTTATATTGTTTTAAATACCATAAATAGTCAATTTGTATATTTGTTATTTTGCTGGCTGATTTCTAAGAAGTTTTGATTATTGATGACACTCGTGCAAATTTGTATATGTAAATCGAATGTGGCTGATCTTCATAATAAATGTGTCACTCTTATCGCCTCGTAATATTCCTTATATCCCCAGTGTGTCAGTTGAAGAGGGGCCTAACAGGTAAACTATTGCGTGACTGTCTAGATATAATTGAGTGGAGCATAGACAGTTCGAACAGCGAATGTACTCGTCATTGTTTTCAGTGCTAAATGATCTCCATCAACTGCATTGCAGGAAGTGTGGGTGTTCAATTAGCAGGACATTGAGTGTAATTGTTCGCGCAACATCTGTTAGTGGCTCTTAGAGACCACTACTATACAACACAACACAACAGAACTGTTCTCAAACGCGAGCAATAGCTGGTTCAAGGTTCAAGTCCGTGTTATGGGTATTGGCAGTTTGAATGCGTCAATCTCAACTTTCCATCATCTCACTGGGTTGAGGTATCTTAACTAAGTAGCTGCAAACTGTTGCTGTGAAAGCAAAACATCGAGTAAATTTGTATTTATTATTAGGCCTACCCACTCAGTTGCAAGAACTCAGTTATATGTAATTTCAATTAATGTATTTAGAAATAATATCCAACAATTACTAACTACTTATTACTTCCTTTTAATTACTTTCGGAGTCAATCCTAGAGTCACTCTTTAGTGTTTTTTTGTTGTAAAATGACTGTCCAGTTCCAATGTGACTAATGTGGACTGTAATCTGACTTATCAACGTAACGTTTAGTGGGCGTGCCAAATCGTAAACGTTCTGACGCATTAGGTACTACTCGTCTCGAGTCAACTTGCGCGCGAAAAAGCCAACAAGCGAAGACATTTGAAATAAGGCCGTGCGCTTAAATCGACTACAACGGAAAACTCAGAATTTATTTCAAGAAATTGGTGTGACTATTCACTGTTCCTTGTGTCAATATTCCGATAATAGACAAGCTCGCTCTTGACTCAATCTTGCACAACTATTTATTTAGGTATATGTAAGAAATATTATTTAAGATCAGATACAATTGAAAACTGGATGTCGATCATGAGTTAAAGAATAGTCAACCAGAATGGAAATCTCGCTTGAGAGCTCGGAACACGACCCAGCCCGACCTATACCTATTTGAACCTTCATACAACTGCTAACACAATACTCATTAGCTTTATAAAAATATCGCTTTGTAAAACGATTCACGCAGTACCAGGCTTCACCACAGCTAAGCATGTTCCTTTATTTGACTTCCTGCAATGAATTAGTACAAGAAATACTTGGAATGAACGTTAACTTTTCTTATCGCGTGTCAACGTTACACTAAACAAAATAGAGGGCATAAAAAGTACAAGAAACATTCGCAGACTAAAGTTAAGTCTATTCTATTAAGAATACAAGGAATTGTTGTGCTTTCTTATCTGTATTTGAACAATGCGTTGTTCTGGGAACGAACCTTTGATGGCTGCGCTCTACACATTCTTCACTCCTAAGCTGCATGTGAACTTCTCATGAATTGACGCAGAGCTGACGGCAATAATTTGTTATTTTCTAGTTAGGCATAATCTTTGAAAATGTAAAGGGGCAATGAGGATCGCCAAAGCTTGCCCCAATAAAACGATCCTTTATTATGATGTCACCCTTGCCTAGTTTTGGTATAACATCATTTTGCTTGTTGTTGAAAACAATAAACCGGTATTTGCCATCATATTCATGTTTGTACAGTCACTCAGTCACTCACAATATACACAATATACACAGACAATATACAGTCAATTTCGTTTATACAGTCAATCCCCCCCCCCCCTATTCCTCTGCCACATGGTATAGAAAAACGTTGACTTCAAATGAACATTACATCGGTATACATTGTTACAGTCATGAGCTGGATAGAAACGGGGGTGTTGACCCCCTACAGTATAGATGGGCGTTGCCCCCCTTTTTGGTTCAGTCGTCACAAGACCTCTTTGATTGCATGTCGGGGTTGAGTTAGATGTGGCTTTCACTCAGTCTTCCTCTAATGGTATGTGACTAAGTGGGTCTCAATGGCTATTGGTTTCTAACACGCATTGCATTGTTCTCTTTTTGCATGATGTCATCTCGCACCAATCACAGATGAGCTCCAAACAGAGAAGAAAGGTGAGTTCAGACACTGCATTTAAATACTTTAGCACTTTAATAACTCATATTTTACCTGTTAACATGTTTGTAGTTTTTTTTATGTTTACTGTGCTGTAGCATTGTGTGTTTTTTTTTTTTTTTTTTGTAATGGCATAATATAAAACATTCACTGCTAAAACATGACCAATTTGTGTAATCAGTTACAAAAGATAATAGTTGTTATCTCATTTCACGAATTTTATAAAAAGTCAAAAATTTCGTTTTGTTCAAATATCTAACAATTAATGTGCATCCTTAAAAATGTGTTAATTTTTTATTGAAAACGTGCAACATGTCATAAATGTCTGATTCTTCCCTAGTACAGAAAACTTCTCCCCCAAAAGCCTAAAGTGTCCTGATTCAGCTGTGTCGGTATTTGATGACGCGAAAGTTCATTAGGTGTTGATAGCATAATTGACGTAAAATTGTGTGAAGCAAGTTATTGCTAGAATATTTTAACGGAAACGCATACAGCAAAAAGTCTAGAATAAAGCACCAGATATGTTTGCTCTAAAAAGATCTGGTAGTATTTCTGGCTTCTTCATTCGTTTAGAAAATTTTTATATTGCGGTGTCTAAAAAAACAAAAAACGTAAAATGTTGTTCCGTTTCCATAAAAGTGAACGAAGTGACATTTGATTTTAATGTGTTGCAGTCGTTCCTTAGCTGCAGTGAATAACATTGATGACGTCACTGTCGAGATCAGAAAGTACACTCCCAACATAAAACTATAGACTGTGAACTGTGTTAAAACTTTCGGCGTACAGTGACGTTCTACAAGAAATTTGGAACACTGTATAAACAAAACGTGTATACTTTGTTATAGAAATTGTTTGCCATATAAGTTTTGATTTTTGCAAGAATAAGTATTTAAAACAAATGTTGCGTTGCAAATTACTTAGGATGACGACTGTACGTCTGTTTTGCTGACGATATCCCAGAAGGAATCGTCTACAACAACAAAAAACTGTGTTTACACTCTGGTTTTCTTACAACTTTACCGAATGTCTACATAAAAAAACGTCATTTAAAATAACGACCCCTCGCCAGAGTATTTTTGTAGTTCGCATATGTATCAACTCAACTTGATGATCGTGATTTAGAGGCAGTATATAGCTGTCTTGGTAGTTTTCTTTGTAAACCAGCACGTTGCTTTTTAAACATTACCTATAATGTCCACGATAGAATTTGAACATGTTTTAAGGCTGTGTACCATGCGAAAAACAAATTTTGACATTTCATGTGTATATGGGGCTTGCTCTGACGCTCACTACCATCAGCGTGTTTTGACCGATATCTTGTATTGTATACTTGTATTCCTTCTTAACATGTTGAAAATAAATAATAATAATAATAATAATAATAATAATAATAATAACAATAATAATAATAATAATAATAATAATAATAATAATAATAATAATAATAATAATAATAATAATAATAATAATAATAATAATAATAATAATAATAATAATAATAATAATAATAATAATAATAATAATAATAATAATGATAATAATAATATAATAATAATAATACTTTATAACAGTATAAAAGTAAAAATAGAAAAATTTCAAAAGTAGTTTTTACTTTTTACAAATTAAATTAATTTTCAAAAATGTCAGTAATAGGGAATTCAAACTAATTAAGTTAATTTTAAACATTATTTGTATTTTTTTTTTCGTGTGTGTTTATCGGTGCACGATTATGAGCACTGTTACTTTTAAGCTTTCAAATGAATTTGGAAACTAGTAGTGTGGTTTTGGATTGAAGAATAAACACTTCTGTACAATAGAATAGTTGTTCACCAGTCACAACGCAATTCGATTTAAAAAAAATATATATTTACTTTTTAAAATATGTATGTATTAACGTTAACATAATGTTAAGTAACGCGTTAATTAAAAAGTTATCTAAAAGTAGGTTTCAAAAGTTTATTTTAATTAATTAATAACGAGTGCAACACTGACAATGTTAAGCGATCATGCTTTGTGTATGTAATCAGGGAACAATGGCCGTCAAGTTTCAGTGAGTCAAGACACAACAATTATACACGCTTGACGTTATCCAGCAGTTAAAGTAGCATTTAAGATATAAACTAAACGCTTTCTCCCTACAATGAAGTTAACATTTTAATCAGACGCTCACGTTGCTGCTTTGTCAACTCACCCCACCACTGGCTTCACTAACTCAATCTAGTGTATGAAAATGTGGCCTCCTACTAAGGGTGTGTTCCAACTTGACGTTTTTCGTAGTGGACTAAGCTTAGTTATACTAATCGAAAGGAAGTGACGTCACAAACCTGCGAGAGGCGACCAATGCTTCTTATTTGGCTAGTGGTAAGTGGGTAGTGGGTAGTGGCCGAAAGTGTACACTACGATACCAATTAACCCACTAAACCAAGATGGTTGATACCAGCCATCACAGCTGATACTTTTAGGTTAGGAAAATACCCAACCAGTGAGTGGAAGTATTATTATCGTATTTATTTACATTAGATGATTAATAACAATAAACTTTGTATACGCATACTAGGTAGCGTGCCCAAAGCTGTTAGCGTTTAGTGTGTAGCATGTTAGTGGTTAGTGGTTAGTGGTTAGCAGGCGAAAATCAAGTTGGAACACACCCTAAAGTATTATTACATCGTGTCACAACAGCCAGGAAACACAAGTCACACGTCTATAGTCCTGATAAGCTGTCGTCTGAACATAGTCTAGTACGTTGTTAATGATCAACTTATTAAAATGTTTGCAGATTCTCATTATCGGTTGGAGAAATCGTTGGAAATAAAATGTTGGTCGTTCTTTTATGGAAAGCCACGTGTTTAAAACTTGTAGAATGGTATTGTTTTAATTTTGTAATGTTTATTTATAGTACGACGTCATGTCGATCAAGTAGCTGCATGCGTGAACCGACCGCGCTAACGTCCCGAATGTTTCAGTCACCGCTGCCGCGAGGGTACCCACCGCCCTCGTCCGCCATGTCATGTCGGTCAAGTAGCTGCATGCGTGTACCGACCGCGCTAACGTCCTGAATGTTTCAGTCACCGCTGCCGCGAGGGTACCCACCGCCCTCGTCCGCCATGTCATCTCGGTCAAGTAGCTGCATGCGTGTACCGACCGCGCTAACGTCCTGAATGTTTCAGTCACCGCCGCCATGTCATGTCGGTCAAGTAGCTGCATGCGTGTACCGACCGCGCTAACGTCCTGAATGTTTCAGTCACCGCTGCCGCGAGGGTACCCATTACCCACCGCCCTCGTCCGCCATGTCATGTCGGTCAAGTAGCTGCATGCGTGTACCGACCGCGCTAACGTCCCGAATGTTTCAGTCACCGCTGCCGCGAGGGTACCCAGTACCCACCGCCCTCGTCCGCCATGTCATGTCGGTCAAGTAGCTGCATGCGTGTACCGACCGCGCTAACGTCCCGAATGTTTCAGTCACCGCTGCCGCGAGGGTACCCACCGCCCTCGTCCGCCATGTTATGTCGGTCAAGTAGCTGCATGCGTGTACCGACCGCGCTAACGTCCTGAATGTTTCAGTCACCGCTGCCGCGAGGGTACCCACCACCCTCGTCCGCCATGTCATGTCGGTCAAGTAGCTGCATGCGTGTACCGACCGCGCTAACGTCCCGAATGTTTCAGTCACCGCTGCCGCGAGGGTACCCACCGCCCTCGTCCACCATGTCATGTCGGTCAAGAAGGTGCATGCATGTACCGACCGCGCTAACGTCCTGAATGTTTCAGTCACCGCTGCCGCGAGGGTACCCACCGCCCTCGTCCGCCATGTCATGTCGGTCAAGTAGCTGCATGCGTGTACCGACCGCGCTAACGTCCCGAATGTTTCAGTCACCGCTGCCGCGAGGGTACCCACCGCCCTCGTCCGCCATGTCATGTCGGTCAAGTAGCTGCATGCGTGTACCGACCGAGCTAACGTCCTGAATGTTTCAGTCACCGCTGCCGCGAGGGTACCCACCGCCCTCGTCCGCCATGCTCTTCGACGACGACCCCGGCATCATGTCGGAGGTAGAGACCAGCTCGACCGGCTTCCGTCGCGGCGGCAAACAGCGCAGTTCACTACCCGTGGTTCGCACACCCTCCAAGACTCTCGAGCGGCCGCTGGGTAAGGGGATGATGCAACAAGTGATGCAGCATCACCCCCAGCAGCAACAGTTGCAACACAGCGGCGGTAGGGGCACCCACTATCACCGCAATGCCTGCCTACATGCCGCGCCACCGTAGTAGTCTTACTGCATAGCATGAATGTCAATAGAGACACCATATATTCATCCTCTCGTTCTTTCCTGGACTCCTGGTATTATTTCGTCTCTCTGGGAGGTGGTTTGGGGTGGAGGTAGGGTTAGTTAGTGTGCATTTTAGGAATCTTAACCCTTTGCGCTTCAATGGCTGCGTTTAATTTTAGGAGAGGTGGCTTTGTTGGCTCAAGCGGGCTGAATTAGGTAGGCCCCGCAATGGGAAATTTGAAAAACATTTTTTTAAATCAAAATTAAGAAATGGAAAAATGAAAAATTTTGAATGGCGTGTAACTGAAGTACTTTTTGTGATGCCTCTCGACATAGGACCGGAAAGGGTTAAGAAGTCACTTTCACGTAGACGGACTAGTTTTATTTTTGTAAGTACAATCTATTTTTTACTAGTAGGTGCTTGCGTAGAAGTAGGTTTCAACAATACCTTTGTAAACCAAATATTCATTGTAGCTTAGTTAATAACATATTAATTTATGTGTTTTATACTCTGTGCTATAAACTCCACATACATCGTTAGTGTTCATGTTTATAATAAAGAGCAAAACATATAGACTTAAATTACTTTCATATCTTGGCATTACATTTGCATGTAATTTAGTATCACTTGGTGAGAACATGTTTAAAAAATCAATGACAGAATTTAATATACAATGCTATTTTTTTTTTTTACATTTTATTAATAGGTTTGTAGGATGAGTAGATTTGTACATGTTATTAGTTGTGTTATCAGAACTTTTATTTTTCACTTAGTTTATAGAATCGGAATCAATTTCTGTTATCTAGAATAGAGATTTACTTACCTAATGTAGAACGATATCTTTTGAGGGTTAGTTTTAGAAGTAAGTTAGAACATTTTAACTCTTCCTTCTTCCGTATCCTATTTTATTTCTCTAACCTCCTTATTTTGCGGAGTGCCCCTGCCGTTCGCAGACTCATTATTCATTATCATATAGCACACTCTATGTAGATTGCAAGCAAGCGCCAGAATCGACACTTGCTTAAAGTAGAATGCTAATTTGATTACAAAAATACCTTTAAACAGTCTACGAGATAAAAATCTAAAAATACATTTAAATAAAGACATTTGAAAGAAGATATGTCTACCTTTAGACTAAGGTATTTTTGAAACCAAAGAAAACTATATCATTCATCATCACACAGAAAACAAATGCTAATAATATGACTTAGCAAACTATCATCAAAGTATTGAGGCTTGGTACGATTTAATAAAATAAAGAAAAGCATTTGTAAATTGTATATCTAACATACAGAAATTGTATTTATGAAATAAACACATCTTTATAAAATTATAGCTTATCAGATAAATAATGTAATTGATTGTTAACGTTTTACTTTAATAATTGAATCATACAAAGCCTACATTATCATTATGGATGTATTCATGACTTGCATTACAAAGCATACCAATAATTTGTAAAATATTTCAATAGGTTATTGGATGATATGAAAATGAATGTTTTATATGATAGCTACTATGTTTGCTGCATTTGATGTATTTTCTTCTCTAATTCTATGAAACCTTACTGTGCAACATGATTAATTTGCCCGTACTGTTTACAGCACGGTATCTTTATGCCTTTTGAAACAGGCATAACACATTATTACTTTGAATTATTTATGCAACTTGTGGATTCTGCAATATGGCTATCCCTGTGGTGACTGGTAGTTAAAACTTAACCGCTGTTCCATACATAATTATCATGCTTAGTACAAAGTAACATGGTAGCTCAAGGCCCCAAGGGCATAAATTACTTTGTTTTGTATTTATATTCAGGCAAGAAGAACGCCCATATAAGCAACATATCAACTACAAAGTTATATTTGTTACATTGTATATTTAAGTTTCGTCAGATTGTGTACGCATTATTGTACAGCAGTTTACGTTTATTCAACAGGTAGGTTTGTAACAACAATAAGCGAAGCTCACAATGGTTTAGAACATTTGTGTGTTGGTACTACATGATAGATTTATTATGAATGCAATGGGTAGTCTTAGTCTTATTGCAAGGACTGCGTCAAATGAACATTTTAAAGCTATATTTTGACAACTACGCTACACAATATTGGAAAAGTGATACATTTTTGGAATGTAGTTTGGTAAGAACTATTTCAAATATGGTAATCATTACGGTTGTCATTAATTGGCTGCCCTAATGACAGCCGTAATGATTGCAATAAGTCTTAGTTGAAATTTTGTTAACCCAGTTTTTAGTTCTTACAAAACTAAAATCCCGATATTTGTCACTTTTTCAATACTGTAACCTTCTCAAAATATAACTAAAAAACGTTAATATGACGTGGTTTTCACAATGAGATTATCCTTCCACCATAAGACTTAACTAGACGAAAATTTACAAATACATGTTGTACATAGTATATTATGACATTAGATATTTACAAGATTCGTAATAAGTAGAAGTGTATCACAGTTATTGTATTTGTGATAAACAAACAAAAAATAATGGATCGAAAACACAATAATTGTGTGTTTATATTTTTAAATATACTATTTTGAAGAAACTTAACATTATAGGATATTAGGTATAAGGTTTATTTTTGTTCAGTGCTACTAAGGACGCATTTTTGCTTATTTTGACAAGTTTAGTAGCGTTAAGAATGAAGGCCTGGCTCTACTGACGGTGCAATATAATATAATGGCTCGTTGGTCCAGTGGTTAGCATCCCTGCTTCCAATGCAGAAGGTCCCGGGTTCAAATCCCGCTTCAGGCCGAAGTTTTTTAACTTCTAATATGGATTCAATTCCATTACTTCTTGGCTTAGGAATAAGTAACCGGTGACTTTGGAGCCGTCTTAGCAACGAAGCACTCAATAAATTCAAAGTTGTTCTGAATCGGCCTTGTAGATTCTGGCATTTGTCCGCAGGTGTTCGCACTGTCCAATCACTGATTCATATGTTTCGTATTTGAAATATCGATCTTTGATTGGTTATCGCTCACTCGTCGATGGTGTTCGAAGCCTACAGGGTTGGTTTAGTCACTTTCAATTAAAGTCCCCCACTGCAAATCAGTTTAGTTACTGAGTGGGTAGACTCTAAATGTGAATTTATTTTATTTTATAATAATTTTTTGTAGGAATACCCGTTCTAGGGTGCACACCAGCTTTACCTGATGTGCGTCTCTTCACGTGACTAACTAGGTTATTAGGGTGTTTGGATAGTTGGGAAGGATTGTCCGAGGGCTGATAATATGACTCAATCCCAGCATTCGCTTTTACGACTGAGGAAAACCTCGTAAAAAACCTTCAGTCAGGACTGCCGGTGGCCGGAATCGAACCGGAGACCTCCCGAATTAGAGTCTGTGCAATAGTATCTACTGTGCATTACAGATGATTTAATGCAATGCTACCGCTACCCGGCACCTCCACCAAGTATATACTCCACCTTGTTTATAAGGAACAAGTCCGCGCTCGAAATACAACTGCTCAACCTTCTGAAAGACTCGACATTTCTATATCATATTTATTGTGAAAAAGTGTATCAGTTTTCAGATGACTTAGCTCATTCTTTGTATGATGAAATTCTATCAATCTCTATGGCAGTGTGTTTATATTATACAGTCTAGTCCAATGAATATTTCAGCTTGTCTCATAGTTAAATGTACATAGCGCAGTATGACCTATCTTTACATGGTTATGTTAATTATAATTAGTACATAGCTAGAATTACAACGAAAGTCGAGTCATCTATAAACAGAAGTACAATATTAATAAACACACTCTGAAGAACCAAACGAATAGAAGGGAGGTTGAGTCACCATTGATTAGTGACACAATAAGACATAATTCTTAGCACAATGGTAACAAGTCACAACAGTTATGTTAGTTTTTTGTTTATCATCTTGGCATGCATACAAAAGTTATGATAAAAAAAAATAAAACTTGTTTGGAATTGTGATCTCCAATTTAAGGTATATTATGTAGTATTTCACATAATATGTAATTATAAACGTTACTGATATGGAACATATTATACAATATTGGGTAGCCCTAGTTAGTTTGTACTTTTCTGGTGAAGATACAAGTAACACAATTAATATTATTTATCTTATTAACTCCTGATAAATGGTCACATTAGAGATGGTTCTAGTATTATAAATTATTTCATTGATAATACACGCACAATTTCAATGTTTATGTTTTCACTACTTGCCAACCAAACCACAAAGTATATTGTGGTTGGATTCCCCTAGCAACCGTTGCGAATATTGTTTGTTCCAGGGTTGGTATTCCTGCAATACCGCAACGAGACGAAACGCGCCCTCCTGCCCAATGAGATCACTTCATTGGACACGGTCCGGGCGCTGTTCGTCCGCTCCTTCCCCAAACAGCTGACCATGGAGTACTTGGACTCACATCACGTCAAGATATACATCCACGACTCCAGCAAGGACATGTTCTATGAGCTCGAAGACCTCAGGTATTGGAATAAAAAATAAAATACAAATAAAAGTGAAAAAAATAAATAATAAGTACCTGCCTCCAAACATAAGTTCTTGTATCTTTAGTAGGTATACAATAAATATACGTTTATGTTATGTATTTAACTGTCTTTGTTGCTTATTTATTAACGAACAAACCCAAATGGACTCAAATTTGTATTTTAATTGTATCGAATATTAATTGGTCACAAATTTATTATGAAATTTGAATATAATTCGTGTGAGTCTTAATTCAAATCGATTGTTTTGAATTAGTTCATATGTCAGCGTCTTTCCCTCCCTTTTTGTCGTCAGAATCTCCATTATAGTCCTGTATTATTAAGCAGCACATAATATGTGGCATTATATGCAATTGACTTCCATACAAAGCATCCCCTTAAAACCAGAGTCTGTTATACAACATTAAAATCACGTGAATTTATACGCATACAATTCTAAACTCAGTTTGAATACGTATAGTGCGTTTACTGTGTTCACACCCGTTGAAATTGAAACTGAGATAGTGTTAAGTGTGAACGAGCCAGATACCAAATGGAAAATGTCACCTTATGGTAGCAACACATTATGATAAATGTGTGAATAAAAAGTAATGGGACTTTTAACTGTCAGTTTTTTCGTGAAGGAGAAAAATACATTGATGCTCCAGTGCTGTCGTAGAACGTTGGGAGAACATGTAGAGAAACGTTCAGGAGATAATGGTGAAAGGAATTGGGACAAACGTCAGAGAAAGACGTTGTCAAAGAGGAAAGAGAGGACAGAAAAATGTATTGGGTCGTTGCTTCTAAGAATACAGATAATGAGAAAGAGAGACACAAAAGACAAGCGGATACGAGGGAGATAGAGAGAGATAAAAGGAATAGCCAAATAAAGAGGCAAATGTGATTCGGGAATCCATGGATGTGCTGCTTAGCACCGGCTGAGTGGAGCGCGCGGTCATATGTCTTGCCACGGGTGTATTCGCATGGCAGGAAATTGGTTTTTGAAGCTCATCATTCTTTAAGTGGAGATCTCTCATGCCTGTCTAGTGGTATTGATTTATAGTCGTGTCCGGGTGCCGCTATGTGTTGAGAATGTGATAAATGTATATACATGTATGTTTAGATTATTCTTCATGGTAGAAAAATATGGAAAACATCATATCAATATGTTAGTAGGGGTACAAACAAACATTTATAGGGTACTAGCAACACCGAAAGACAACAACGGAACAAATGAATTGAACTGATGGACAAACCATCAGCTGTCAAAATAATAAAATTGCAACCATAGAAATAAAAACAAGTGTAGCAATAGTAACTGCTCGCCATTTAAAACTTTTAATTATAGACAACGACTAAGTGAAAGTTTTGTATGTGTATTTGTTTGTTTTTTGTTTTGTTTTCCAAAATCAAACGAAATTATTTTTTACAGCTTGTTGTTTGTCCATCAATTCAATTCATTTGTTTCATTGTTGTCTTTTGGTGTTGCTAGTGCCCTAGCTTTTGGAAATAATTTGGGAATGTATTGAGTAGTAAAAGGCAAAGCCCTCAACAAAACTAGAGCCACTAATGACATGTCATGTCTGGCCAGATGTAGGTTCTTTGACGACTTTGGTCTTATACATCCTTGCGACTATTGCTATATCTTGTGACTTTGTGTGCACCGGGCTTTACTTGAATATTTATTCGAAGTGGCTAGATGCACAGTCAAGTATAGGATTTGTTAATGGTTGCTATGGAGTTTGTTTTTCCATAGCACACATCCTATACTTAACTTGACACTTGACTGTACATTATGGTTAACTATCCTTTTTTGCTATGAAACTGATTCACAAAGGAGGATAGCATATTTTACTGTAAGACAACCACATTTTATGGTCAATTCATTATATAATTTAAAAAATGTGTTAAATAATAACTCTTGTTGCTACACTTTATTTACTCAGCGCTGTGTTTTGTTATCTCAGGTCTCACTTGCGCGACATTCGTGACCGGTCGGTGTTGCGTCTGTTCGAGTCTGCCGACGTGAATGGAGGGGTGCTGCCCGGGGCGGGGGTGGGAGTTGCCCCTCCAATCTGGGACCAGGACCAATCGTACTTCAGCGAGCCCGAGTTTGACTCCGAGTACCAACACCAGCACATACACAAGTCAAAGGTAGGACCACACAACTCTTTGTCCGCTTTATTTAGATGGAGTATTGTGACTAGATAAATTATTTTGTATCTAGATAAAGATAAAGATAATTCTCCATAAGTTATCTAGATAAGACAAAATATACGAATAGTTACCCAAATGATTTTGTTTAGATAACAGATAATAATTATGGTGTAGACTCTAGAGAGACTTGTTTCTGAAAAAAATATTTCTTCCCTGGCAGCTTCTTTATCAATTCTGCTCAAGAATTGTTAATTCACAAGTTAATTCTTCAGCAATTTTCAAACGTAGTGAACTACAGAAAACAATCAGTAGTGGAAGTATTTTTATGTTTTTTAATATTTTTTATGTTAAAATTCTTTATTTCCAAATTCCGGAATCATGTCGAACTTTACTTAAAAACATCTAATTATCTTATGTAAAAGTTTAAAAAGATAGAATAAGATAAAAATAACACCAAAACCTTATCTAGATAAGATAATAGAAAATAAATATTATCTAGATAAGTCACAACACTGTTTAGATGGCATTCACAGAATTTTATGGTCTGGAGGGTTCTTGCCAGATTATTTGAGACGTGCTTGCAAAACCACCCACATGTTCATCATGATTACAATTAGCACTGTCATTTTATACCCTAATACATTATACTACCGTCTTTATACTTTAGTGGTATTAAGCCTGTTGGTGGAGGAGCCGTGTTCGTTGTAGGATACTTCAATACACAAAGTAGAGACAATCATCCACGCGAAATAACATTTTTTGTTTACATATGTCTCAAAAATGCCACACAACACTGAAAAAGTGAGAATACAATCACCCTTTTGAAAGGCATATTATTGTGCTTACCTCGAATTCCTCTCTCTGGCCGAACCAAATCATTCCGCCGGTTTAGAGAGAGATAAAGTTATATAGGTTTATATTATTCTGGCTTGCGTTAGACGCAAGCCAACATTGATTGCAGCTCCGTGATTGGTCAATAATGTAAACTCAGCGATGCTCACTTTGTGTGTGTGGTGGAAACTCTGTTCTGCCGACGTCAACAATTTTCTGCGGGAGAGATAAGAGCCGGGTCGAGCGGGTATTCACCCCCCCCCCCCCCCCCCCCCCACACACACACACAAAGAATCCCATACCTTGGGTTGTGTTTACCGTGTCTTATTATTGCGCAGGCGAAAGCCTTTCATCCCAACGTCTCCGAGATGCACTCGTGTGGTATGAATTCAAACACTTCTGTCGAGACACACAACCCCCTCCCCCTCCCCCCCCCCCCACCCCACCCCACCCCCCTCGCACTCCCACCCACCATTCACGCTACAAAACAGCTTCGGTCATTGTTTATTTTAGTGAGCGGGAAAGGCGCAGCCACTATGAGTGTTGCCTACGGTTCTAAACGGAACAATGTCGAAAGGTTTCGATTTAGTAAACATTATTTTGTTTTGCATTTCAGCAGTCTTGTATTTCTAGTTTTGATGAAATGCTCTGGAGTTTTTCATTTAGATTGTAAACCCGCCGACATAAATAAATCTAGGGTACGACAGAACATGTCTTTATTTCATTTATTTAATGTCTATCCTATTCAGTTATAAAAACTAAGGTTGGAATTCATAGTCGGCCCCTACACCTAGGGGCGCCCATTGTTACCAAGGTAACAATTGTTTGCATGTTATTTCCCATAAACAAAACAAATCCATAGCAACAATGGGTGCCCCTAGGTGTAGGGGCCGACTATGAATTCCAACCTAATTTACAGAGGAGGACAATAAATATAACTATGCAAACAGTGAATAATAACGAAAATCATTAATAGCAAGATTTTCAAAAACAAAACAAACTACTAAACTATGTAGAAAAAATCAAGAACAATAAAAAATTAAGTAAATTTTGTATATATATATGTAAGTTATTAGAAATTTAATAAAAGCAAAGCAAGTAAGAATAAATTTTGTTTTGCATTTCAGAACTTTTGTATTCCTATTTTTTTTTGCGCTCCTATTTTTTTTTAGCGTTTACTCTAACCGCTCTCCCTCATGCACTCTTATTGTTATCTCAATCTTATTTATTTAAAGTGATTTTAAAAGCATGACGAAGATGTTCTCATGGTTGTCTTGTGCACCAGTAATTACGTTTGCTTCGCCTTTATACTAATGCTGTTATCGTTCTTGTTTCGTACAAGTCTAATATTCCAGCCTGTACAAGGCAAACTCCTGTCGGGCGTTATTTATGGAGCTAATTAGTTTTAAATTAATTAAGTAACGAGTGATGTTACAGAAGTGAAATGGGCATCATCAATCCTCTTAAAGCGCCAGGCGGTGAAAAACAGGCGCCAAGTCTATAGCCCAACAAAAACACTTAAAGAAGAAGAATCCACACACACCTTAAGTGATTGGCGTTTTTGATGTTACATCAATTAAGATGTGGTCAAGTATTTTTAGTATGGTTTCTTGAATTCTTATATTACTTAGACCCTAATCAAGTAGCCTATTCCTAACGAAAGTGCACTGTGTCACGGCATTTACGAATACCACTTCTAAAATGATTTTACACCATTCTGTACTGTACAAGTCGGAAAGAAGAAAAACAAGAAGAAAACGTCCCATTGTGACCGCCAATAAAAACACTGAAACAAGAAAAAGAAGATGAAGCCTCTCGTCTTAAGAGATTGGATTTCTTGTTTCTATTCCATGCATTTACTTGGAAAATTGTTGGTGATGGTCAAATTTGTGTGAGGTCGGTTCTATTTTTGTTATCGTTGCTGTCGAAGACATCACACGTAGTATATTCCCAACGAAACGGACCAGCGGTTCACTATATAGAGAACGGAAAGTGTCCGGTTTGTATTCTATTGAAACGTGATCGGACGAAGGTTGATTCGTTGAAATACGTCTCGAAAGAAGTGGCCATTGAAGGAAGATATGTCTGGCGGGAAGTGGCTGAATTCCATCTCCTTTCGTCTGGATATTTCCACTTTATTGGCCGACGTTCTGAGTCCGACAGAAACCTTCGTCTAGTTATTGCGACCTGCGCGAGCACACTTGATTGTGTTGTAAGCTCCTTGCCCCGTCGGCTTTATCCGAGCGCCTTTTATATCAAACACCAGGCTACCCCCCCCCCCCCCCCTCACACCCACACTCTGATAACCTACTTCCTTCGCTTTGTGACGTCACCTGGCCGGGTATAGTTCGACCACTTCACGTCACTACTTGACATGTACCATTCACAGAGACAGACATTAGATTTCAGTGCTAAATATAAATGCATGCTTATTGGGGGCGCTTACGTTTACCTTGATTGAGTAACTCTATCAGTAGTGTTTATCTGCAAAAAACAATTTATCTTATAGAGCAATCGATCTTCTTCTACTCTCGTTGTGATTTCTGTTATCTATCATTCTGAACTGCCCACATAACATTATTAAGTAATATCCTGAGATTGCTATACACAATATTTCCAAAAAGTAATAAATAGCCAGAATGGTTATTACTCCAGGCTGCCAGAATCCGGATTTAAGCCTGAGTGGATATAATGAGAACTAAAACCTGTATTAACAAAATTGCAAACAATGTAATCATTATCTTTGACGTTTTGAATACCAATCAATTATTAATTGTTAAATTTACTACCAAAATAAATAAGAATATTTTAAACTTTTAAACTAAAGTTTTTGGTTGTATATGAAAGTGTGTATTCTGGCTATTATAACCTTTTTCATATTGTATATAGCGCTCTCATGCTATTACTTTTAACACCAAAAACACCATCTTTTCGTTAATGAGTTATGAAGGAATTATTTGTGACAATACAAATGATACGTGCTGAGTTTTACCCAAACATTGCGTCAAAAATAATCTCACGAGTCTTGCTCATTAAAAAGTCGAGACAATGGTGTCTACTACAACTAGGCCACCAATTTGGTTATCATTGTGAAGATTGCATTACATTGCCCTTCCGCCCATCACGTTTTGTTGTGTTTGCCCTCCTGAGAGGTTCACGGTCACCGAACAGGTCATATTCCCCACCGGGCTTGACCCTGACCGATGCTCGTGCTCGTCCTTCACGGCTAGTTCATCTGACGTCCGCTAGGAGCGCTAACGTCGGCCTCGGGATTCACAGTATGGGTCAAGAACTCATCCAACACCTAGTTTTAAATGATTTATTTTACAAAGAAAATAAATAAACATATTTTTACGGTTAAACATGCACACATGCACTTAATTTTATTGTATACTATAACATATTATTAATAAGTATTTAACTCAACGTACATACACGAGTATGTTTACAACGATCAATTAAATTTGTTTACTTCGATGTGAATACGTCATTTAAGACAAAATTCACAATCGTTCCATGTGTGCTGAGCTTAAATAGCCTAAGGCTGCATTCGAATACCTAATTACATGTTTATCATAACAAAATGGCAGCTAGATTGTAGGTTTTACTCGAATCTACGAATCTAGAACAAAGTGGTACAAAAAATGGTCTCGTCTTGTTCGCTCGATTGATTTATTGATTATTGCCCGGATGAGTGAGTGAGTTTGTACGCGTTTGTTTAGTGTCATGGAAGATTGATTGATTGATTGATTGATTCGTGGAGAATCGCGACGAGTCGATACGTTACCTATTTTAGAGTAAAGTAAAGCGCAACAAGAGTTGACTTGAGCCGTTGTCGCACGTAGAGAGTCGTACTTATAGAAGACAGTCTACGTGCCACACACACACATATATACACACACAATAACAATATATAAGTTGTTCCAATGTTACTAGACTTATGCCGACCTCAGATCCTCATCACTCGTTTTCAACGAATATCAACAGATTCCTGACGTGCTTAAGTAAATTCGTGAAGGCGGTATACACAAGCCTAATTCATTAGTCACGCCCACTGTGTCCTGGTTTCCAGTGTACGATCGTAAATTATCACTTATTGACCTGTTTCAGGTAGATGGTAAGTGCTATCATTGAGTGTGCATTGTAGGGTAGAGGCCCAAGGCTGCGGTTGTCTGTCAACTGTTTTGTACCACTCAACATAATCTAGTCGGCTAGTAGCAGAACGCAAGTGCGCGCGGACGATGACAGCGTACGATGTACGGATCGGTGATTCGTGCATGCGTTTCCATCTTGCTACTAGCCGACTAGAGTATGTTGACTCTACAAAGCGGTAAAACAAACAGTCGCTGGTGCTGTTTCTCTACCGTACAATAGACACTCAACGGTACTAGAAGAAGTTGTTAGTATTGGACTCAGCTATTTCGCCAGCATGAGGCTAGTAATGTTGGGACAACTTTAGTCTACGTTAGTTCTTAAAACCGACGGCATTGTGGCTTGGCCGGAAGATAGAGCGCGCCCGAGTAGAGCTTCTTGGGAGTATTACGCCACGATATGATCTCCGCCTGTTTGAACGGTTCGAGGGCGCAACCAGAGCAGACGTTCATGACCTGGATGACCTCGCCCTCCGCTTGCTCGCGGGGGTAGCCGTCGTCCTTGGCCGCCTCTGCACCGGGGCCGGCGTTCAGGATACCGTTCTGCGTGCCGTCAAGGTCAACCAACGACCCCGACTGGAGTAGATTCAGCCCTTGTCCGGACGCTCCGAACCCGCTGAGACTACCCGCGCCGGTAGGGTACTGTTGCCCGAAGAACACCCCTCTCTTCGTCTGCTTCTTGTCGGGCGTCGCGACGCCAGTTTTGATCACCTCCTTCTCCAACTCGGCGTCGGTGCTCCTCTTTGTTACCTTCTTCTTGTCGTCCTGTCGCTTGAAGAGCCGTTGTCCGTTGCCTCCGAGCAGGTTCACGCCGTCGAAACCGCTCACACCCAGATTAATTCCCGCCCCGTTTCCGTGGTAGCTCTGCTGGATGACGTCACCGTTCTGTCCCGTTAGCTTGAGTCCGGCGGGGATGTTGCCGAAACCGGCATTGCCGTACTGGGGGTTGATCTGCTGGTTGAAGGGGAGTTGCTCGTTGAGGTGTTGTTGCAGGGTAAGATGGGGTCGTTGAGCGGGGAAACTGGGAAGGCCGAACTGGTTGGGGTTGGCGAGGAGCGCGAGGGGGTTGAGTGTGGGCGAAGGGGTCACGGCTTGGGGCTGGGGGACCAGAGGACGCTGCTGAAGATGAAGGTTGCCCAGATTGAGGTTGAGCGCGGGAGGGAGTTGGTTACCGATGAGGAACATTGGTGGAGGCTCCGGCGTGGTGGTTAGTGGAGGCATCGTGCTCGCCTGGTGGTTGTGCTGGCCATGGTGATGCTTGTGATCCTTGTGGGCCTTGCCTGGAGCCAGAGCGGCCGCGTACAAGTTAACCATGGTGACCTCTCCAAGGAAACCTCCAGCTCCCGGGGGACCGTGACTACCCTCCAGGAATCCTCCTCCCTGTTGACGTTGTTCCTGTCCGGTGATGGCGATGCCGCCTCCAGGGATCACGTGGCCAACCAGCTGTAACATGAGCAACAGCGTGAGCTCGCCTTTCTACAATACAGCTATGTTTCGGAGGACATTGTTACTTCGTACTTGCTACAAACGTTTTAACAAAAGCAAGTATAAGTGAATGAATAAATATAATTATTTTCTTGATTAAAACGTTGAGGCCCACCAAGTCCTTGCGGATGACTAGGCAACAGATTGCGTACCTTTATTCTATTAAACGTATCTAAACCAAAATGTTTCAACTGCTAAGTGGACCGAAAATCTGCGCCTAATTAGGCATACACTTTCATTTGCATAGTGAAATACACGTTGCCTTGAAATTCAGTCATGTAGCAAAGTTGGTTATTGACAATTATTGGTCATCGAAAATTAAATTTATTTCATTGCTTTTCGTATAATTGACAATGTTTGTTTCTTAAAATTAGACCGTTTGAAGACCGTTGATAATTTTTTCATGTCTAAAGCTATAGTACATATTATTATAAGAACAAAATTTAGCAATCTGTTGATCACAAATGTACGTCTACTGTTTATTTGCTCCGCGCCTACTCATATGAGAGTTTATTAGTTCCGAAACGGTTATGGCAAATGGACTCTTCTATAATGACTTTCCTTTTGAGATTATTTTGCTTAATATTTTGAAGCGTTTTATGTTTATTTTACACGTGCTAATGATTACGTTACTATTACTAATTACACAGTTTCCTAGTTCCTGCACTAGTCTCTAAATCATGAGACCCGGCATTGAAATACACTTACTCACGCTCTAGCGAGGAATTTGTTCATGTCTATATTAGTTTTGAAACTAGATAGTTCATTTCTCATTAACCCACTTTTAGCCATTGTCTGAGGGTTTATTGCTGGTATCATAATGTTTATTGGATCATTGTAACATACTGATTATTTATTTTCTCCATTTTAAAATAGTAAATGTGAAATTCGAAGGTCACACTATACTATTACTTCATTTTAGTAAGGAATGCCTCGGTAGCGAACCAAGATTGTATTTCAATTTAAATATTCGCCACCAAGTTGTCATTTGTTGCGCTTGATCGCATGTGAGTAATACGAATTATTTTAAAATTACGTTCCCAACTGGCAATATTTCAAATTCACTGGCACAAAAAGGTCCCAACAAGTATATAGGCCTAACTTACTTTGTTTGAGTTGTTGAAATATTGAAGTAGTCAATTAGTTACTCTCCTGTTTTCCACGACTTACACTGCAGCCACCTGTTGAGTCTCGCACTGTACAGTTGGCACTTCTACTCACTCTGTTGTGGAAACCTCGCCCCACTCTCTCAGCATTCACCCAGATCTGCCACTCTCCAGTGTTGCCACCTGTTGAGTCTCGCACTGTACAGTTGGCCCTACTACTCACTCTGTTGTGGAAACCTCGCCCCACCCTCTCAGCATTCACCCAGATCTGCCACTCTCCAGTGTTGCCACCTGTTGAGTCTCACACTGTACAGTTGGCACTACTACTCACCCTGTTGTGGAAACCTCGCCCCACCCTCTCAGCATTCACCCAGATCTGCCACTCTCCAGTGTTGCCACCTGTTGAGTCTCACACTGTACAGTTGGCACTACTACTCACCCTGTTGTGGAAACCTCGCCCCACCCTCTCAGCATTCACCCAGATCTGCCACTCTCCAGTGTTGCCACCTGTTGAGTCTCACACTGTACAGTTGGCACTACTACTCACCCTGTTGTGGAAACCTCGCCCCACCCTCTCAGCATTCACCCAGATCTGCCACTCTCCAGTGTTGCCACCTGTTGAGTCTCACACTGTACAGTTGGCACTACTACTCACCCTGTTGTGGAAACCTCGCCCCACCCTCTCAGCATTCACCCAGATCTGCCACTCTCCAGTGTTGCCACCTGTTGAGTCTCACACTGTACAGTTGGCACTACTACTCACCCTGTTGTGGAAACCTCGCCCCACCCTCTCAGCATTCACCCAGATCTGCCACTCTCCAGTGTTGCCACCTGTTGAGTCTCACACTGTACAGTTGGCACTACTACTCACCCTGTTGTGGAAACCTCGCCCCACCCTCTCAGCATTCACCCAGATCTGCCACTCTCCAGTGTTGCCACCTGTTGAGTCTCACACTGTACAGTTGGCACTACTACTCACCCTGTTGTGGAAACCTCGCCCCACCCTCTCAGCATTCACCCAGATCTGCCACTCTCCAGTGTTGCCACCTGTTGAGTCTCACACTGTACAGTTAGCACTACTACTCACCCTGTTGTGGAAACCTCGCCCCACCCTCTCAGCATTCACCCAGATCTGCCACTCTCTAGTGTTGCCACCTGTTGAGTCTCACACTGTACAGTTGGCACTACTACTCACCCTGTTGTGGAAACCTCGCCCCACCCTCTCAGCATTCACCCAGATCTGCTACTCTCCAGTGTTGCCACCTGTTGAGTCTCACACTGTACAGTTGGCACTACTACTCACCCTGTTGTGGAAACCTCGCCCCACCCTCTCAGCATTCACCCAGATCTGCCACTCTCCAGTGTTGCCACCTGTTGAGTCTCACACTGTACAGTTGGCACTACTACTCACCCTGTTGTGGAAACCTCGCCCCACCCTCTCAGCATTCACCCAGATCTGCTACTCTCCAGTGTTGCCACCTGTTGAGTCTCACACTGTACAGTTGGCACTACTACTCACCCTGTTGTGGAAACCTCGCCCCACCCTCTCAGCATTCACCCAGATCTGCCACTCTCCAGTGTTGCCACCTGTTGAGTCTCACACTGTACAGTTGGCACTACTACTCACCCTGTTGTGGAAACCTCGCCCCACCCTCTCAGCATTCACCCAGATCTGCCACTCTCTAGTGTTGCCACCTGTTGAGTCTCACACTGTACAGTTGGCACTACTACTCACCCTGTTGTGGAAACCTCGCCCCACCCTCTCAGCATTCACCCAGATCTGCCACTCTCCAGTGTTGCCACCTGTTGAGTCTCACACTGTACAGTTGGCACTACTACTCACCCTGTTGTGGAAACCTCGCCCCACCCTCTCAGCATTCACCCAGATCTGCTACTCTCCAGTGTTGCCACCTGTTGAGTCTCACACTGTACAGTTGGCACTACTACTCACCCTGTTGTGGAAACCTCGCCCCACCCTCTCAGCATTCACCCAGATCTGCCACTCTCCAGTGTTGCCACCTGTTGAGTCTCACACTGTACAGTTGGCACTACTACTCACCCTGTTGTGGAAACCTCGCCCCACCCTCTCAGCATTCACCCAGATCTGCCACTCTCCAGTGTTGCCACCTGTTGAGTCTCACACTGTACAGTTGGCACTACTACTCACCCTGTTGTGGAAACCTCGCCCCACCCTCTCAGCATTCACCCAGATCTGCCACTCTCCAGTGTTGCCACCTGTTGAGTCTCACACTGTACAGTTGGCACTACTACTCACCCTGTTGTGGAAACCTCGCCCCACCCTCTCAGCATTCACCCAGATCTGCCACTCTCCAGTGTTGCCACCTGTTGAGTCTCACACTGTACAGTTGGCACTACTACTCACCCTGTTGTGGAAACCTCGCCCCACCCTCTCAGCATTCACCCAGATCTGCCACTCTCCAGTGTTGCCACCTGTTGAGTCTCACACTGTACAGTTGGCACTACTACTCACCCTGTTGTGGAAACCTCGCCCCACCCTCTCAGCATTCACCCAGATCTGCCACTCTCCAGTGTTGCCACCTGTTGAGTCTCACACTGTACAGTTGGCACTACTACTCACCCTGTTGTGGAAACCTCGCCCCACCCTCTCAGCATTCACCCAGATCTGCCACTCTCCAGTGTTGCCACCTGTTGAGTCTCACACTGTACAGTTAGCACTACTACTCACCCTGTTGTGGAAACCTCGCCCCACCCTCTCAGCATTCACCCAGATCTGCCACTCTCTAGTGTTGCCACCTGTTGAGTCTCACACTGTACAGTTGGCACTACTACTCACCCTGTTGTGGAAACCTCGCCCCACCCTCTCAGCATTCACCCAGATCTGCTACTCTCCAGTGTTGCCACCTGTTGAGTCTCACACTGTACAGTTGGCACTACTACTCACCCTGTTGTGGAAACCTCGCCCCACCCTCTCAGCATTCACCCAGATCTGCCACTCTCCAGTGTTGCCACCTGTTGAGTCTCACACTGTACAGTTGGCACTACTACTCACCCTGTTGTGGAAACCTCGCCCCACCCTCTCAGCATTCACCCAGATCTGCTACTCTCCAGTGTTGCCACCTGTTGAGTCTCACACTGTACAGTTGGCACTACTACTCACCCTGTTGTGGAAACCTCGCCCCACCCTCTCAGCATTCACCCAGATCTGCCACTCTCCAGTGTTGCCACCTGTTGAGTCTCACACTGTACAGTTGGCACTACTACTCACCCTGTTGTGGAAACCTCGCCCCACCCTCTCAGCATTCACCCAGATCTGCCACTCTCTAGTGTTGCCACCTGTTGAGTCTCACACTGTACAGTTGGCACTACTACTCACCCTGTTGTGGAAACCTCGCCCCACCCTCTCAGCATTCACCCAGATCTGCCACTCTCCAGTGTTGCCACCTGTTGAGTCTCACACTGTACAGTTGGCACTACTACTCACCCTGTTGTGGAAACCTCGCCCCACCCTCTCAGCATTCACCCAGATCTGCTACTCTCCAGTGTTGCCACCTGTTGAGTCTCACACTGTACAGTTGGCACTACTACTCACCCTGTTGTGGAAACCTCGCCCCACCCTCTCAGCATTCACCCAGATCTGCCACTCTCCAGTGTTGCCACCTGTTGAGTCTCACACTGTACAGTTGGCACTACTACTCACCCTGTTGTGGAAACCTCGCCCCACCCTCTCAGCATTCACCCAGATCTGCCACTCTCCAGTGTTGCCACCTGTTGAGTCTCACACTGTACAGTTGGCACTACTACTCACCCTGTTGTGGAAACCTCGCCCCACCCTCTCAGCATTCACCCAGATCTGCCACTCTCCAGTGTTGCCACCTGTTGAGTCTCACACTGTACAGTTGGCACTACTACTCACCCTGTTGTGGAAACCTCGCCCCACCCTCTCAGCATTCACCCAGATCTGCCACTCTCCAGTGTTGCCACCTGTTGAGTCTCACACTGTACAGTTGGCACTACTACTCACCCTGTTGTGGAAACCTCGCCCCACCCTCTCAGCATTCACCCAGATCTGCCACTCTCCAGTGTTGCCACCTGTTGAGTCTCACACTGTACAGTTGGCACTACTACTCACCCTGTTGTGGAAACCTCGCCCCACCCTCTCAGCATTCACCCAGATCTGCCACTCTCCAGTGTTGCCACCTGTTGAGTCTCACACTGTACAGTTGGCACTACTACTCACCCTGTTGTGGAAACCTCGCCCCACCCTCTCAGCATTCACCCAGATCTGCCACTCTCCAGTGTTGCCACCTGTTGAGTCTCACACTGTACAGTTGGCACTACTACTCACCCTGTTGTGGAAACCTCGCCCCACCCTCTCAGCATTCACCCAGATCTGCCACTCTCCAGTGTTGCCACCTGTTGAGTCTCACACTGTACAGTTGGCACTACTACTCACCCTGTTGTGGAAACCTCGCCCCACCCTCTCAGCATTCACCCAGATCTGCCACTCTCCAGTGTTGCTGTTCCACGACTGACAAGAATGATACCATCTGTTGAGGCGTAGGGGGTAGTTCAGACGGTAGAACGTGTGACCTTCGACTGAGAGGGAGTAGTAGCTCGCGCGGGCAGTGTTGGATACCCAGGACAAGATGGCGCGGGGCTGGTTGCCAACTGGAACACAAGGTCATGCGTCGTTTTAGGTTATTGTACTGTACTTCATTAGCACAAATATGTATTGATAACTGGAAACCTTCAATCTTCTCTGATGTTATAAGAACTATAACATTCATGTAATCTCTCTTTGACACAAACAAAAATTCGTCTGGACGACTTAAAGTTATACTATTTATAGTTATACACTTGGGTCAACTACAATAGAATGTTGGGTATTGAAAGTTATATTTCAATAGTATCTTATCAATGGTAGTTTTTTTTTATTTTTTTTTTTATTAATACATCTGTACGCCTGGTGTCACCAAAGCCGAGGCTTATCTACACCCAGGTCCCCTGACTTGTATTATCCTCTTCCATTCTCCTGACCACCTCTTGGCTGGAGTCTTCAAGTCAGTGTATCTCCATCCAGGTTTGTCGCTTATGTTGTTGTGTCGACTCTTTGGGCTTCTTCTTCTTCTTCTTTACTGTGAGAACCTCCTTCTCTTCGATTCTGAAGTTATCCTCTTCTTACACGTGTCCTCTGCTGGGTCATTTACAGCTTAAAGCGCATTGATCTTCCTTACTTATGCGTTCAGGGCAATCCCTATTACTTCATCTTATAATAAGTCTTCGAATTCTTCACAAGTGTCGTACTGGTCAGTAGACATTTCGCTATCGTCCTCTGCTTGTTCGAAGGTTTCTGGTTGTTTGCCTCTATTTGTCTTCTCCTTTGAACTCTCCTGTCGCGTCTTTTTCATTGTAGTGTATTCAATGGTAGTTAGTGAAATAAAAGAATATTTCACCAGGTTAGTTACGAAACGCTTAGTTATGTCCTGTGTCCCAATCGCAAAAGTCAACATGAACAGCCGTTTTAAATGATTTACTTATTTTAGAAAACACAGATGTGCAAACACGTTCTTAGCACACTTTTATATTTATATAAAATATCCGACATGACCCTTTACGTCTAGAACAAACATTTTTATCTTTTGCCGAGTAGATCAACCTTTCTCTGAACTTAAGGTCAGTAAAATGGTGCAAAACTTTCTAGAATCTCAAGCAGGGTATTAGTTATTCGAGGTAGAACATAGAGAAGGCCGTGAGGTTTTCATCTGCCTCATTGCAAAGGGCGGGCGTACGATGGGTAACCTACGCCTGAGGGGCAGTAATACCCAGCATTAAGGGACTAATAATAGTACAGAAGAGAGAGAGAAAGAGAGAGAGATTGAGAGAGAAAGAGAGAGTGATACAGCGAGGGTGGAGCAGAATTATAACCATCATACAAAACGCGAGTAAAATTATCAATTTCTAAAACGAGAGCATGTACAGACTTTCATCCAACAAGTTTGTAAGAATCAATTATAATCGGCCAAAATAATTTTCTATTTGGTGAAATTGAAATATGAATACAAATAAAAAATGTGCAACAATAAAAGAAAGGGTGGTTGCGTTTTTTTTTTAGGTTTTATGTGTGCTTGAAACCGGCTTTATGTAAGGATTTTGATAAGTTCCGCTACTTTTCCCGTTGGCTTTGCAAGCTGAGAGAAAGCTAATCAGGTGACACGACACGCAGCTATACCTACGCCTTTGGGCGCTGCACCTGTCACTCTGTCACATTATGATAATATGTCTACGACTACCTGTGGATCGTTATGCTAAACTAGACCAGTGTTAATTAGTTGAACGCTCCCCATGGGTTAGAGTCGGTTGTCGATTCGAGGTAGTACGATTTAACGAAGCTTATCGCGACACGCAACGAAAATTAAGGAATTAATTGAGTGGAACACATTCTATTAAATCAAACAGAGAAGGTGATAATAATAATTGTACGTAGGAATTTCTGCTCTATCCTTTTCCTGAGGAACTATTCCTGAAAGTTGTCAAGGTGACATAAAGTCCCAAAATTGTCGGCATCGTGATTATAATCGGGATTGGAATCGTAATCGTACATTTTTCATACTTAATTTTTAGAACATTACTACGATTTTATTGTGAGCACCAAAAGAACCATATTGTAAGTTAACTTCTTCACGATTTCCGAATTGCGATTGCAATCCCGATACTGACAATTGTCGTTGAGGTTTAACAAGTGATATCTACATCTACATTATCACTACACACTTGCTATTGGCTGAGTCGCGCAATCTGGTAGAACCGAGACTAAAGCGCTGCGTATTGTTGAGATGACTCATCGTGTACTATACCTACTAGCCTACCTAGTATTGAGTGTTTTCCACGCGGTCCGCCCCAGCAATCAGCCAATAGCAAGTGATAACCACGTAGATATCACTTGCTATTGGCTGATTGAGGGTTTTCCACGCGGTCCGACCCAGCAATCAGCCACTAGCATATTGTGATAACTACGTAAATAGATATCAATTTTAAAGTGAGTTATGTCACTGTTACAACTTTCAGGAATAGCCCCCCTGATATCCACAATCAGTCCAGCTGCAATGGCTCATACGTTTGGGACGTAGATCCGAGCCCTGGGTCGTGGGTTCGAATCCATAAATTCTCATCGACTAATCGTGTCATCGCATTGACATACACGTCATTTAACCAATTACAACAATAACCATTCTAAGTAGTATAGTAACGCTAGTTTTTCAGTCACAGAAAATGGTTACGAGAATCGCTATATTTAGAAATTGCTATTTTAAAATGTTATAGCGGTATTTATGACGATTTTCCACATAACAATACCCGCATACTTTCTTTTTGTACCATCATGTTTGATGGTATACCTGTCAACGAGGTGGCATGCACTTCAATTGAACTGAACCGTAGCACGATATTATGTAGGGGAAAGGAGCTACTGAGTTACTCAACACATCATGTACGGTCTCCTCAATCCGACTGATTGCCAGGGCAGCCCGGAAAGCACCGCCTACTATACACGGTAGAGCTCCGGATAACACCGCCATCGTGTGTTTTGAATGTTAATCAGGCTGCGAGTGTAAATGTCACATTTCTGTGCGGCTGGTTTCCGCTCTCATCACCCTACGAAGCAGACGAGATACGGCACTTTACGGCAAGATGAAACTTTGAGACTATCTGATGTGCTGGTTTGTATTTGTGACGTCACACCGAGAGAGGGGGATGTAAATGAACGTGGGAGGAATAAGAGAGACGGAAGATTGTGTAACTACACGAGTGAATGTAATTAACTCTTCATGTCGGTGCAGCCATACGACTGTGGTTGACATACGCGTTCAAACTGACAATCCGAACTTCAATGTGTAAAGCGTAAAACTGGCTTATCTTAACGATATATAATATTGTAAACCGTCACAGCTTTCAGTGCTCTGACCGTCTGATCACCTATCACTATCAGTGTCAGTTTTTATTTTTTCGTGTATGTGAAATGGTATTTTAGGAGCCATTTTCTAATGATCTGGTTTGGTATATAGGTATTTTTCAAAAATACATTCCATTCTGAGGGGATTTAAACGACAGGGTCAGTCAACAAGTAGTTTTTCTCATGGCTACTAAATTTCATTTAATTACAATATCGTTCGGATTGTATTCAAGGACTTGGTTACATGCTTTCTTAGCTCTCTTATACACGGTTTACAATTGTAGGATTTTTACTCATCTGGTCTCTTCATTTTGTTTAATAAACATTTTGTTAATTAAAATTGTTGTATTTTTAGGAATGTTCAATAACCGTGTGATGTGACACTCGGAGAGTCGTTTAAAATAAGATAGATAATTAAATATGATGTTCCTGGGATGAAGATATATCTCGTTTTAGATACTTCACTCACTCACTCTTTCTATTTAACAATTATCTCTTCCATATTTTACTTTGATATGGCCTACCTATTGTATAGTCTACAAATAAGCATATTATTCCGTGCAAAATGGTTCTATACGTCTGAAAACACAGGGCGAGTACACGTCTACTATCCTCTTAAATTTGTTTCTTGAAGCGGACATATTAATTGTTTTACGTTTTCGCAAATCCTTTGCCATAGCCATTAAAAAGACCGGCTTATAAATACTAGCTAATTGTTTGTATACATATTCGCTTTCCCGGGAGAGTCTAGCGTACATCAGTTAGTCAAAAAGCTTTTCATTAAACTGCTTTGAATATGATTTGTATGAATAAATTAATGAATTAATGCATCTTATGTTTCGTTCTAAATTTAGTTTAAATAAATAAATTCACATTTAGAGTCTACCCACTCAGTAACTAAACTGATTTGCAGTGGGGGACTTTAATTTAAAGTGACTAAACCAACCCTGTAGGCTTCGAACACCATCGACGAGTGAGCGATAACCAATCAAAGATCTATATTTCAAATGCGAAACATATGAATCAGTGATTGGACCGTGCGAACACCTTAAAACTATTATTATTAAACTATTGCTCAAGTCTTTGTTTTGCGTAGACAAAAATAAACCTAAACTAGTCTTAAATAAACAGTAGTCTTATACCGACTTCATATCCTTATCCACTGGCCCGTTCATTCACGCTGTTTCAACAAAGATCAACACATTCCTGCTGTTCCGTGTAACCGGGCCCGAAACGTCAGATTGCATAGCTAATGGACGCGACGAAACATGTTTTACATTGACTCCGGCCGCGAAAGCCTACGACAAGATGTATATCCCTGCTATTCTTCCACACATTCGTAAAGGCAGTCTTCCGTTTGATTGCACAAGTCTCATTAGTGTAGCATTAGTAGCAGGAGTTTCCAGGTATCCAAACCAAGTTCGTAAATAAATAAATAAATAAATTCACATTTAGAGTTTACCCACTCAGTAACAAGACTGATATTCAGTGGGGGATTTTAAAGCGACTAAACCAACCCTTTAGGCTCCAATCACCATCGACGAGTGAGCGATAACCAATAAAAGATCGATAAATAAATAATTTACAATAATAATAATAATAATAATAATAATAATAATAATAATAATAATAATAATAATAATAATAATAATATTAAAAAAAATAATAATAATAATAATAATAATAATAATAATAATAATAATAATAATAATAATAATAATAATAATAATAGTAATAATAATAGTAATAATAATAATAATAACAATAATAATAATAATAATAATAATAATAATAATATAATTAAAATAATTAAAAAAAGTTAAAGTAATAAAAATAATAATTATCCGTAATGAACCTGTTTCAAATAGATTGACGGAACGAGAGACGTAGAAAATAAGTTGGCACTACTGTACTCGGTTGTCGTAAACATGTTGGGGTTGGCTCACCTGCGTATGAGAAGAGAGGGTGGTCGTTGGAGTGGTTGGTGAACTTGTTCCACATGCAGAGGGTGAACTCCTTCATGTCGGGGATCCCGATCTTGTATTGGATGTACTGGAAAAGAAAATGCATTCAGTGAATGGGATTATCCCTTTGAGCTGCGGTCTGCTCTCGCGGTTTGCAATATGGAAAATTAAATTCGAAATTCTATGGTGCTGGGTGGTTGAGGGTTGGGAGGCTTCAACATGTTTAGCCTTAGAATCATCGGTGCAGTATTAAATTACTATATACAGTACACAGTACATATAGGGCTATACATGTGAAATACTGTTAGACCACTGTGAGTTTATGATGGTCCTATATGTATATAGGAAATTTTAGAGATTATATCTAAATGCTAGTACACATAAGAAGGATAGAAACCAAAAGCTTACCTAAAACCATTAGGCAGGCCGCGTATAGTGAAGAAAACACAAATAACAAACACAAAAATATACTCTGGACATTTTAAAGTAGGCTATATTTTTGTGTTTATGTTATTTGTGGTTCCTTCGCTATGGTGAGCTGTTGTCTCCTATAGTTCTTCCTCTCTCATGTGTATTTTAATCGTGAAGGGGAAGACTTATTTAATACATTTTACACGGATTGAACCCAAGAATAGCAAATAATAATTTATATAGAATCCCAGCGTGGTCGGGTTATCACATCCTGTCCTATGTATGCCAATATATAAAAGTAAGTTTGGGGGAACTGCTCTAAAAAATGTTTTTTTTTTTTCACGTCTGAATTCAGAAAAACACATATTATAAATATTATTCTACGGGCAAGTAGCTTAATAAGGTTCATATGAAGTAGTAAAATGTCAGTTGGGCATTGCCGCTCAGGATAGTCTGCAAAATAAACCTAATTCGCTTTATGAGTAATTCGTTTAAAAACGTGTTCCTGGTAACACGATTCTCATTACGATAACCATTTGTTTACTCACTTATAACTACTTGTGTGTACATGTTTTTTATTGAAGTGTGAGCTGAGTGGGGAGTAATCGGTACCTTTACCTTCTAAACTCTACAACTCTATGGGAAAACAACTCGCCATTCGTGTTTGTTTATATCTTTCTAGTACAAACATTATGAACAAGTTTCACTCTTCAAAAACAACAAAATGCAAACAAGAAATTATTCAGCAATGTAGTTTCGTAATTGTACGTTACTCTTTCTACCTTAACCAAAACTAATAATGCCTAGTTATTTAAATGGCATGTATAATGTGTTGTGTACACAGTGAGATGAGTACGGTTGAGCTAATCAGGAAGATATTTACATGAATTTACATACGGACGGTCTTTGAATATGTTAAACAGTAGCGCGTTACATCATGGGATATGCGCATCTCGTACTGGGTTTACCCGATAGGTTAATCGAGACGATACCATTAGCCTACTTCGGTTAAGATCTTATACCTGAAATACTGACTGTAAGGCGTTTGATAAGGACGGAAAATAGATTAAGAGTAATTTGTTCATTTAAAATGTTACGTTAGATGTGAATTGTAAATTGTTGAATATTTAAACTTTTGAACCTTTGTTGAACCTAATATTGCGCAGCCAATGGTACAACTTGTTGGCTTATGTGGCTAGTTGGTCTAATGGATTTATTCCTGCTACCAATGTCGAAGGTGCTGGGTTCGATTCTAGGGTAGGCCTACATGCTTGTGATCACTTTGGAACCGTCATAGAAACGAACTCATAAATGGTATACTAATATCCCTAACTGAAAAACAGTTCTTGTAATTGTGAGGGTCAATAATAAATGCAAATATTTATTAATTTGCATCAATTATTTTAGCAGCGGTGTCTCTTGAGCGTTTCAAATAAACTTGGTCTTAACTTGAACGTAACCGACTGCGAATGTATCAACTTCTGTTCAACCTCCTTCGGGATGTGAATGAAGGACAGAGTATTAGACAGAGTAGACATAGTAGTTTCGATCACTGGTCTCGACACAGCCAGTCTGACCGGGTGCCGAGCCCGCAGCCTCATAGTGGGACCTGCTAAGCGTATATATGCTAAACTTTGCCTATCCTATCTGGTGTCTGGGATAAGTTACACCCATATTCATATACGCAATTTCTATTCTCCGTTGCCGCCAAATGCTTGAAAATGATCATTTTACAACCTGCCTTCACCCTATAATATTAAGGGCTTTGACATAATACGACGGGGTATCAAATACTATTCATAAGACAATGAGATGACAGTGTCTGTTTTCCTTTACCGGCCAATGTGTTTTCAGACAGATACAACAATTAGAATCAATAATCTATAAAAGTAATTCCTGATGCACAAACATGACAGGTATATACGAGCGCGGTTGGGTAAGATCCTTTCTCGTTCTAGGGTTCCAGAGTTCTAGGGGTTTTCAGAAGGGCTCAAAATGTGTAAAGTTTACATACTACAGGTAGTTTCAACCTAAATAACACCCTGCCAATCACTAACGATGTTAATGTGTAGATAATCGATGTCAATCATCCCCATTATTGAAGAAAGGACTCAACTTCTCGGCCATCTGGGCACCGCTTGGTTTTTTTTTAACTATGTCGTTGGAGATTTTAGAGATGACTGACATGTACAACTTTCAACAAAGAAGGCGACGGCTAAGTAGCCCTTGAAGATAAGTGATTGGCAGGGTGTCAGTTAGGTTGGAACCCAGTATATAGTGGGACTTGCTACGCGCATAGGACGGTGTTTGGAGGTCGGCCAGCCAGTTCGATCACTGATCATGGACCACTAGACTCGACACAGACAGTCGGACGAGGTCAAGGTCGGCCATGTTCGGCTCGTCTAGACGATCACGCCCGATTGCGATGACTTCACAACTTGGTGCGTTCGTCCCACCTACTCCGTTTGTGATTATAGATATCTATATGGGATTCTTTCTGCTTATGGTCACGTGGGCTCGTGTCTAACATACTGTCAGTTCGATACCCGGTCCGGTATTACCACCAGTGACATTATATTTATTTTATTATAATTAAGGCCAGTGTAGGGCACAATGCCCTCTTTAGCCTGATGAGTGATGATTGATGAATGATAGATAATGAGGAAGGGAGGAGGGGAAGCCTGGTACCGGCACGTAGCCTACTCCTGTCGAAAAGTATCAAGGGGACCATCGGCTTTACGTCCTATCCGAAAGGATGGTGTAACTTTGACCAGTCATATAGGTTCCTCCACTAACCTGGACTGCCGAGCAGTTGACGAGAAGAACGAAGCTGTTACACAAGCTTTCGAACCCTCCAATCTGCTCTAACCAACGGTAACTAGTGTTTCAGAGGTGAGTGGTCACCCATCCACCTCCTGACCTAGCCCGAGGTTGCTTAACTTCGGTGTTCGTATGGGAACCGGCTAAGCGACCGCGGCTAAACCGTTGGCTAGTGACATTATAATTTACTAAACCATAGGTGACGAGACCGCTAACAGCGCTTAGACCGTCACATCGCCTGTCAGTTTTTACTGTGCCGTGTCTGCTCTCTCTGCGTTTGGCCATTTTCTAATATTCTATTTTGGTACTTAGTGACACTTAAAGTTGTCCTGAGGCTACTGAAACACACAAACAGCAAACGGGTATTTTTTTTTCGTGTCTTCATATTAATATAAAATATGACCACCGGTTTGCGTACCTCTAGTTTACTATATTGTAGGTCGTTGATTGCTGCCGGTCTAGTTTTTGTTTTAGTCCCTCAGCAGACTGAATGGAGAGAGTGGTTTTATTTAATGAACTACTAATTAACACAAAGCTCCCTGCACCGTTCTTGCATTTGGGGTAACCAACATTTTACGATTAGTTAAAAGAGCTAGAGCTTAGAGCTATTTAATTAGTGGTGTGCCTCAGTTAATGGTATAATTAAAAATTTGATGATTAAAAACATTTGTTTAAAACAAAAAGGGGTAGTTTAAACTGATTTACATGTCACAATATAGTAATATAGATAGACTAGCTACTAAATTTTCAGTCGATTGACGGTTTTTATTATATTGCAATTACTATATATAATTCTTAAAAAATACTCTCCGTATAAATTATCTAAAAGAGAAGAACCTTAGAAGCTTAGGAGACCATAACACTTTCTTTGTTCAAATTGAAACCACTCTAGTATACTGAAATCATGCGCCCGCGTCCGGCATGAATGGGTCCAAAGACCTTGGAACGGTGAGTGTGACGTCATATAAGTGGTACCCGCGAAACTCACCAGGGAAAGCCAGGAGGTCTGACCCTCGAGTATTGCA
Organism: Isoperla grammatica; assembly: GCA_945910005.1. Taxonomy (NCBI): domain Eukaryota; kingdom Metazoa; phylum Arthropoda; class Insecta; order Plecoptera; family Perlodidae; genus Isoperla; species Isoperla grammatica. The sequence goes on from OX246741.1 coordinate 28,424,546, forward strand.
ATACGGCTACATTCATAGAGAATTTTACTTTGGAAATTTACATTTTGTCGCCGAATACTCAACACAGTTAGGCAACATGGGCTGGACACCCACTTCACACGGGGTAACTCGCCCCCTTGGTTCACAGTAGGCTACCCTCCGATGTGATATTTCTAACCAAAGATATTAAAGGAATGAGGTTTGAGCTTGACACTTAGGTAGTCTGGTAAATGATAAACAACCAAAAACGTTAATTTTTGTTTTATTTCATACTAGCACTAGGCTTTGGAGACACTTTAGAAACTTGGAATTTTTTGACTAGATCGTTATTTTAACAACTAAATCAACGCTATTTTAGGACAATGTTAATATTAGAGCTAGCCTTGAAGTTTGGTGCCCAATTATCAAAATTGTTATATATTGTCCCATTCTTGATGAACAACAGAAAATGTTACTTTTGGATCATATTTACGTTAGCATTATGTTCGTTACATTTCTTGATAAAACATTTAAAAAACAAACTGAAATACGTTAACTTCGCGTTGTTTTAACATTGGCGGTGCCCAATTTTAAAAATTATGATACTTTGTACCGTGCTAATAAACAATGGACACACTTTAGATTTATTAGTTCTACGTTTCGGTGCGCATTTCCAATGCTATTGGTCCTGTTTTTATCAATAACTGCTCTGCCAGAGTTTGATTGGCTTACCTGGAAGTAGAGCTGCTGATTGAAGGCAACCTTGTAGAGGGTGCACTGGTCACCCTCCTCGTTCTGATATTGCTGCTGTCCGAAGGAGTGAGACTCTAGGGGGCTGAGGATGGACGACCCCCTGGAAGACAAGGGCGTCTCTACCGGGGGCGCCGCCTCGAAGCGTGAGTCATATGACGTCACTCCAGGTGGCAAGATCGGCTTCCATCCCCTGACCTTGACTTCGGCGCCGGCCAAAACTACCCCCATCAACACTAACGCAACGACACGCGAACACGACATCACTGAACACTATCTTGATTGTTGTCTGTATATTATCTACGTATAAACGACTCACAAACAACTGTCAACTTTCATTTTCAATTAGAAATAAATGTTGAAGTTTATCTCTCTTCGCTTAGGCTATAGAAAGTGTGGCACTTATGTATGGTTGCACGCGTTAATTGTTGGATGTTGCTGCTGGTTGGTCGGTAGCACCTGTATGTTCCGTGTCTGAATGTAGACTGAAAGAGTTGAGCGCCGTCAGCCACCCATTGACTTTCACCGCCGTGTTGATGACAATGCCAATACACACTCACTCGTTGGGGAGTGGTGGAGGCGGTGGTGGAGGTGGAAGTACGACCAGTCTCCTCAACGGACGCTTACGTAAGATGAAGGCTGTCGACCTTACCAGAACACTGGCGTAGATCCTTCTTACAGTTATGCTCTATGTTTGTTAAAGTAACATACATTTATTTTCATTGTCTACCCAATTATAAGAAATTACTGATTTTCAGTGGCAAATGCCATTTATTCTGTGACTTTTAGCTATGATGGTTCCAAAATCACCGTTTATGTACACTTTATATATAGAAAAAAAAAAAAACACCCCCCAACCCGGGAATCTAACCCTGGACTTTCTGTAATGGAAGGAGGAATAAAGTTTTGAAAACCACCGAGCCATAGTTTGATTACAAAGCAGTTAACTCTTGTACTCCGCTTGATGAAGCAAAGCAAACTCTTTAAAACACTTACAAGCAAAAGATAATTAATTATATATGTATATACAACAATTTTAATTTACCTTACTCACAACTTTTCTGGGGAAGCTATATTTTTATTTTACTCCATTTTAATAGTGTAATGTATATCGTAATAAAACAGAAGCACTGTTTTAAAATCAAGATACTCTTCAATTCATGGCTTGCCATTCTAAATTTGAACCAATGTAGTTAATTTTAAATCCTGATTTAAAGATTAAAAAGTAAACCTAGCATGTTAGTATATAGATTATGGTAAGTTAAAAATATAAAATGGAGCAATACATGTAACAAGATTCGTGTACTAATTTCAATGTTCTGTCCATACAACTGAACGGTATAACATGTATGTGAATAATAGCTCAACTACTTTATCTAAACTGTTGCGTATTCGCAAAACTCCCACGATTTGCCAATTTATTATACCTACGTGGATATTTGAATAGAACCAGTTAAGTAGTGGGTGGTAGGTGGGTGGCGCTCGAATATAGGTTACCTCAATATAATTGATGGTTGTAATATTATCTCATGCGGGACCTACTGTGGCCACACTATTGTGTTTGTCACGTGGTGTCTGCAGTGCAAAGCAGTGGAACGGGAAGAGGAGCCTAATTGATCGACAGAAAAACATGGCCATTTACTTGTATGTGGGACGACGTATCGGGAAGTGCGATCGAGTTCTGCAGCCGGTTACCAGAGATTTATTAAAAGCCAGAAGAAGAATCAGAGAAAAATAATTAATATATTTCTATTTATTGTCTACGTACTCAGTTATAAGAACTGATTATCAGTGGTGCTTCGTTGCTATATGACGGCCCCATAGTCACCGTTGGCATGTATACATAGAATAAAGATGATATTGAG